>JAXIVH010000005.1:12184465-12291965 GCA_036785325.1 Urophycis tenuis | reverse complement strand
TAACAGCTACATCACACCGCGGCACAAGTCGATAGGTCATTTCAGAGCAGCGTGCTGACTGCACACTAAAGCACAATAACCCATCAAAATAAATCAACATTTGCATTATCGTGTTCTATGACCTTCGTTCTGAGGACAGGTGGAATAAATCATAAACACTGCTGAGCGTGTGTGTGTGTGTGCGTGTGTGTGTGCGCGCGTGTGTGTGTATGTGTGTGTGTGTGTGTGTGTGTGTGTGTGTGTGTGTGTGTGTGTGTGTGTGTGTGTGTGTGTGCGTGCGTGTGTGTGTGCGTGCCTGTGCGTGTGTATATGCGTCTCTTTAGCTCTAGCGGGTTACTACATGATGTAAGAGATATTAAGACGCCGTCACGGCCGGGCCACCGCATTACATTGCAGGCCCGGCGTGTCGACAGCAGCCAGCGAGTCCTCCAGGCAGCCTTTCATCTGCGCATTTACAGGAGCAGGTAACACACGTCCAGCACATCCAGCAGCCCCAGCGGGACGGACCGGGCTCGTGGATGACTGGGAGGGTTGATGCAGAGGCCCCGGCCCGTCACACAGCAGCCCATGCTAATGCGCATTACTGCGCGACTCAAAGCGTTCATTCATTATTTCCCCGGCAGGCTGACCGGAGGATCATTAAAACGTTATTGCCCGCATCGACGGCAGAAACCGCAGCACCGGGCGTATAGCGTCGTCCCTCACCCACCGGGGCCCGCTACCCGTGACCTGACGTAACCGATGGTCTATTAAAAAAAAAATTAAATAAATAAAAAAATAAAAATGGGGGAAAAAACATGAGATTCCGTGCAAGGTTATGACGACGGGTTGGGGGGAAAAACTCACCAGGTAGGCGCCGACCGTGCCCTGTGCCAGCATGAGCGCGCACTCCGACACGAGGAAAATCTTGATGTTGGAGAAACACGACGTCTTTTTCTGGCTGTCATCCTGCTCCGGGTCGTCGGTGCTCCTTTCGGTGCATATCTGATTCTTCACCTGCATGCTGCTTCACTCGCGGGGGGGCTCACGCTCCGGGCGCGTTCGGCGGCATGAAACGGGCCGAGGAGCGCTGTCCGCCGATCACCATTTGCGCACACAAGGACACGAGCTGCACTGCAGAGAAGGCGCGGGGAGGAGAGTCGTCACTGGCCGCTCGGTGAATCCCGCTATGTCCACTCAGCACAACACATTGTCTGTCTGGCCGCGGTGGCGGCGCGGATGGGGATCCTAGAAAAACCGGTGTTGCCGTATAGACTCCCGGTGTCGTCTCTCTGTAGCCTGTGTGCGCGCCCCCCCTCCCCCCCCCCCCGCCCCCCGCCCCCCCTGCGTAACAGCACCGTCGGAACGTCGCAGCCGCTGTTATTAAACGCGCCGTTTCGCTCCACGTTCGAGCTTTTACGGCGCTTCCCACGAGTGTCGGCGAGCAGACTTCGGCGCAAGGCCGATCCAGACACGCTCGTTCTTACACACACACACACACACACACACACACACACACGCACGCACGCACGCACGCACGCACGCACACACACACACACACACACACACACACACACGCACGCACGCACACACACACACGCGCGCACACACGCGCTTGCTGCCGCGTCCTATAGGCTGCTGTCTAGAGACCTGACTAACGGCTCTGACGTTGCCCACATTCGAGTGATATATGTATGAATCAATTTCCAGATCTTAAGATCTATTTCCATCTCTCTCTCTCTCTCTCTCTCTCTCTCTCTCTCTCTCTCTCTCTCTCTCTCTCTCTCTCTCTCTCTCTCTCTCTCTCTTTCGCTGTATTTTCCTTTCTCTATCCTTATCTATCTAACTCTTCCCCCTTTGTTAGATATAAAGTGAGGTGTGTGTGTGTGTGTGTGTGTGTGTGTGTGTGTGTGTGTGTGTGTGTGTGTGTGTGTGTGTGTGTGTGTGTGTGTGTGTGTGTATTTCCGTACATGTGTGTGATGGATGATTGTTGGTGATAGATGTTTCAATTCAGTCAGTCAGTCAGTCAGTCAGCCAGTCAGTCAGTCAGTCAGTCAGTCAGTCAGCCAGTCAGTCAGTCAGTCAGTCAGTCAGTCAGCCAGTCAGTCAGTCAGTCAGTCAGTCAGTCAGTCAGTCAGTCAGTCAGCCAGTCAGTCAGTCAGTCAGTCAGTCAGCCACAGAACAGGGTCATTGCCAGCTGACATTTATCCCTCTATCCCTGTTCTATATCTATTCTACCAATAACTAGTTTACCAGTTACTATTCTACATGTCACTATTCTACCAGTCACTATTAGTGTACCAGTAATATAGGGTAATAACTATTCTATACTAATTACCGTTCTGCCTGTCAGTAATCCATCAGTGACTTCAGTCAGTCAGTCAGTCAGTCAGCCAGTCAGTCAGTCAGTCAGTCAGTCAGTCAGCCAGTCAGTCAGTCAGTCAGTCAGTCAGTCAGTCAGTCAGTCAGTCAGTCAGTCAGTCAGTCAGTCAGCCAGTCAGTCAGTCAGTCAGTCAGTCAGCCACAGAACAGGGTCATTGCCAGCTGACATTTATCCCTCTATCCCTGTTCTATATCTATTCTACCAATAACTAGTTTACCAGTTACTATTCTACATGTCACTATTCTACCAGTCACTATTAGTGTACCAGTAATATAGGGTAATAACTATTCTATACTAATTACCGTTCTGCCTGTCAGTAATCCATCAGTGACTTTTCTACCAGTAACTATTCTATAACTACACTATCAGAAACTATTCTACCAGTAGCTAGTCTACCAGTAGCTATTATACCAGTTAATAGTCTAGGGGTAACTAGTCTACCAGTTAGTATTCTACCAGTAATTATTCTGCCAGTAGCTAGTCTAACAGTCACTATTACTATTATACCGGTCAGTAGTCTATCTAGTCATATCTGGCCCTATATTATCCAAATTCATCATTTTAATTCTTTCCAGTGTTTCTTTCTTCTCAACTGCAGTCTCAGGACTAAAGTTAAGAATATTGATATTCTGTGAATTATGTTCTCGTAAGAATATATGAGATTCTTGAAAGTAATGTTCTTAAATTTCTTCTTGATTTTCATTGTAACTTTAAGATGGCTCTACACCTTTCTTAAAAGTGTCACAATTAAAAAGTAAGCCTCTTAATTCATTCATTCAAACACAGTTTAGACAACCAATTTGGATTTACTTGCAGTGCCTAACATTTAGCCAAACATGTGTTGTTAATTATAGCTTGTCATTGTTTTGGGTGTACATCTCATGTTTACTGAAAATAAACTACAAAGTTTGACAGTTGACATTACAGTAATAGGCTTTTACCCAAAGGCACTAACTGATGTTTAAATATCTTCCTATACTTGAAGTTACTTATTTATTTACTTATTTAAGAGAGTTTTATCTTAAGAAAATATTTGTGAATGTGGCCCCTGGTTCACTGAGGCCAGGAAATGACCTGAAATGTCACTTTGTACTGGAAACCAGTCAGGAGGGATAAAGAAAGACTGGGTGAATGAAATGATCATCTCATCTACATTGAGCCTTTCAAAGCTTGATCATTTTCATGGTAAACTAAATGACTTGAAATAACTGTGTTTTTGAGTAAAATCGATAACAATAACATAATGCCAATCACATCATCATGACGACGTGGTTGACATCAATTTTGTTGTCTCCTCCAACATCAGAACATAGAATGTACCCTCCGTCCGTGTCATGGAAACACACGGTCATGTCTCCACTGTACTTAACCCACTGTGAGCTGTGTGTTTCACAGTGACAGCCATGGGATTCTGTTGCATCGTCCATGGCGATAAGACCACGTGCCCGGTGTGTCCCGGCGTACCGGCCCGCTCCATCTTCCTCCTCCGTGTCCGGACCCTGTGAGCGGAGTGACTCCCCTGATGATGTGGGCCAAAAGTGTGCACTCAGCAGGAGAGGACTGATTTAGAGCCCAAACGCCAGCCTCTCTGCTGACAGTGAGTCAACCCATCCAAAAACGATTTTTTTTTTAACGACATCTCATATTCACCGGTCCGTAGACAAATTAATGCATTCCTTTACGGCTTCATCCAAGACCCAAACATCTAAATCACCCTGAGCCCCGCGTGGAGCCACCTACCATGCAGAACCGCGGAAATCTTTAGCGGCAGGGAGATTCATTTGTGGCCGGGTGGGGGGGGGTGGGGGGAGTGTACTTGTGTGATGAATACAAATGGCGCTAAGGACGCAACCGCCAGCTCTCTCGCTTTGACCGACTGAGTGTGTGTGTGTCTGTGTGTGTGTATGTTTTTTTTCTTTAGTAAATCTAAATTTAGATTAAGACTCACAAGCTTCCTGGATGTCACGCGGACATCAATCAAGGGACGAGGAGAGATCATGGCGGCCTTGAGCTGGCATGTCTGTCAGAGAGAGAGAGGGCGAGAGGGCGAGAGAGAGACCACACAGAACACATGCCACGCCTACTTTACCTTTACATTATTTATCCCACAACCTTTTTATGATGAAGGTCCGCCAAGCGGCCCGGAGGGAAGGTCTCCATGCAGACCCACACATTAAACCTTCATCTGGCAGTCACCACCGCTTCTCTCAGGCTGACTCTGTGACCTCCTGAACTGTGAGTGAATCAGAGGAGGCAGTGGGGTGTGAGACAGTGAGGTGTGAGGCAGTGAGGTGTGAGACACTGAGGTGGTGTGAGACAGTGAGGTAAAGACGAGTGTGCAGTGCAGTGCAATACTTGATCCTTGAGTGTTTGTATAATGTGTGTATATATATATATTCCCAAATATTGTCTCATATCTCACATTTTGTACAAACAGCTTTGTATATATATATATATATATATATATATATATATATATATATATATATATATATAATGTAATATATGTAATGTATAATGTATAAATCTCCTCTTTTATCTTCCTCCTCCCAGAAAGTAGAGTGGTTCTCGTCCTCCTCTTCCTCCTCCCAGAGAGTAGAGTGCTCCTCCTCTTCATCCTCCCAGAAAGTAGAGTGGTTCTCCTCCTCTTCCTCCTCCCAGAAAGTAGAGTGGTTCTCCTCCTCTTCCTCCTCCCAGAAAGTAGAGTGGTTCTCCTCCTCTTCCTCCTCCCAGAAAGTAGAGTGGTTCTCCTCCTCTTCCTCCTCCCAGAAAGTAGAGTGGTTCTCTCCTCTTCCTCCTCCCAGAAAGTAGAGTGGTTCTCCTCCTCTTTCTCCTCCCAGAGAGTAGAGTGGTTCTCCTCCTCTTCCTCCTCCCAGAAAGTAGAGTGGTTCTCCTCCTCTTCCTCCTCCCAGAGAGTAGAGTGGTTCTCTCCTCTTCCTCCTCCCAAAGCGTTTCTCCTTCTCCCCCGTGGAGCAGCGTGAGCAGACCCCTCTGTAGCCCCCAGCGTGGTTTCATTAAGTTCTGTGTCCATAACATTGAACGCTCCAACGTCCCGGGAGAACCACACTAAACACACACACTGATGTTCTTCATCTTAGAGCAGCGCCGCCTGGAGACACCGCGGCTGCTTGGTCTAGGCCCACGCCATATCTTTAAGATAAGATAAGATAAGGTAAGACAAGGTGCAGCCAGTAGCACTGCAGAGAGTAGAGCGCAGCAATACAATTAAAAAGGTTCACTGTCTACATACAAGATAAGAGTATACATGCCAGCATGGTCAGGTTAGGTATTGTTGACAGTGTCATTTATAGGGAGGCTTGTGGAGAAAGGAGTCCTAATGATACAAAAATCAATCACCTTTACTTGATTGCTAGTTAATCGAATAAGCCTTTGCTTTGCTCACGAGCCTCTCCAATCTATAGCGGTCCTGATGAGGGTCACGCCCCTTTATGTTGAGTTAATATCACCATTCAGATGTTTTGTAAAACAATAATAAACACCCATACTTGGTAGTGTCTTCCCATGATCCCGCTCCATTAAACCAAATACTTTGCTGTCAAATTGTTTTTCATCAAATTCATCACCTCAGAAGGCACTGTAGATGTTAAGTCCCACAGGAAACCAGCAATCTTCTCTAAAAAAAGATAATATAGTATATGATAAGATGGTATTTGATTAATCCTATACTTGGGTATCCCAGCATTAAGTGAATCCCACTAACAAAAAAACAAAATAAAATGTATATAAATAATAAGCCTCACGCTAGTCTTGTATCAATAGCTGTTAGCAATCATAAAATAGCACAATTAGGTACTGGTATAATGGAAAGAAAATACCACTAAATATATGTGGTGTTGACTGTTGTTGTTCTGACAGGAAGGGCGTTGCTCTGCAGATATGATATTATGATATTAAGTGCACCGCTGAAAGGCATTAGCGGCCATAGTTACAGTCCCAGCGAGCGGGACGGGTCTGGAGTGGCTTTTAGTCTGCGGGGGAAGATCGATGGATGTGTCCCATGGAGCATGAGAACACGCTAGCCCAAGCAACTCTGCCTGGCCTCCACGGGATTCAAACCAGCGACCTGTGGGAACATTAGGACCACTTACACCACAGGGCAGATTCAGCCTCTGCTACGTCTGTAATTATTTTATAAAGGTAAGGTTAAGAGCTGTGGTCATATGAGGTCACAGCAGGAATAATGAAAAAGTAAGGATCAATGATATTCATATAAAAGAAATATGACACTTTATTCATCGGGTAAAATCAGAATTCCAAAATTGAATCAAAATCAAAAACAAATAATAAATATATCGGTATTAGAAATTAAATGTCAACGCAGAATGTAAATGTACTTCATTAGTAGTATACATCTGCCGCCCCCTCCAAACACCAGACAGGTCAGAGGTCAGGGACAAGCAAACCCACTTGGGAAAACTCACTGACATGTCAGTGCTGAACACCAGCTCTGCAACAGACCGGTTCACACCAACCTGTGTCCTGATGATCAGAGGAGCGAGGGAGCTGCTACCAGTGTTGCTGGTCTTTCAAAGAGGGGACGCTCATTGTCGGCCTACATCATTAAACTTGTCAATTTATTTATACAAAAAATCTGCCCCCTATTCCTTTTCAATAAAATGGTGACCCTGTCGTACCAACTAGGTGTCTTTTCCGGGGACTTGACCAGTGTCCTCTCAATGGCCAGCAGCGCTAGGCTGCTTGATCTGCCCAGCTGTTTAATTCTAAGTTTCCCCTTGTAAGGAAGACTATCAAATGGATTTGCCATCTCGTCGACAGTATTAGTATTGTCTGCCATCGTGTGCACCTTGCTAGCTGGATAGCTAGTTCACTCCGACCTAGCCCACAGTATGAATGATTGAATGAACTAACGGATATTAAACTCGAAAAAGGAAATGTTGAAGTTATGTTAAACTGAAACAAGGAAATACTATGAGTGTGTTTTATTTACAGTGTAAGAAATGAACAATGGAAAGGGTCAAGAAATGTTGTCAAGAAAATACCAAGAAATGGGTGGCAGTTCGTCTTTGGACTTCATTTGCAAAATCCGTGGTGGGACTCAGCTTCCAAACTGAAGGGACGGTTTTATATCTCAAATAGCTGTCAATCAAAAAGGGGTTAAGCTTTTTGAATGATCCTCCAATCATCATGCGGAAGCTCAGCGTCCAGGCCAGCCGAGGCCAGCCCACAGCTCCATTCACACCCAGAGATGCTCAGCATCCGGGCGGGACAACATTTTTATAATTTTGGCATTTTTATCCAATGACTGTCGAGTTTCGAGGCAATGGGGAAAAAAAAAAACTCTTTTATGCAGTCCCATTGAAGTGGATGGACGCTTGGCTTCTATGGGGAAATGCATTGAAGCTACGTGTAGCCTATGTACGAGAGGTTGACAAAATGGAGTCAGTCGAATAAGTAGCTGATTCTGAACAAACTCGTCTTCGAGATGAACGTGTTCTAACACATTCGTAGTCAATGAAATGTTAACACAACTGTACACATTTGACCATTTAATTTTTGACATTTTAGGGGAAGCTCAGCTTCCCTTGAAGTCTTAGAGAAATCGCCTCTGGCTGCTACATACATCTTATCTTACTCATCGCACCTCAGTACATCAGCGTGACGAGGGTCCACGGAGGCATCCAGGCCAGCCTGGAAAGATCAGATGTTTCTTCCTGTGGTTTTCAACAGAAAGCTAATGAAGTAGGCTACCATTGTCAAGTGACCAAGTGTCATCTGTCATGTGGGACCATCAGTCAGCCAGCCAAGCACATGTCCTCTCGGTCCTGATTGCTCACCACACAGCGGCCTTAATTCAATATGTCTGAGGCAATGGGTCAACCTGACAGAAACAGCTCATGTTAACGTCATGTCTGAGTCTGTTGCACACACAAGCACACAAAGTCTAATTTCTACTCAAACTAAAGACGGCAGCAGCAACGTTATCCTTTCAACAATGTAGAAAATATTACTAGGAAATGTTTACATTTCCATTTGAATTATATTTATTGTATAGGTATATTTCACAGGGAGAGTAGGCTACACAATACATATACAGTTTTGCACCAGAGATAGCCATTTATCAATTGATTTTGTATTGGTGGTTTAGTGGTAAATGTTTCTCAATTTTATAACAGTCGTAGGCCTACAGCAAAACAAAGGGCATTCTTGTCTACAAGACCTACACTTTCTAATAGTGTAATATAGTAAATAGTAAATAGTGTAAATAGTGTAATACACACTACGATATACTGGACTTCTATACCTACAGTATCCTGGGACCGACGGGTTGAAGCGGGTTGAGGGGAAGCAGCAGCCAATAAGACACGCACAATCATCAACATCACAGCCGCATGTGCTTCCCATTGACTGTATGGTGCTTCCCAGCAGAGTACAACCGTGTGCGAGAACCACGGGGGGACAGCGGCTGGGTCGTTGGTTGGTTTGTATTGTGGTGCCCTCTGGTGGGCTTTAAATGTAAGCTCAAGTAGCAAAAGCCGGAAGCCCTGCGAGTTGCTCTGATTGTAAGGTTCGATGTCGCTTTTCATCATTACAGAAGAAGAGCTGGAGCCCAATAAACCCAACGCTTTGACATTCTTCTGGGTATGTTTGTAATCGAGGGAGAGCAAGAGAGAGAAGGTGAGAGAGGGAGAGAAAGAAATGGGGAAGGGAGGTAAGGGGTAAAAAAGAGGGAGAGGGAGAAAGAGGGAGGGCTAGCGAGTCAAGAGGTAGAGAAGGAGGGAGGGAGAGAGAGAGAGAGGTAAGGGGAGGTGAGTTGAGTGGACATTAGGGGAGGTGAGGTATTGTGATGTTGTAAGATCACACCATGTTGGCCTCCTGGGGAAGGACATGGTCAAGTGCCAGACTGTGTTGACATGTGATGATGAGCTGCTGAAAGACTCTCCACACCTCCTCTTGAAAGAACTCTCATCTGTCACCTCACTCTGAATCACAATAACCAAGACCCTGTGATTAAAATCACAAACAGCTTTCTTCATCTGCTGTTGGTTACAGCACACACACACACAGACACACACACACGCACGCAAACATACACAGACACACACACTCATAAACACACATGCACACTCATAAAAACACGTACATGCACACAGACACATGTTTGCAGACCTATACGCATGTATGTAGGCACACATGCCCCCCCCCCCCCACCCCCCTGCTGCCCACAAGCGACACCATTTTTAATATTTATTTATGCTAATTCTTTGTGGGTGGAACAAACATTTTGAGGCTCAAAAACACAAACAAACATGAAGGGAAGTCTTTTTACGTAACAACAGCATACTCTGTGGGACACTGCTATTCCTGTCTGGAAGTGGTTAGCATGTACATGCTCTGTTGAACAGGGCTACTTCCTGGCTATACATACTCTGTTGAACACTGCTACTTCCTGTCTGTACATGCTCTGTTGAACACGGCTACTTCCTGTCTGCGTGGCGAAGTGCTGACTCCCCAGGGGGGTGTACTACGAAGCTCGATTAGTGGGTTAGCGAGGTATGTTGAGCTCAAAGCCTGGGTTAGCTGTCATACAAAAGTCGCTCTCTTTTAGCGGAGCTATATCACCATGGTAACTTATGCTCGCAACCAAACCTGGTCGGGAGGAGGTTTTCAGCTAACTTTCCGATTAGATCGGCTACTTAAAGCTGGGCGCCGCCCCCTAGTCAGGGTGTTTCGCTGAGTTTTTTTTTCTTATTTGCTACAGGTAATCAACATCAGATGAAAGGTTAGAGCCTATCCTATTGCAAATCATAGGCTACATTCACCTGAAATTATTGCAATTTACCACATTGAATATACAGTATATATATATTTTTTAGAATAGAATAGAATAAAATAAAATACTCTTTTTTGTGCTTATTAAGGACGGTCGTGCTAACACCCAATCTAGATGGGGTAAAAGGCATGATGATGGACAGGCAAGATATGAACACCGGTCGCTGGTGTGCAGTTCACATAATCCACCACACCACCGTCACTACCTTCTGGCACATGCAATACTTTTTTACAGATAGGATGTATTTGAAATGAATTCCCTAAATAACAGAACAAATCAGGTTGCTTCTGGATTTTACAATCATATGCACAATTTCCTCAAAATGTAAGGATGGAACAGCGGTCTAGGGCGCTGCGTTTGGGTCGCAAACTCCCCTGGAGGCGTGGGTTCGAATCCTACCTTTGACAAGTAATTTGCATGCACTGTTGCTCCGTATATATTTATAGTTATTTTACTTATATTTTTACTACTGTTTTTCTCTTGCACCAATTGCACCAAGTCAAATTCATTGTAGGTGCAAACCTACTTAGCAATAAACTTGTTTCTGATTCTGATTCTGATTAATGGCGAACAATTCTGCATTCGGCATAGTTATTTTTAGACAATTAGGCTATGCAGAATGTTTTCACTTACGCACAGAATCTGCTATTTTTTGCCAGCACACATCCCTAGCCTTATTATGGGCAATTGCCCCTTGCCGTTATTTTCTTTTTAAACTCCTCGTATGAGTTCATAACGACTACTTGCTCCTCCAGAGTGAAGTACATAGCCCGCTTCTCCCTTTTCGCTCCGTCGGATCCATTGCGTCATGTTGAATAACGTTGGGTTACGCCTCTTTTACGGGAACGCGCATCAAAACTAATCAAAACTAAAGCGGAAAACCTGGCTTGACAAATCAAATCGTAAGTGAGCTTCGTGGTACCGTTTAACTCTGATTGCGACTTTCGTATTTGTCGATCCAGGTTATCCAAACTAAGCCTGGGTATGTTAATCGAGGTTCGTAGTACACCCCCCAGGACAGCAACACATTATCCTGGGTCACCAGAGTCTACGTGTGGTCTCAGTGGGTGTCTAACCTCTCACCAGCCCTGCACAAAATAGCTCTGCATCTCCGAAAGCTGGTCGGTGTGTACACAAACACCTTCGACCTGCAAATCACATCTCCAGCTGTGGAACCACTTGCATCTGTTGCCATGGTGACCCCATGGATAAATCTGGTTCTCCATCTTACCTGAACCTTCAGCACTCATCACTTCCTCAGTTGGTTCCGATTCAGACAGGGTTCTATGGGACCAGGTATGGGACCAGGACTTTGTGTCCTTGCTCCATTCCCCGACCCACACACCCTCCATCACATCCCCATCATCTGCCGACTTCTCTCTGGTGGCCTCTGTATGTTCAGCTCTTGGTCCCATAGACTTGGATGTAGTTTGGTCATAGCTTAGTTGATGCTCTGGTCATCACTCAGGTCTCGGTGTGGCTCCGAAACTTGACAGCAACAGAAATGTGTTTTTACACCTTTCTGTTGCTGTCGGCACACAAGCACAACCCAATAGATGTTTTCAACTCCTATTCAAGTTATATCCATCGGTACCAAATTTCAGTACCTGAAAGGGTAAAAGTATGCTTCAATATACATTTTACATATATATAAAGAGAGAGAGAGAGAGAGAGAGAGAGAGAGAGAGAGAGAGAGAGAGAGAGAGAGAGAGAGAGAGAGAGAGAGAGAGAGAGAGAGAGAGAGAGGTACGTTCTAACTCAGTCAAAGCCATCACTAGTGTACTTGTTTACACTTTTCCAAACTGTGGACAAGACCCACTGAAATAGTTGTCATGGCAATACTAGTTAAGCAGGAAAACATGTCCAACCTGAGTAAAACACCCAAGTAAACACCTGAGTAAAACACCTGAGTAAACACCTGAGTAAAACACCTGAGTAAACAACTGAGTAAACACCTGAGTAAACACCCGAGTAAACACCTGAGTAAACATCTGAGTAAATACCTGAGTAAACACCTGAGTAAAACACCTGAGTAAACACCTGAGTAAACACCTGAGTAAACACCTGAGTAAAACACCTGAGTAAACACCTGAGTAAACACCCGAGTAAACACCCGAGTAAACATCTGAGTAAATACCTGAGTAAACACCTGAGTAAAACACCTGAGTAAACACCTGAGTAAACACCTGAGTAAAACACCTGAGTAAACACCTGAGTAAACACCTGAGTAAACACCCGAGTAAACACCCGAGTAAACATCTGAGTAAATACCTGAGTAAACACCTGAGTAAAACACCTGAGTAAACACCTGAGTAAACACCCGAGTAAACACCTGAGTAAACATCTGAGTAAATACCTGAGTAAACACCTGAGTAAAACACCTGAGTAAACACCTGAGTAAACACCTGAGTAATACACCTGAGTAAACACCTGAGTAAACACCTGAGTAAACACCCGAGTAAACACCCGAGTAAACATCTGAGTAAATACCTGAGTAAACACCTGAGTAAAACACCTGAGTAAACACCTGAGTAAACACCTGAGTAAACACCTGAGTAAAACACCTGAGTAAACACCTGAGTAAACACCCGAGTAAACACCCGAGTAAACATCTGAGTAAATACCTGAGTAAACACCTGAGTAAAACACCTGAGTAAACACCTGAGTAAACACCTGAGTAAACACCTGAGTAAACACCTGAGTAAAACACCTGAGTAAACACCTGAGTAAAACACCTGAGTAAACACCTGAGTAAACACCTGAGTAAACACCTGAGTAAATACCTGAGTAAACACCTGAGTAAATACCTGAGTAAAACACATCATATCTCTGAAAGCCGTGGATTGTCCCGGCTTGGATAGGTCCACACACAGCTAATGTTAGCATGCCGGCAGCCAGCGCTGAAGAAGTTGAACCCTCCGTGCATGATGAAACGTCAATGTCAACGACATCTTCAGCCACTGATGTAGCGAGGTGAGTGCGTTGTTGTCGGAGATAACGGGGCTTTTGTCGCTGTCTTGACTGATGTTAGCTTAGCATCTTTTTGTAGTTTCACAACCTTAGTATACAGTAGGGTGACCAAGTTTTCTCGAAACAAAAACCGGGACACTTTGCGTGTGACCATAATGCGCGTGCGTGCATACGCATCCCATTACTTGAATCAATGTCGGACTTTGAAAATGGGAATAATCAAGACTGCAATGTGATGGTGAACAGGCCTAATCATAGGCAGCATTTATTGATTTGAAACAAAGAAGTAAAGTGTGTGTGTGTGAAAGAGAACATGTCAGTGAGCGCAGCCACGGTTCTCGGGCCGACAGCATGTTTGCAGACACAAGCACACCCACAAAAACTCGCTATATACAAAATCGGGATGTCTGGTCACCCTACGAAACCAATAGTGGCTGAATTGCATACTATTGACGGGAAGTGTTACAGTATGGTACAACACATGACTAGACACACACATCACTTGTGCTTCCCCTGAGACACACACCACAGTGTTCTCACACTAGAGTGATGGGCTGGGGGTGGTAGGGCGGAGTTGGCAGGAGGGAGGGAGGGAGGGAAGAGGTACATTTTCTGTGGTGTGTAAAATCTTAAAAAGCTTTCATTTATTTTTAACTATTAACTGAAATAATATTTTTTTGTTATTACAGAGAGTAAAGTACCGAAAAAAGGTACCATCGGTTTGAATGTGAACGGTACCCAGTGCCACCCATGAGAGACTAGTGTAGCTGCTTCTCCATGCCTGTTCATTCTCACCGCGGTTTGTGT
The DNA here is from genome assembly GCA_036785325.1 of Urophycis tenuis. Classification (NCBI taxonomy): domain Eukaryota; kingdom Metazoa; phylum Chordata; class Actinopteri; order Gadiformes; family Phycidae; genus Urophycis; species Urophycis tenuis. The sequence continues at coordinate 12,278,013 of JAXIVH010000005.1, read as the reverse complement.
TCAGGGTGGAACACATTCAGGCTCTCTCTCTCCCTCTCTCTCTGTGTCTCTCTCTTTCTCTCTCTCTCTCTCTCTCTCTCTCTCTCACTCCTCTCTCTTTCTCACACTCATCTCCCTCTCTCTCTCACTCCTCTCTCTCTCTCTCTTCCCCCCCCTCTCTCTCTCTCTCTCTCTCATTCCTCTCTCTTTCTCACACTCATCTCCCTCTCTCTCACTTCTCTCTCTCACTCACTCCTCTCTCTCTCTCTCACTCCTTTCTCACCCCTCTCTTTCTCTCTCTCTCTCTCTCTCACTCTCTTCCACACTGTGCCTCTCCCCCTTTCCTTCTCAAACTCTCTCCATACAGCAGGTGAGGTTGTCCTGTGCTGCAGGGTGTATTCAGTGCCGCGTTACCCTCCCTGTGTTTTCATATTCCTATATATTTGTTACATGATAGGGAACAAGCTCTCCAGATCCCGGTTCATTGGCTGGCCATGTTATCTCTGAAAGCCAATCAGATGCTCTGAGGCGAAGGCGGCCGCAGCGCTCCGTGTTTTCATTCCCTGGGTTGTCTGCCCGCCGCTGTGCCGCCTGTAAGCCTCCCGCTGGGAGCGCCCTCCGGGTTTGTCCCCCGGTGTCACGAGAGGCTGCGCTGTGAGCGTCAGCCAGAGGCCGTGCGTTAGGGAGAGGGCTCCCACGCCGCAGCCACTCAGCATGGGACGCCATGTCCCCAAACCCGTCCCAGTCCACTGAGTGCGTCCACGTGGGGAGGAAGCGGTGCTGCAGAGTTCTGCCTCTCTGGCCCAGTGATCGACGCAGCAGAGTGGTTTGAACTCCGTGAGACCATCGTTATCCAACGACTGACAGCCCAACAGACCCACCTCCCCAACTGCCTCTGCTGCAGTCTGTTTCGGCCCCACTCGGATGGAATTTCAAGCAGATGTGTGTTTTTTTTTATTTTGTGTGATTTTGTTGTTTTCTGGAGTTTATCAATTATTTCTGTGTAAGCAGCCTCGATGCTCGGTCACTTTAGAATTCTGTGAAGGAACGTCAACAAAAATAACACTTTAGAACTCTGTGAAGGAACGTCAACAAAGAGAACACTTTAGAACTCTGAAGGAACATCAACAAAGAGAACAGGTAGAGCTCTGTGAAGGAACGTCAACAAAGAGAACACTTTAGAACTCTGTGAAGGAACGTCAACAAAGAGAACACTTTAGAACTCTGAAGGAACATCAACAAAGAGAACAGTTAGAGCTCTGTGAAGGAACGTCAACAAAGAGAACACTTTAGAACTCTGTGAAGGAACGTCAACAAAGAGAACAGTTAGATTGGGGGACGTGGGGAGATGGCCGTTACAGCGTAGGAGAAAAACAATGACGTGGGTTTGCCATTGTTAGGCTCCTTATGTTCTTTTGTATTGTTCTGTTCTGCAGTTGGTATTGTATCCTATTTTATTACGTTCTAAACCATTGATGGTTTAATATACACCCTCTGGTGCAACCTAGACACATCATCAGTGATGTAACCTGAGGTCATAGGGTGTTTCGGGTCTCTCAACATCAGACACCCTCGCCCAGGCGACCCAGCCGGGGGTGATCAGACCCCGGCTTGTGTCTAGGTAGCTTGTGTGGCCCACGGATCAACCCTCCTGATCCACAGCCATCTTGATGCCTTCTCAGCAGCATCAGTGATGTTCTTGATGGCTTTCTTGCTGTGCAGTCCCCTTATTCCCAACAACTTGAGGGCCCTGCAGAGTGACTGGCCTGCGAAACCTCGGCAACCAACCTCAATGGGACTACAACGAGTCTTCCATCCGTTGCGCCGGCATTCGCCTGCCAGCTCCTCATACTTGGCCCTCTTCCTCTCAAATGCCTCCTCCATCCGGTCTTCCCAGGGCACAGTCAACTCCAGCAGTATCACCTGCCTTGTTGATTCTGACATAAGAACCAAGTCCGGCCTAAGTGTGGTCACTGCGATGGTCTCTGGGAATTTAAGCTGTTTCCCCAAGTCCACCTTCAGCTGCCAGTCCCTAGCTGTTGTCAGGAGCCCCCCTGTTTGGCCTGGGCGTTGTTGAGGCTTCTCACCAGATTTAACAAAGGTGATTGAATGCCTAGCTGGCTTTTGCTGCTTGCTGAGTGAGATCCCCGAGCAGATGGTATCTGCTATCACCTTCAGCACCTGGTCGTGGCGCCAACGATAGCGCCCCTCGCCCAGGGCTTTCGGGCAACAGCTTAGGATGTGCTCCAGTGATCCTCTCCTCTGACACAAAGGGCAAGCAGGTGTTTCTGCCAGGCCCCAACAGAAGAGGTTGGAAGGGCTGGGGAGGACGTCGTAGACTGACTGGATCAAAAACTTTATACGGAATGGCTCTGCCTTCCAAAGCTCTGACCAAGAAATCTTCCTATCCAGTGTCTGCTCCCATCTAGTCCACGCCCCCTGTTGTCTCATCCCGACCATCTTGCTTGAGCGGGTCTCCTCCAGCCCTGCTCGAACCTCTTCCTGGATAAGCTGCCACCTCTCCTTCCCCCGGGCCTCGTTGTACCGAGGCCCTGGGTTGCTCCCAAGCCCTGCCCGGCCTGTCGCCACTGTTCCCACCAGAACACCGTGGCGCAGCCACGCCTCAGCTTGCTCGACCGTCTCCTGGGCTCTCTACTTCCGCCCAGTCCGCACTTCAATCCCCGCTAAGGAGACTTTGGTGTCACTCGAGTCTCTGTACAGCAGCACCTCTCTCGCACGGGTAACCATGAACTCCTCCGACAGACTACTGAAGGGAAGTCGCAGCTTGTTCTTATGCCCATACAAGGCTATGCTGCTGAGGCTTCTTGGTAGGCCCAACCACCTGCGAAGGAAGCTACTTACCTTACGCTCGAAGCCCTCAACGGTCGTTAGTGGGACATCGTAGACCAGTAGTGGCCAGAGGAGGCGTGGCAGGATGCCATGCTGATATATCCATGCTTTATACTTACCTGGCAGCCCTGACTTATCCACCGCCACTAGCCAGTTACCCAGTTCTCTGCTGGTCGCCTTGAGCGCTGCTTTGTCCCTCAGGGTGCCATCAAAGATCTTCCCCAGGCTCTTCACTGGCTCCTCTGAAACCGATGGAATCTGGACACCTCCCAGCGAGAACCGGAACTTGTCTGTAACCTTCCCCTTCTTCACCACCAGGGAACGGGACTTAGCAGGCTTAAAGCCCATACGCGCCCAGTTAATGAGCCGCTCAAGGCCTTGGAGAACCCACCTACAACCTGGAACTGATGTTGTAGTAACTGTCAGGTCATCCATAAAAGCTCTGATGGGAGGCTGCCGCACACCTGACTTGGTGAGCGGTCCTCTGCACTCCACCTCCGCTGACTTAACAAGCATGTTCATGGCCAAGGCAAACAAAATCACTGAGACTGTACACCCAGTGATTATGCCTTTCTCCAGCCGATGTGATGCTGATGTTACTGTCCCCGAGGTGACTCTCAAACTGAAAGAGTTGTAATAGTCCAGTATGAGGTCCCTGATCTTGCCTGGAACATGATGCCGGTCAAGCGAGGTCTCCACCAGTTTGTGGGGAATTGACCCGTAAGCATTAGACAGGTCAAGCCACAAAACTGCCAGGTTCCCATTGCCCTCCCGGGCCTCCCGGATGAGCTGAGTAACAACTCCCGTGTGCTCAATGCACCCTGGTACCCTTGGGACCCCCCCCTTCTGCACAGAGGTGTCGATGTATGCATTCTTCAGGAAGAACTCTGTCATGCGCCGGGCAACAATGCTGAAGAACACCTTGCCCTCCACACTCAGGAGTGAGATGTTTCTAAACTGCTCGATGGTGCGAGAGTTCTCTTCCTTCGGAATCCATACACCCTCTGCATGCCTCCACTGCTGAGCCACCTTCCCCCTCCTCCAGATGACCCTAAGGATCTTCCAGAGTCGCTGCACGAGCCTGGGGCACCTCTTGTAGACAACATATGGTACTCCACTGGGACCTGGAGCTGAGTTGGATCTAGCTGCTCTGACTATGTCCTCAACTTCTCTCAGGGTTGGCTCCTTGGTATTAAATGCTGAAGTGGGTTCTGGTGGTGTAATCAGAAAGCTGCAGGGTCCAAGATCCTGCTCCCTTGCGCTGTCGCTGTAAGTTGCCCTGAGGTACTTGTCAACCTCTTCTTGAGAGCAGGCCAATTGTCCACCTCGCTTCTGCCCAAGGATCTTCTTGGTGAAGTTGAAAGGGCCTGAAATGAAGGCGAAATGAAATGAAATTGACAGTAATCTGTACATAAGGTTTGTTTGGTGTTGTCTTCTTTAGTTTACTCACACACTCAGTTGTCTCTGTATCAACATAGTCTTCTTTAATTGTAATTACAACAGATGGACTCGTTGGTTCAAACTTTTAATATTCAAAATCATTACTTAAATTAATTTGAACCTAATTTCACTCATATGGATCCTAATGTAACTACAGCCATGTGTGTGGGTCTACTAATGCGTTAGTTGAAAGGTCAAGATGATATCATGGAGGTTTGAGAGGTTCAGATTGACATATTAACTCAGTTAGCATCCAATATGTCTGCCTGGCCATCTCAGAGTGGACAACAGCTTCAGGATGATCTGCTCTGCTGAATGTCAATATCATTAACCATTACCTCTTTCACCAACAGAAAACGTGTGTGTGTGTGTGTGTGTGTGTGTGTGTGTGTGTGTGTGTATGTTTGTGTGTGTGTGTGTGTGTGTGTGTGTGTGTGTGTGTGTGTGTGTGTGTGTGTGTGTGTGTGTGTGTGTGTGTGTGTGTGTGTGCATGTGTACTTAGATAAAGCTACAGTGTCTATGTACACATATACTCACAGATGTGGCCACAGCTGCTGAAGACTTGCAGCTCACTGTTTGCATTGCATTGGTTTCTGGAAGCCTGCTCCTCAGTGTTTATGTTTATGGTTATGATGATCAGGTTTCTTACATTCCTTATTGATGGCATGGTTTGACTACTCGTAGCCTTCTCACTTGTAAGTCACTTTGCTAAATCAATAAATGTAAATGTATTATTCCAATCTTTTGATCAAAACACAATCCTGTGGCTGAACAGGCTGAGCTCGGTTGCAGGCCGTTCGTTCATCGAGTTAGCTCAGAGTGCTCTGATAACAGGATCCATTTAAATGGTCTGCGGTTTTTACGCTGGGGGGTCAAATGTTTTCCTTAGGAGAGAAAGAGAAACCATAGTGTGAACCAACAGAAACCCTAACCCTGAAACCAAAGTCTGCGTATAGTCATGAAGCTGGCTGTACAGATGTTAAACAGGCTGTACAGACATTAAACAGGCTGTACAGACATTATGCAGGCTGTGCAGATATTAAGCAGGCTATTAAAACACTAATCATATGTGATGAATGACATTTGGTAATGACAGTCTAATTATATGGTGTAATGAATGACATTTGGTAAAGTTTAATTACATGAACCAGCATGTGGGACAGAGGAGAGTGATGTTCTCTACTGCCCGGGGCAAACCACTGATTTGACAAAGGAGTACATCTTTCATTGAACAAGTTTACGCCTGTCATTCAACACAATTTGGCAGGTCTACGTAAGTCACCCAATTGAGACAAAGAACACAGTATTGGTATAGACATAGAAGTGTAGACAGAGGGACAGACAGACAGACAGACAGACAGACAGGCAGGCAGACAGACAGATGGACAGACCAAAGTTCTGACACTGAGGTTCAGGTTCAATGCCCTCCTGCCACAGCCCTTGAGCCTAACGGGCAGAGAGATGGGCTATACAGGACTAGTGATGTCACAAAATCAAGGCTACACTGCACACCCCCAGTCAGAACGTTCCCAGCTGTCTTTGAGTGGAATCATGACGACCATTGTGTGAGACTTGGTCCTGGTTGAATGCAGTGTTTGACTTGTTTGACTCTAAGAGATAACAAACAGCTGCAGAGTGTCCAACCACTGATGTTACATGAACAATAATGTACATGGATTCCTCTGTTGCCCTGCCCTTGGAGCTCAAGTTTGCCTAAATTTTATGTTCAACCTTCCCCTGTTAATCCTGGTACAGGCTTTCAATTGGCTGCTTAGTATGTTGAACAAAGACTCAGTTTGGCTGAACAGAACTAGCTTGGAAATGCAGTGGCCAGACATCATGAACGCATTCATAGCAGACACAATACTGAGGAAGATGGTAGGCTACTGAAAGGCTGCTGTTAAGCTGAAGGATGGCAGACATTGGTTAAACTTTGCTTCCTCCCTGATGCAGTAAACCAAACAGTGAACCTTCACATCCTATTCGCTTGCCATCCTCACTCTTCATGGTTTACATGCCATTTAACAAGCAGCTTTCACCAAATCAGGATGGCTATCCAGAACCCTGGTGTTCCTCAGGGGTCAGTCTTCGGGCCCTCATTGCTCCCTCTTAACATCTCTCCCGAGCTGAGATCATCTCTAATCATCAGTGCTAAACTCCACTTTCCTAATTGGTTCCTCCTGGGGACCAACACATAAGTGCTGCGATTGATCTATGAATAACTGAGTTTTGTCTGTGGGCTCTCGCCCCACTTACCTTAAGTTAACGATGACCTGCTAGCAGAGAACACATTGTACAGTCCATTTGACAGCAGTCCGGTTGGACCAGGAAAGATTGAGCTTTGAGAAAAGAGAAAAGTGCAGTATTTTATAATTTTTATATTTTAGCTGAAAATGTCCATTCTTAGCACCAAAAAAACATAAAAAACCATACAATAACAAAAATACATGAACAGGAGGGGCAAGCTAAATAATAATTATAATGTGTCTTTGCACACACACACACACACACACATACACGCACACACAAATATGCACACACACACACACACACACACACACACACACACACACACACACACACACACACACACACATACTTCCCCCCCCCCCCCCCTCTCTCTTTCTCTCTCTCTATCTCTCTCTCTCTCTCACCTTAGCTTGCCTTGGCGAAAAAACTTTCAATTTCACCAGAAATGCTTGCCAGTGTAAAGTTTAAATAATACATTCACATGAATTACCTAAACGTGTATGTTTCGCCCGTCAAACAGACTTTCAATATTTCAACGTACGTTCAACATGCTGTTCCAACTGTGAGGAGGTCGGGGCCATTAGCTTAATGGCGACGTTACGGCCGCTCTGTTCATTGCGCACTGAGACATTTAATCCGCTTCACTGTGCGCCCTAAGGATACATAGTGAGCGATGTCGTTCTGTCATCAGGGGAACCCATTAAAGCAAAACCAACCTATTGAAGAGCGCAGAGCGCAATGCACACACAGCCACAAGCCAACACGTTTACGCGCTGACATTTCAGCTCTTTACAGCGCGTCCTGAGTCATGCAGGAGATGTCTTCTTGACCGTGGACAGGAACCCCATCAACCCCCCCCCCCCCCCCCCCCCCCCCCATCCCCATCATCAGCACCACCGCAACGCGCCAGTCTCCACCCAGCGCCCAAAAGAGCGCGCGTCAGAAGAGTGTGCAGAGACCGTCTGAAACGCACGGCAGCCAACAACACACCGGAGAATGTGTGGTTCATCGAATGGCTATCTCACCATGTCGTTAGTTGAAATGCGTTTGGTATAATATGAACAAGGGGATACTGTCGCGTCTTCACTCTCCAATGGAACTGCATGTAAGTTTCCCCCCCCTTTTTTGGCAGCAGTGCGAATTCTGCACTTGTTTTCATTGCTATTTGTATCTTATCCTGAAGTAATGTTATGTAATGTATGCCTGTCTTCTTTTTGATAAATGATTTAATTATGAATTTAACAGAAAACATATCTTTATATGCGTAAACAGTGTGAGAGTCAGAGTCCAGTGGCAGACTGCGCTTGGATGTAACTCGTCGTATAGGCCTACGCGAAGATTATAAATGTAACATAATGTAACACAAAATTACATGAATATAAAAACATTTATAATCTTACATTATTAACTAAATCTCTAAAGATGTACAAGTCTGTGTTAGTAGGTAGGCCTATATAAAACTACGAGAGGGGTGTAACGTTCACAATTACGCGGACACGGAGATCATTTAACTGGTTTATTTTGGTACAAGACACGGTCGTTATTGCAGGCTACGACCACGCCGGGAACTGGTACTGTGCTATACCCAACCCGCGACCACACACTCACACACACACACACACACACACACACACACACACACACACACACACACACACACACACACACACACACACACACCACAACAACAACAACAACAACAACAACAACAACAACCTGTAGGCCTAACTTCTTCTGATACCCAGGTGTCCCCCGCCCACCGGCTACTCTGCCAACCCCCTGCAATGCCTGACATCGCTCTACAGGCGCTGTCAGCAGAACAGAGCAAGGCACAGGCACAGAGTAACACTATCACGCCATTATACACATTATGCAATAACTTAAATTGCAAACAACAAACACAGCCAGGACGTTACAGGGGGATCATTATCCTATAATCTGTGGAAAGGTTCAGATGAATATCCTTACGAATATCTTTGTATGATGATATCTCACTTACGTATCACTCAAACTAAGTGGCAGGACAAACTGAACGAACCTGACGACAATAGAGCGACGATAGTGTGACGCATGCGTGTGGTTGTCACGTGATCCACCATCCGGAGAGAGAGAGAGAGGTGTCCTGCCGTTTCAGGGCATCAAATGTTCCCCTGTGCGTCATCAGGACACGTATGTCGAAATATTAGTTATGAGGTAAAGAAATATCTGCCAATATCATCATTTTGGGAGATTTAGATATTCATGTAGACACCCGCTCATGCCATCCTGCTGCTGATGTTCTTCAGCTATTAGACTCCCTCAACCTACAACAACATGTTGATGTCCCCACACATTCCAGGGGACACACACTCGATCTGGTTATCTCAAACTCCGCCCCCATCAGCAGCCTTCAGGTCTATGATCTTGGTGTTTCAGCTCACAAGGTAGTGTCAATGGAGCTGCCTTTTCCCTCCCACCACGCCAAACCAAAGCGTCAGATCCACTTCAGAAATCTGAAAAAAAATCATCCCTGAAGCCCTGGCCCTGGACCTTGAACATCTCTCCCATGGCCCTACTGACTTTCTCTCTGTCGCTGAATCAGTTGACTTTTACAACAAATCCCTGAGCAGTCTCCTGGACCTCCACGTCCCCCCTAACATCTAGGTCAATCTCATTCTTGCGCTCAGCACCCTGGTACACCAGTGAGCTGCGAAAAATTAAGACAGCTGGACGTGTCCTCGGGCGGCGGCTCAAGGCCTCTGGATTGACTGTTCACAAACTGGCATACAGGGAACACAGGAGGGCATATGCAGAAGCCTTGAAGGATGCACGGTCCACATTTTATTCCACCATAATCAACAATAGCCCCGGTAACTCAAAACAACAATTTTCAACTATAAATCACCTTCTCAAACCCCCCTCACCCTCCCACTCTGAGTCCACAGAGGAGAGATGCAACATGCACATCAACTTTTTCAGACAAAAAGTTAATAACATCCGTGCACACCTCTCCACTCCTTGCTGTCCTGTCCCCCCAAGCGGTTGACAAACTTGCTGAAGCTGTCCAGCCCCTTTGCTCCTTCTCCGCTGTCACACAGGAAGAAGTAGAGGACATTATCAACAAAATGAAGCCATCCACCTGTGCCCTTGACCCTTTCCCTTCAGCTCTACTGAAGGCCAACAACTCGGCTGTCTCTCCATTCATCACCAAAATCATAAACCGCTCCCTCCTGACCGGCCTTATCCCATCTACATTAAAAACTGCTGTCTTCAGACCTTTACTGAAAAAAACCCACCCTGGATCCAGAAGTTCTCAGCAACTATAGGCCCATTTCAAATCTTCCATTCCTCTCAAAGGCTCTGGAAAAACAGTTGCAGCTCAACTCCATCATCACCTCAATCACAACAACCTGTTCGAAAAATTTCAGTCTGGTTTCCGCCCTGGCCATAGCACTGAAACAGCCTTGGTCAGGGTCACCAATGACCTCCTGATGGCAGCAGATACTGGCTCCCCATCCCTACTCATCCTCCTTGACCTAACAGCTGCTTTCGACACATCCTCCTCCACCGCCTACAATACACCATTGGACTCTCAGAAAACTGTCACAGTTGGTTTATTTATTACCTGACTGGCAGAACTGAATATGTCGCCCTAGGTAAAGCACAGTCTCACACCCACAATGTCACCTGTGGTGTCCCTCAGGGTTCTGTGCTGGGCCCCACCCTCTTCTCCATCTACATGCTCCCCCTTGGCAAAGTCATCAGTAAACACGGTCTATCATTCCACTGCTATGCTGATGACACACAGCTTTATCTGAGAACAACCCCAACGTCTTCTGCTCCCCTGCCAACAAACACACTGACGACGTGCCTGGAGGAGATAGAGGTGTGGATGAAGCTAAACTTCTTACAACTCAACAGTGCCAAAACAGAAGCCATCCTGGTTGGCACACCACATCAGCTCCGCTCTTCCACCATCACCAGCATCACCTTCTCTGGCCAAAACATCTCCACTCTCCACATCAGTCACCAACCTAGACGTAAAAATGGATTTCCACCTCATTTGATACACACATCAATCACCTCTGTAAGACATCTTTCTACCACCTCAAGAACATTGCCAAACTCCGTCCAACACTCACCCTGGCAAGGGTGAGTGTTGGCAAAAGCTCGTCCACGCCTTGATCTCCTCCAGGCTGGACTAGTGCAATGCGCTCCTCATCGGGATCCCTGGCAAGAGCATTCAGAGACTGCAAAACATCCAGAACAGCGCTGCCAGGATCCTGATGAGGGTGCGCAAATATGATCACATCACCCCCACCCACCAGTGCATCTATGGTCTTCCCCCCTTTACCTACAGGAACTCCTCACCCCCCAAACCTCCTCACGCACCCTCCGTTCTGCAACAACACACACTCTCCAAACCCCCAGAACCAAACTCCACAGCATGGGCGACTGGGCTTTTTCCTCTGTAGGCCCGAGACTGTGGAACGCCCTCCTTGACCATCTGAGGGCCCCACAGTCTACAGATGTTTTTAAACAAAACCTTAAAACACATCTTTAATTTTTTTTTTTTCTAATTCTTATTTTATTTTAAAAATTTTGCCAATTTTACTTTGTAGCACTTTGAGATTGTCAAAATATAAAGTGCATTACAAATAAAATGTATTATTATTATTATTATTAAATACAAATGATGTCTATTTATATTTATTTTGCGTCGACCTTCCTGCTGTCTGTCAATTATAGCACCCATTGCACTCGTAACCATCCCTGGATGACGGAGCCCCCACTCTGCTTCCCCTTTTCAGTCTACACTGTACTATACTGTTTTACTATACTGTACTATACTGTTTTACTATACTGTACTATACTGTTTTACTATAGGCCTACTGTACTATACTGTACTATGCTGTTTTACTATACTGTACTATGCTGTTTTACTATACTGTACTATACTGTTTTACTATACCATACTATACTGTTTTACTATAGGCATACTGTACTATACTGTACTATGCTGTTTTACTATACCGTACTATACTGTTTTACTATAGGCATACTGTACTATACTGTACTATGCTGTTTTACTATACCGTACTATACTGTTTTACTATAGGCATACTGTACTATACTGTACTATGCTGTTTTACTATACTGTACTATACTGTTTTTCTTCTACACTTCTACACTGTCTTTTCTTTTCTTTTCCCTCTAACATCCAACTGGAGTATTGTAACAAATGCAATTTCCCTCAGGGATCGTTAAAGTATTTCTGCCTGTCTGTGAGCTCTGATGAAGGGTGAGGCTAACTAAACTGACTGTCACCTGCTGTGCGGACAGCCCCCCGCGCCCAGGGTCCAGACATGAACCCCAGCAGCGTCGCCCTCCCCCCGACCCTGGACCCCAGCGCCGGCTCTGACGGGCCCCCGGGGAACGCCGGGAACGCCGACCTCCAGCTGCCCACCTTCTCCACGGCGGCCCAGGTGCGTGTGATCATCACCTGCGTCCTGTGCGGCGTGTCGGCGCTCTGCAACGCGGCGGCGCTGTGGGCGGCCGGCGGCCACACGCGCTCCCACGTGCGCACGCTCATCCTCAACCTGACCGCCGCTGACCTCCTGGTGACCTTCATCGTGATGCCGGTGGACGCGGTGTGGAACGTGACGGTGCAGTGGCTGGCCGGCGACGTGGCGTGCCGCGCGCTCATGTTCCTCAAGCTACAGGCCATGTACTCCTGTTCCTTCGTCACCGTGGTGATCAGCCTGGACCGCCAGTCGGCCATCTTGAACCCGCTGGGCATCGGAGAGGCACGCCGGAGAAACCGCGTGATGCTGAGCGTCGCCTGGAGCATGAGTCTGCTGCTGTCTGCTCCTCAGGTACACACACACACACACACACACACACACACACTAGTGATAGACCGATACATCGGCCGGCCGATATTATCGGCCAATATTTGCGTTTTTTACGTGTATCGGCATCGGCCGATTCGTGGGTGCGTTCACCGATAGTTTCTTCTGGCATGACTATGCCCCATCTACATTAACCCGGGTAAATATAAAAACGCACATTCGCAATGAAAACGATCTACACTATTGTTTTCATATCGTTTACGGAATGTTTTGCATCCACGTTCCACACTGAAATGATTTTGATAAACAATGATTGTCATGGTTACGCGACTCCCGCCACGCCTCTCTGTTTATATTACAGGCGCGCGATCAGCTGATAGCGTTAATACACGCGACTCTCGCTTAAGCACAACAAGTACAGCGCTCGCCTTCTGCGTTAGAGTAACGAATAAGTGTTACATAGTATGCCGAGTTGTAACTGAAGATACACAAGTACATTGCTCAGATAGATCATCCTTTCCTTTTCACCTGCCATGTTTGTTAAGATGATCGTCTCAGTCTCGAGCGCAAGCTTGCGGCATTTTCATGGCAACCGAACGTCATCGTTTCTAAAAGCCTCCGTCTACCCTGATCACACTACAACGCGAACCCAGAGTTTTCACATTCATCCAACTCAGCGACCGTTTCTGAAAAGCATCGTTTTCAGCGTCGGAATTCTCCGTTCTAATGTGGACGGAAGGGCTAAACGGATAAATATTTATGCGTTACTGGATTTACCCGGGTTAATGTAGACAGTACAGAAAGGCGTCCAGGCACACTGCAGTCCACGTGCAGACCATGCATTGCATTGCCCCTCCCCCGAATTGAGACTTGTAACATTTGTTATCATCATTGTATCATTTTTATGATGTTAATTGAGGGAGCAAAAGCAGTATCGGCTCCAAATATCGGCTCAAGAAAATACGAGCGCTGGCAGCTCGTATCGGTCATCGGCTAACGCCGCCTTCCCACTAGCAGCGTAGATACGGCTGCGAAACGACCGGAAGTCATACATTTCCTATGGAGAGTCGCAGACCGCATGCGAATGGGTCCGAAGGAGTGCGGTGCGAAAAAAATCGGATCCGATGGCTATCCGGATGCGTTGAAAAATTTGAACTAGTACGACAGTCAACGGACGGTTCCTATCCGACAATCTGAACGGAAGTGATGGGTTATCACTATCAGCACCACACGTTGCTATGGTGCTGATAAACAAATCAACTTTTAATAAATGAAATAATGATTTAATAACGATATGTTGTCACGTATTGCTTTCATTTTCATGATTTCCTAACATTATTAAGGTAATTAAAATTCAAAATGTATAATTATTATTATTATATAGTGGCCGTTTCTGCCTTTCGATTTATATCCCGATATCCCTCAGAAGACAGGTCATAGAGAACGGGACATTCCGACACCGACAAAATAAGTCTCTCGAGTCTTTCCGCCATTTTATTTTCTATTCCGACGCTTTCAACAGTCACGTACGACGTCCGGTGGGGAAGCATTGCGTATTACGGAGCTGATTTACGCTGCTAGTGGGAAGGCGGCGTAAGGCTGATGAAAAAAAAATCGGTATCGGCATCGGCCCTAAAAAATCCATATCGGTCGATCCCTAACACACACACACACACACACACACACACACACACACACACACACACACACACACACACACACAGACACACAGACACACACTGCTGCTGTCTGCTCCTCAGGTACACACACACACACACTGCTGCTGTCTGCTCCTCAGGTACACACACACACACTGCTGCTGTCTGCTCCTCAGGTACACACACACACACACACTGCTGCTGTCTGCTCCTCAGGTACACACACACACACTGCTGCTGTCTGCTCCTCAGGTACACACACACACACTGCTGCTGTACTGCTCCTCAGGTACACACACACACACACACACACACACACTGCTGCTGTCTGCTCCTCAGGTACACACACACACACACACACACACACACTGCTGCTGTACTGCTCCTCAGGTACACACACACACACTGCTGCTGTACTGCTCCTCAGGTACACACACACACACGCACACACACACTGCTGCTGTCTGCTCCTCAGGTACACACACACACACACACACACACACTGATGCTGTACTGCTCCTCAGGTACACACACACACGCACACACACACTGCTGCTGTCTGCTCCTCAGGTACACACACACACACGCACACACACACTGCTGCTGTCTGCTCCTCAGGTACACACACACACACTGCTGCTGTACTGCTCCTCAGGTACACACACACACACACACACACACACTGCTGCTGTACTGCTCCTCAGGTACACACATACACTCACACTGCTACTACTCACGCTCTACTCAGGTACACAGACAGAAAACACACCTTGCCTATAGGTCCTACGGTGCTGCAACAGGTGGCTGCATTTACATACATCATCCTATGTTTGTATCAACATCACACACAAGGTCACATATTCAAATTGCCCGTAAACACGTTGCTTGCTGTGACCTTGCTATGACTTCCGACTTCGGCCAACACTACGTTGGCCTATTAGTGCCCTTCACTGTTTGTTATTGATGTTCCTTTTGTTGTTAGTTACTTTTATTTAGTTTTATTGTTCAATACTGTACAAATAGTCCATTCCTGTTATACAGGTTAAGTAAAGTGTGCAGAGTAAAATGTGTTTGTCCAGCTGCTCCCAGATCTCTGAACGGCTTCCTCCTTTGCAGAGTTACTCTTGCGCTAAATGGGGATGTGCCTGACCGTCTGTGTCTTCATGCTCACGAATGCCAGAGCCAGCCCTCTCTTCAGCTTATAATTCCCAAGCCCCGACCTTGTAATGACCTTGTAATGAGCATCTTCATTTGCAAATGTTCCAAATGTTTTCTGGAGTAAGACCACTTATTTCCATGTGTCCTGACACCTTTCTTTGAAGTGGCAGCAGGGCGACTCCCCATCCGGCCCCATTAGCGGTGTTCTTTACAGAGAGTCTGCTCCCTGGTTTCCCTCCATACTCGCGCGTGCTCCCAGAGTCAAACCCTCCTCACACTGCCGGACCACTGCATGACATGTCGTACAATGTTTGATAAGTCAGTCGATATATCAGGCCTGAGATTTGATTTGCCTAGGAGATAAAGCTGCCCCTGAATCATCACTGCACATCACTCTATCTGAGTAATCGGGGTAATTGTCCCTCCACACACCAAAGGGTCCATACATAATATCGCCCACATCTCTGCTTCTATTGTTATTATTTTATATGTATTATATGTCTGTATGCATGGATCAACCTCATGGATCAAGTTCTGGGATGCGTCATGATGACTGACAACTGACCAGCAGACTGGAAGGCACACATCAATATTAATAATATCAAATGTCTCCTGCTTCGACTTGAGCTGGGTAGCACTGTCCACTTGTTGTCCCCTGGATGTCCACTGGGGGGCAGCGCAGGGCGACAGGACGGCTGGTGTGCGGTTTCAAGTCAAGTCAAGAAACCCTTTATTCGTCCCACCATGGGGAACTTTATCATACAGCAGTATAAGGTAATAAACATAGAACAGTTAGTTAACTATTAAAAAGAAAGAGAGAAAAAAGCGATAAAAGCTCGAGAGTGAGCGCAACAGGCTGGCGCTCCCACAGCGCTGGGAGCTGGTTGGCTGATGTCTGATGTCCGTCCCGCCCCAGTGGCGTCCACCCATCCCGCCCGTCTCTGCTATGCTGGGACCCACAGGTGCCACACAACCACCGCCGCCGCGCCAAGACCCCCCACCGTGACACGTCTCCTCCTGTTCCCTCAGATATTCATCTTCCACAGCGTGACCATCACCTCCCCGCAGAACTTCACCCAGTGCACCACCCGGGGCAGCTTCCAGACGCACGGCCAGGAGACGGCCTACAACATGCTGACCTTCTGCTGCCTCTTCCTCCTGCCCCTCGTCATCATGATCACCTGCTACACCCGCATCCTCCTCCAGATCTCCAGCAGGATGCGCAAAGCCTGTAAGTTCCCCCCCCCCCCACCTCCGGACCACCGGCTCGGGTAGGTGGTTTGGATTGCGTATTTGTTTTTGCCGAGCTCAAAATGGCTACGGACAGCTGTTAGATTAGGGAACGCACGGAGTGAAAATGTCAGAGTGAATACCGTTAGTTAAACAACGGCTGAGTTAGATCAAGTGGGATGACCAACATCCTGTTGATTGTTGCATTCTTAAAGGGGCAGTATGTGTAACGTAGTGGCATCTAGTGGACAGTATTTGGCAGAAATTTAAAATAATATTCTTCAATAGGTTCTATTTAGTGTCTAAGCCTTTGAAAAACAATGATTGTGTTTTTTGTTACCTTAGAATGAGGCCTTTACATCTACATACGGAGGGGGACCTTTGGCACGGAGCCCGCCATGTTGCACCGCCATGTTTCTTTAGTAGTCCAGAACAGACGAAAGGCTAGAGGACTAGTTTTCCATTAACAATCCTAATCCCCAAACCTTTTTTGGCTGGATGGTCCAGAAACCCCAACGGCTAGACTATCCCTCCCCAATAACAACAGTCATAACAATAAGAGTGATGAGTGCAACTGTAATAATTACAGTGCTTCCATCCCTGTGTGTTGTCGAGCCGTGTCCAAGGACGTCCCGCTGCGCTGCTCCCAGAACAACATCCCCCGCGCCCGCATGCGGACGCTGAAGATGAGCATCGTCATCGTGCTGTGCTTCGTGGTGTGCTGGACGCCCTACTACCTGCTGGGCCTCTGGTACTGGTTCTTCCCGGACCACATCCAGGGCAAGGTGTCCCACTCCCTCACCCACATCCTCTTCATCTTCGGCCTCTTCAACGCCTGCCTGGACCCCATCATCTACGGCCTCTTCACCGTCCGCTTCCGGGTGGGCCTGCGGGGGGTCCGGGCCGCCGCGGCCATCACCTCTGACCCCCGCCGCCGCACCAGGACGGTCACCCTGAGGTCCCTGAGGTGTTCCGCAGGCAACGCCGGCCAGGGAGCCCAGTTCCACCACTCAGGATGAAGGAGCGGCCTCAGGCCAGCCAATCACATCGCTCCGTCCCTCAGGCCCGAGGGCGGGGGGTCTGAGTTGATGAGAAAAGAGACAGTCAAGCCAAACGACAGCCAGAAACCATGAATCACATGTCACTACAGACCAGGACAGCAGAGTCCTGAGGACCCGCTAATGTGTACATTCTGAGAGTGGCTGTGCCACACTCGGAATGTACTCACACACACGCACACACTGTGTGTGTGTGTGTGTGTGTGTGTGTGTGTGTGTGTGTGTGTGTGTGTGGGTGTGTTTGTGTGTGTGTGTGTGTGTGTGTGTGTGTGTTTGTGCGTGCGTGAAGGTGTGGGCGTGAGGATGAGGAATTATACAACATCTTCATACAGGCTGCAATATTCAGAAATAATAACGTATAAGCTTTGGATCTCATGCTGTAAGTTGTGTGCTTAGCATCAGCTTTAACACACCTCATTCACATCGTCGTCATGGTTTCCAAACATTCTAGAAGGTTTCCCCACCCAACTAACCAAAATGGCCGCTAGGTGAAAAAACCTGAAACGTTTTCGACTTTTCCACCCTGGGACCTGGTTTCAAAAAAGTGTGGTTTCAGCCACCGAAAACGCCGTCTCCGTCTTTACGCTCGGCCTAAACGCACAAGACATTTGTGGTTTCACTCGAAAATCGTCTCCGTGTGGACGGGGCCTAATAAGTGTGCAGATTTTCAGATGTTAATATATAAGTGTGCAGATTTTCGTGTTGT
Organism: Urophycis tenuis; assembly: GCA_036785325.1. Lineage (NCBI taxonomy): Eukaryota > Metazoa > Chordata > Actinopteri > Gadiformes > Phycidae > Urophycis > Urophycis tenuis. The sequence goes on along the minus strand of JAXIVH010000005.1, from coordinate 12,259,853 downwards.
TCCAACTTGTGCACTTGCCGGGAATTACTATCAGCTGCGTGGTCATGTCACCCGCCGAACACGTGAATCCATTATGCCCACTGACGTCTAACCATTTTCGAACTGAGCGTGTTTCAGCCTGGCTCAGCCTGGAAAGTGTACACCATTGCACACTATGCGTACTAACCGTTTTGAGGGCAACATCCGGGTCCTTTGCTTCTTTTCCCCGCGATCGTAATCGGAACCCCCTACGTACTCAAACTACGTATAATAAGTATGGATATCGGAACACAGCCCAGGTCTATGGGTGTCAAAGAGCTGCCATGACATGAGGTGATTATCTCATGTCATGTAGAGATAAAAGGTCATGGCCATGTTATCTATGTTTGCACGTAACTGAACACTGACCAAAAAGACAAGAACAAATAATAATAATAATAATAATAATAATAATAATAATAATTAATAATAACTAGAAAGTACATTTCCTGAAGAAAATGTGAAGTGGGCTAGCTGACTGCAACCGGATGTATTGCTTAAGCAAAACAGCTCTGTGTTGCTTAATTCGCAGAATTAACGCAGAATGCCATTCTTCCTTTGCCTGGGTCCTTTTTATAATCGTCTGCATTGATGTTTGTGATGGGTGCACTAGGTCAGTGGTTCCCAACCCAGTCCTCAAGGACCCCCTCCCTCTCTCCCCTCCAGTGGGGGAGAGGGGAGGCTGCGTGTGTATTGATTGTAACTGTCACTTTGTCCCTCACTCTGCTTCTCTCCAAACTGCCACTATTCTCTATGAGGAATCTCAAATCTATCTATCTCAAAAAGTATTCACGGCACAGCTTAGATATTTACACAGTAGGAATCAAGAGAAACAGTAGATCAGTTTGATATGTAATATCTCTGTGTAGCTTACAAATTGTAGGAGTATCGACAAGTTAGAAAACGGTAATTTGAAATGACCAATTGCGACCTAGAGTGGAGCGCCCATGTACTGTATGTTTATTTGGAGAGTGAATGTCAAACAAACATTAATAATTCAAAAACTATAAATGGTATCGCTTAGATATTTGAGTGTGAGTGACAATATAAAAATATGAACCTTTTGATATACAATATGTAAAAGTTCTGTGATAAATTGTAGGAGTGGCGGCAGTTTACGAAATGTGAATATTTTCAAATCACCAACTGCCATCACTCTAACAACTGAACATTCCACCATTAATTTCAATGGAACAAAAACTATTAACAATAAAACTTTAATATCTTAAAAGCTATAAAAAATAAAAAATAGACCCTGTTGATTCCGAACGTAGCTGAATGTTTTAAAGTTTGAATGAAGTTTCTAGCACAAAAAATGACAAAGTAGTTAAGCGGCAAAGTTTGGGAGAGAACATATAATAAAGAAAGAAAAAAATAGTGGGAATAACAATAGTGTGCTAGCTAAAAGCTAGCCCACTAATAATATTATGTATATAATATGCTTAATGATAAACATGTTCGACTTCAGAGTTTGTTGTAGTATTGTAGTATGTATGCGATTATTAAGTGTTTCGTGTTCTGAGGTAAAATGATAATCAAACCCAGTAACAATAAAATATGTTGAAGGTACCATGTGGTTATTTGATGCCTTTAAGTGTTACCATGAAACAAGAACTCTGAACTCAAGCGCTCTAAAGAAAACCAAACCAACAGGTACATTTAGTTAATATCCGCACCAGTCAAGGTCTCCTGGGAGTCAGGAACATCATGCATGCTGCAAACCAAGTGTACGGCCTCTGTGTGAACGCACAGACACACACCCGCAGAGCAGCAAGCAGGGGGCAGCAGTGACAAGACACGGGGGCTGGCAGCCCTGCTGCCTGTATCTTCATATTGTTAACCTGGGTTCTGCCCCAGGACCCCATGGTATCATCAAGTCAATATTCTCTCTCTAAAAAGCCCCGGCCACTAAAGTAAACTGACAGTGTTTGACTCCCAGCCAACAGCTTCTGATGAGCGTCACTAACACAATACGGATTAACAGTACTGATAAACTATTAGTACTATCAGTACTATTACTGATAGTACTATGACCATCAGTATTAGCACTGATAGTTCTAGACTAGTGCTTGCACAGTGTAATGATAAACATTATGCAGTAGGGTAAATGACTGACGAGGTCTTCTAGTTGTGCTGAAGCCTATAAAATGTATTAAGAGTAGGCAAGTGTTTGCTCTCTCTCTCTCTCCCCCCCCCCCCCCCACCCCCCCATCCCCTCCCAGACATACCCAACCTTCTCATCATCACATTGGTGTGGCACATGTAACTGACATCCATTCAAGCAGACTGTACAGACTGAAGAATAGCTTCTATCCCTGAGCCACGAGGTTACTGAACTCAGCACCTTCCTATCTCACCCTCACAATAGTACGCACTGTCACTTTTATAATGTCACTTTATATTTATCTACTTTGATTTTCAATTTTTATTTTACCTTATCTCATCGCTTTATATTTATTTTAATACCCTCATTTACGTTACCGTCATTCCGAATGTGTGTGCATTGTTTTTAAGTATGTGTGGGCCATAGGCCTATCGCTATTTTTATGGCCTCTTATCTTTTCTCCCCATCTCCATATATTGTTTTGTTTTAAAAAAACTGATCACTGATCACAATGCATGCACTATTACTGTGGTAGCTACTACAATCTCGTCATGTCTTTGATGTGATGACGATAAATACTTGGATCTTGAAGCAGTCCTTTCAGACATCCATACATACATATTGTGCTCATATGCCACACTAGTCAAGGCTCGGCTTTACCACTTTAGGGTCACAGTGGTGCCTTCTGTAGCCTACTAATACAATTCAAACCCATCACCCACTCTCACTTCTCCTCTGAGACAACATAGGATTTGGGCATATGCACGTATCATAACACATTTGAAGACAGAAACATTGAACATATTATAACTGTATTTATAGGAAATGACACTGTACATTAGATTGATATGTTGAAATTATGATCAATAGCCTACTGATGACTTTATTAAGTAAAAAGTACATGGTGACTTGTTCAGGACTTGAAAAAGTTGGGGACTTGGACTTAGACTCAGCTTGGCTTTGGAGTGACTTTGACTTGGACTCGACTTCCTTTCCCTGTCTTGACTTGGGACTCGACTTGGACTTGACTGCAATGACTTGGGACTTGCCAAACAGTGACTTTACATCCTATGTCCTATGTCCTTCCCTGACTTCTGACCTGACCTGACCTCGATGGACAAATGTAATTAAAATGAGGTCAAGCAAAGATGTAAAAGAGAATTCATGAGTACTTGGGGAAAGACAGCCAGGGTGTTGAGCTGTTAGTCTTCATCACAGTGGGAATCCGACTGCACCTTATAAGTCTGCATCATCATGACGTCCACTGCTACGGACGTGTCTGTTGTGGTGAAACTATAGCGTTAACAGGTCTCCTTTCCTTTAGTAAAGGATGGCCCAGTGTAACCTGTGCTGCCACTTAAGAGACTGCCAGCAGCAGACAGTCAGGAGCCTCCTAAGCAAAAAAGACCTTTTGACTATTTGACGTGTTTTCTGCACATGAGCGGTAATGACGTGAACATGAACACACAGTACAAACACACACACACACACACACACACACACACACACATACTGTGCCAAAACACAAGTGTTGGTCCTGTGAGTTGGCCAGGGAGAACCTACACAGAACCTAAGCGGCCCGGGGAAGAATGTAATGTGATCAGAAGTCTCGACTTTCAATCCAAGATGGCAGCCAAGTCAAGTCCTTGTCAATTTCTTGTCTGTGAGGTCTGAACTTTCTTTGTCTTCTGTCATTGTACGTCACTTACTTTTATGTAAACCTGGGCATGAATGTGGGATGCTTTGCACATTCCCCATTTTGACACCTCATGAGCTTAACTTTGATGAAGATAGCAGGTTTTCTGCCTAAGGATTGTTTGTTTGAGACCTAGTTTGCCTCTGGACTGTATGAAGCCTGGAGCTGCAGCTTTATCACCCCTGCAGCAACTTCTCATCTGTAGGTCTGAACTTTCTTTGTCCTCTATCATTGTACGTCACATACTTTTATGTAAACCTGGGCTTCAATGTGGGATGCTTTCCACATTCCCCATTTTGACACCCCATAAGCAGCAGGTTTTCTGCCTAAGGACTGTTTGTTTGAGGCCTAGTTATGCTTCTGGACTGTATGAAGCCTGGATCTGCAGCTTCATCACCCCTGCAGTAGCTAGCCTCCAGCTAGCGTCCACCAGCTCTGCAGCAGCTAGCCTCCACCAACCCTGCAGCAGCTAGCCCCAAGCTAGCCTCCACCAGCCGTGCAGCAGCTAGCCTCCAGCTAGCCTCCACCAGCCCTGCAGAAGCTAGCCCCCAGCTAGCCTCCACCAGCCCTGCTGCAGCTAGCCTCCAGCTGGCCTTCAGCTAGCCTCCACCAGCCCTGCAGCAGCTAGCCCCCAGCTAGCCTTCAGCTAGCCTCCACCAGCCCTGCAGCAGCTAGCCCCCAGCTAGCCTCCACCAGTCCTGCTGCAGCTAGCCTTCAATAGCCTCCACCAGCCCCGCAGCAGCTAGCCTAATAATTCCTTCATACTTACAACATTCTCTCCCCATATCAATCCGGTTTCAGGAAACAACATAGCACCATTACAGCCTCCCTCAAACTCACCAATGATATAATAGACTGGCTGGATCACAAAAAATGTTGCACAGCCTTCTTTGTGGACCTTTGACACAGTGGATCACTTTATTTTGAAGCAACGACTGCTTGACATAGGTTTATCTGAGCAGGCTGTTGGCTGGTTTGATAATTATTTGTCAAATAGACAATGTGTTTATTCTGAAGGCAGCTCATCCACATTGCTGAATATCTCCACCGGTGTGCCTCAGGGCTCAGATTTGGGCCCGATCCTGTTTGTTATTTATGTAAATACATTGGGCAGAGATGTCCCAAACGCCAAATTTCATTTTTATGCTGATGACACAGTCATATATTGTTGTGGCACCTCTCTTGCCGAGGCCCTTGGCAATTTACAGAGTGCTTTTAACCTTGTGGAACATCAGCTTATTGAATTAAGACTCATTTTAAACATTGCCAAAACTAAATTGATGATATTTTCTAATGGCAGGAAAGTACCCGTGTCTCCTCCCAGTATTGTATCATTACAAGGGTGTGAGATTGAACTTCTGACCTGTTATATATACCTTGGCATTTTAATTGATGATCGGCTTTCTTTTAAACCACATGTAGAAAACCTGATAAAAAAAATAAGACTGAAACTGAGATTCTTTTTCCGTGACAGATTTTTCTTTTGCTACCAGAAAAAAGTTGGTTGCTGCCACTTTCCTCCCTGTACTTGATTACGGTGACCTTTTGTATATGAACGCTTCTCCAAATTATCTGCGTTTTCTGGACACCGTGTATCACAGTGCTTTAAGGTTCGTTACGGGCTATAAAGCCCTTACTCACCACTGTACCTTATACGCTCGAGTCTCTGGCAGCACGCCGCCTTATACATTGGCATATTTTTATTTATAAAGCTATCTTGGGTTTGATCCCCCACTATTTATGCAATTACATTTCTAAAACCCAAAGCATTTATAGCTTACGTTCGACTTAATTTTACTTATTAAATGTGCCCAAAGTTCATTCTGAAATTGGTAAGCACAGCTTTAAGTATGCTGCACCTACTGCTTGGAATGTATTGCAGAAAACTCTAAAGCTAAAGGAACTCATCAACCTTGCAATTTTGAAAACCCGTGTGAGAGCCATTGGAGCGGCCACATATTGCACCTGTTCTTGTCTCAATGTAAATCCTGGGTTTTAGCCCTGTTGCTTTATCTTGCATGTATTTTATCGTCTCTGTGTTGTGTGAGTTTTCTGTGTGTTCTTAATTGTGTAACTTTCCTATGCTGCTGTCTTGGCCAGGCTTCCCTTGAAAAAGAGGTCATTGTATCTCAACGTGACCAACCTGGTTAAATAAAGGCAAATAAAAATAAATAAATAAAAGGCTATGAGCAGAGTTCTCACCCCAGGAGATCTGAGCGCTAGAACATTCAGCCACATTGTTGGTATGTCTAGAGAACATTCAGAAACATCGTTGGAAGTGTATATACTGTAGTGTAGAATATGCAGAAGTCCAGAATTTGACTACGGTACAGACTAGCATTTTAGTTTAAATTGCAAATTAGTTTAAATTGCAAATACGTATAGATTGGGATTATTCAGGGTTAGGATCTGAGGGTTATGATAACTCTAATGTCTAAGTCTGTCTGTAACTCTTCTACAACTCTATGCTAATTTTGCCTGCACAAGCGTGCACAAACGAAGCACAAACAAGTCCAACCATTTTTGAGTGGATTCTGATGGGGTGCTGGGTGACCTCAGGTCACCAACATGTCACCAACCTGTTAAATGTTGAATATCATGAAGACGGTTTGTGCACAAACGTTAATTTTGTGTGCACAAACGTTAATTTTGTGTTTTTGAGTCATTTGGATGTTGATGGGGTGCTGGGTGACCACAGGTCAAATAATTAAATGTTGAATATCATAAAGATGGTTTGTGCACAAATGTTTATTTTGCCTGCACAAACGTGCACAAACAAAGCACAAATGATTCCAACCATGTTTGAGTCATTTGGATATTGATGGGGTGCTGAGTGACCTAAGGTCACCAACCTGTTAAATGTTGAATATCATCAAGACGGTTTGTGCACGAACGTTCATTTTGCTTGCACAAACGTGCACAAACGATGCAGAAACAAATGGAAGTACTTTTATTCATATTTTCAACATATGGGGTGCCAACTTCACACAGCTGAAAAAGGGCGAGTGACAAACAGAGAGGCCAGACACAAATTAAAATTGGGCAAGGTTTTTTAGAAATGGCGTGAACTGAGAGATCAAAAATGAAGACTGCGAATCAGATGCCGACTTGGCCGTGTTGCTGTTGTAAGTACCCGGGTGAACATTGTTTTTTTTTCTTAGTATAGTGGCTCTCTTGAGGTTGATAGTTTCTGTAAAAATGTGTTTGCTCGACCATCTTTTGTGAGCCCTGAATGTATCTAGCTTGCGTTCTTGACGGTGGCGGGGGTGTTAGCGTAGTAGCTACTTGCTACCAAACACGTTTGTTTCCATGGTTTTGCTGTTCCTCTGTCTCGTCCCCCTGTCTATCCTCAGGACACCAGCCACAGGAATGATCGGAACACAAGGTAAACACCCACCCAACACCGTCTCAGCACAGGGCCCAGGATCTCTGCGCTGGGCACCCATGACTTTGATGAACATCACTGCTGACAGGTGTGAACGCTGGAGCCGTTCTCAACAGCTGTTCTTCATTCATGTCTTTCTGATACTTTTCTTTCATGAGCTTAACTGCTTTGAATCGTTCTTCAACCAAGAGACTCCATTCAAGCTGTAAAATGTTCAGCATGTTGATGGCTATCACAATCTATCCCCCGACTCCTTCCACCCGCCTCAACATGGGGTACACTCACCCAGAGTTGGGGTCCCCAGAGGAGTGTGAACATTTCAAAAATAAATAGGAGCAAGGTCACATTTTTTGTCGTGCCCAAGGTATTTATGTATACACAGATAGGTATAAAATGCATACATGCCTGCATCATTCTGCAAGGTAAAAACATAGTAGGTACAATATACATACATTTACAATATACATTTGAGGTACGGCTCAGCAATTCTTGACTTGCGATTAATTACTAAACATTACTTGGTTCAAGTAAGAAACTACGTAATTCTTTGTGACTTTTCATTATCTTTCATGATGGCGCTTCCATCCATTGACATGCAACATTCACATTTCTGTGGGAACCTACTGCCGGTCACGCCCTGCCTGTCAGTCACCAGCCAGCGATGGCCTGACTGTCTCGGACATGATCTGACATCTGACACTCCCATGGTGGACACAAAGCTACACATTCATTCATCTGACAGCTCATCACTGCAAAGCTCAAGCAAAACATGATGATCAAATTCAAATCCTGCTAAGCCTGATGAGAACAACATGTTGATCAAATGGACCTCTACCTCGATTTCCATGTCTGCTCAGGCTCGGGACAGTGACTGGTCGTGGATGTTGTTTTTGTCACCAGTGTGTGTTCTCATTGGTCGGCTGGGAGTCGTGTCAGGTGTTTGTACTGATGGGTCCATGGAAAAGAAACCTTAAATCTCATCGGCCATTGACCAAGTCCCAAACACACGCATTTGCTGTCACAGAGCAGTTACAACCTACTCAGCTCATCCTGGGTGCGTACTGCTTTAGTACTCATGTAGTCACACTGCTGCCTTCATCCTGGCTGAGTACTGCTTTAGTATTAATGTAGTCATACTGCTGCCTTCATCATGGGTGAATATAGTACTAATGTAGTAATACTGCTGTCATCCTGGGTGAGTACTGCTTTAGTATTAATGTAGTAATACTGCTCCCTTCATCCTGAGTGAGTACTGATTTAGTACTAATATAGTAATACTGCTCCCTTCATCCTGGCTGAGTACTGCTTTAGTACTGATGAAGTAACATGTGTATGTACATGTAGACATTACTGCGTGTAATTCATGTGAATCTGTTATTCTGTCGGACATGGAGACATGGAGTCGGACCTGCGGCGTGTCTTCATCCTGGCCCTGCTCAGTCCTTCATTGCACCTGGCGTCTTCTGACCTCAGAGAGAAGGTCTATGTCCACATCTCAGGTGTACTATCCTCGTGGGCAGAGGCTGATGAATACTGCAGAACGCACCACGATGGCCTGATGATCATGGAGGATCATCAGGACACCACGCTCGAAAGCCACAGTGGCTGGTTTGGCCTCCGCCAAATCGGTTACAGGTGGAAGTGGCACAGAGGGGAGTCATTTTTACTGGAGTACATTACATCAAATGGTAGCGGTAGACAGGGGCAGATGGGCAAACTGTGAGTTCTGGGGAAGGTCAGAACGGCCTGTAGCAATTTGAATTGAGTCGATGATGAATGAATAATTATTGCTTTTTATTGTTTGACAGCTAGCACTGGTCTGACACGGGGCCATTTTAAGTCCCATTCCTTCCCTGCTGTTAGTTAAGCCTTGTTTTTGTGTACAGATGACTTGCACGGGCAGTGCACCCACAGGACGTCAGACGGCTGGAGAATAAGCAACTGCGGATCAAAAGAACAGTTCTTCTGTGCAGTCGAGAAGCTGGTTCTGATCACGAAACAAAAGACATGGGAAGGCGCGCTGCGTTACTGCAGGAGTCAGCGAGTGACCAACCCCACTTTGACGGTTTAGACAATCCATGAAGCACTGCAACACAGGATCATGAAATGTAAATGTAAATTAATTAAATAGTGAAATGATTATATACATTTGTTTTTTTTACATAAAATTAATCGGTATTTTAATTAATTAATGACACATTTAATTATTTAATTCCAATTTTAATTAATTAATGATACATTTAAGAATTATTTAATGGTGTATTTATTTATTTAATTTTGGCACTTTTAGTCCTCCATAGTTTAGGTGGTGGTTGTCTTGTCTCTCCAGGTGTGTTTAAGAGGTGGTTGTCTTGTCTCTCCAGGTGTGTTTAAGTGGTGGTTGTTTTGTCTCTCCAGGTGTGTTTAAGAGGTGGTTGTCTTGTCTCTCGAGGTGTGTTTAAGAGTTGGTTGTCTTGTCTCTCTAGGTGTGTTTAAGAGGTGGTTGTCTTGTCTCTCCAGGTGTGTTTAAGAGGTGGTTGTCTTGTCTCTCCAGGTGTGTTTAATCAGAATCAGAATTCGATTTATGCCAAGTAGGTTTGCACCTACAAGGAATTTGTCATGGTGCAATTGGTGCAATAGAAAGCAGTATTAAAAAAAATAATAAAAATAAGATAAAAGTAAGTAAGTAAAAATAACTATAAATATAAATATATATATACAATGTACAATGAAATTGGAATACTGAACTATTGGTCCTGAATGAGGACACACTGTACACACAGTGTCAGGGGGGGCTCCGGGCCTTGTTGAAAAGGCTAGTGGCAGACGGGAAAAAACTGTTCTTGTGCCGTGAGGTTTTGGTCCTGATGGACCGGAGCCTCCTGCCAGAGGGGAGTGCCGCAAAGAGTGTGTGACCGGGGTGGGAGGGGTCGGCCATAATCTTACCTGCACACCTCAGGGTCCTGGAGGTGTACAGGTCCTGGAGCGACGGCAGATTGCAGCCAATCACCTTCTCTGCAGACCGAATGACACGCTGCAGTCTGCCCTTGTCCTTGGCGGTGGCAGCAGCGAACCAGATGGTGATGGAGGTGGTGAGGATGGACTCAATGATGGAGGAGTAGATGTGCACCATCATTGTCCTGGGCAGGTTGAATTTCTTCAGCTGCCTAAGGAAGTACATCCTCTGCTGGGCTTTCTTGATGAGGGAGCTGATGTTCAGCTCCCACTTGAGATCCTGGGAGATGACAGTTCCCAGGAAGCGGAAAGACTCCACAGTGTCAATTGTGTAGTCACAGAGGGTAATGGGGGCAGGTGAGGCTGAGTACTTCCTGAAGTCCACAACCATCTCCACTGTCTTTAGAGCGTTGAGCTCTAGGTTGTTACGGCTGCACCATGTCACCAGATGGTCTACCTAAATCACCAGATGGTCTAAGAGGATTATCTTTAAAATAAAAAATAAATAGAAAACATAATAAAAACATTAGGTTGTTAAAAACATTAGAGTGTAGGGCCATAATGAAGTCCATATGCCAGCCTGAAGAGGTTTTCAGTTTCTTGTACATTGAATGTACAGTTAAGAATCATGTACTATCTTGCTTGAATTAGTGAACTGAAATAATCCCCAAATAAACCCTGGGATATTCAATATTTTCACTGAATAGTGCAATAGAAAAAAAGGAGATATGGTCTCATCTTTGCTTTCTTTCGTTATTGTTCTTGTTCAGTTGCCAATCCCTCAATTACTCTATCTATTCATTCATTCATATCCATCCATTCATCTATCCTGCAATCCATCCATCCATCCATATCAGCCAGTCAGAGAATACTATCAGGAGCTACAATCTGTGTAGCAGATGGAAACTGTGACCATCCTGGTGAGTCTTTGACTCCGCCCCTGCTGTTTGGCTTGCCTATTCTCTCTCCCTCTCTGTGTCCTCGTTCTACAGGTGATGCGGTTCAGGTGTGCCTGGTTGGCAGTGGGATTAGTGGGGGCTGCTCCCTCCGCCCACCGTTTGGGCTTTCTGTGTCCTTTGTTTTGTTACCACAAGACTGACTTTGCATGACACTTTTGGTTACTTACAGTTCACTGACTTGCACCAGACTTCTTAATCTATGTTCTATTGCCTAAATCTTAAACTTTATTATTTATCTTTGTTCTTTAATAAATCCTTTATAATTATTAGAAAATGGCGTTGTCTCCCCAGTTCATGTTTCATGCGTAGAGCCCGCATGTCACAAAACACAGAGCAAGTCAGGCAAGGCAGAGCAAGTCAGGACAAAATGGTTGGAAACACTTTACAATAAGGGTACACAAAACAACACAAGTCAACACAAGTTAATGCAGTTCAAAATGCATTAACAGTGTACTTATGGTCTAGTAATCATCATTAAGTGATAAGGGTCATGTTTACCAATGGTGTTCAGGTAAACTGAATAAAAGGTGGTGTACTGCAGCACTGTGTCAGTGCAGATTATTTTTATGAAGTCCTCCAGTGCTGCTTGTCACCTGACGACTTGGTGAGGTCACCATGACGTCTACCACACTGAGCTGTGCAGCTACCAAAGCACCAGCAGAGGGACCACTATGGCAATAAACACACACAAATACTGACAGACAGACACACACACACACACACACACACACACACACACACACACACACACACACACACACACACACACAGTTGTAGCATATGATTCAATATTTCATGGCAGTTACAGCCTGCAGTGTGGCGGTTGTAGTCCAGAAGACAATCTGAAAGTCAAAATGATTCCTGATTCAAAATCGATTGTCGATTCAGGGGTGCTAGTTTCAGGAATGACGCTAGTCCGCTGTTAAGTGTTGATAAGATGATACCGTTTTTGTATTTCAAAAAGTCATATCAACTCCTTGCAATAATGTTTCCAATTAAGATACAGTTGGTTTGCCGAAAACAACTTTAGAGTCTAGTTTAATGGATATCCTGTCCCTGACATTGGACTTTAATTAAATCAGATTCAGAATAGTAATTGGTTCCTGCATCTTCTTCTAGTTTACCTTGCTCTGTGAAGCTCTGCATGTGGATATAAGGGGCTCATTCAAAACAAAGTGTGGTTTGAGTGTAGAGTCTAAAGACTCTAGTATCATAAATAAAGGATATTTCAACAGTGAACTAAAACTAACTGCAATAACGTACATACTAAAGACACTGGTGACATACAGTGCAATTTCGTTTCAGGTGCACAAGAAAGATAGTTAAAGGTAAAATATGTAACAGTGACACCCAGCCTTTAAATTTGAGTCTTCAGTTCAAATTCACAACATTGGAGAGAGCAGCCTCGGCCCCTCCCCCCTGACTCCCCATGGTGAGGACCCCAAACGGACAGGGACACAGGGCGAGTTACAATGACATGTGATGACGAGTCTTACTGTGTAAGTAGATCAGCTAATGTATACATTTGCAATATATTTATTGCAAGTTATAAAGTAGCTCACGTGGCATCCATCTTTAAATCCTTCTGGATTCAGCTGCTCTACATCTTCAAATGCTTCTGGATTTAGCTGTTTGCATCTCTAAATCCTTCTGGATTACTCTGTTTCCATCTTTCAAATGCAACTCCAAGATGAACCTGTGTTCTTGCTCTCATCATGGAGCTTTTTGGAAGGTGGACGAGGATTTCAGGTCCGGCGGAATCCAGTCAATTCCCAGTTTGCTTCCATGGCTGCAGAATGCTGTGAATTTGGGCCATTTTGTTTTCAAACTGGCATCATGGGGTGCTCTGAGAACCGTGCATCATCACACACAGGCAAAAACAAAAGCAAACATTTCGACTCAGAATGGAAATTTCAATGGAGAACATGGTAGCATTGTTGTTGGAGAAGCCAATATTTTAGCCTAAATAATTTCTTGAATCTGTGATGACTATTCTTGGTTATTGTATGATTTATTACAGTGCATTTGTTTTATATTGTACCTTTAAAGTGTACTGCAAGTATATTGTCAAACAAACCAAAATACCTTTGAACTTTCCTTTTAATACAATCATGACATACAATCGAAGTGTAATGTGTTTTTCCCATGACAACAGAGTGTGCAAATAGTATTTTAAATAAGTACATAACAACTTAAGTGTACACATTAACATTAACTATTCATAATTAACCAAGAGTACTATTCAAAAATACTACACTTAAACTATAATGTTTGTTCACCTATGACTCAGCCATTGCTGTTGAGGATCAAAGAGTCATAGAACCTTCAACAATTATATGGAAATGTTTTAAAATTAGGAATGTAAAAATAAACAAACAATTCAAATCCCGGTTGCCCTGATGCATAGTGCATGTTGATGAATGAACCCCCCCTCTGATTTACATGTCTGGTCAGGGTCCGGGCGGTGGCTGATGGTGGATGTGGCGTTTGTGTTCTCATTGGTACACTGGGAGAGGGGTTTGTTCAGGTGATGGGGCATAGAAAACAGCTTCAATCTGCCATCTATCTAGTCTGGAACACAAGGGTCACACATCTGCTGTCACAGGGCAGTTACAACCTACTCATCTCATCCTGGGTGAGTGCTGCTTTAGTACTCATGTAGTCACACTGCTGCCTTCATCCTGGGTGAGTAGAGTACTAATGTAGTAATACTGCTGTCATCTTGGGCGAGTACTGCTTTAGTACTAATGCAGTAATACTGCCGTCATCCTGAGTGAGTACTGCTTGAGTACTCATACTGCTCATACTGACGTCCATAAAGCTGGGCTTAAAATATCGCTTAGATGTTTCAGGATGTCATGAGGAATAAAAACTGAGGTGCCGGTCTTCTTGACGTGTTTGTGTGGTCGCTGTTTGGAAGGCTGCTGGAAAGATTCATCATCATCAGAATACTTACCACCTTGGTTTAGTTTGGTTTAGTTTACACCTCTAACAGAAACGCAATGCTGTTTAATATTAGTTCTTATTTTGGGTTTTTTGTAAACAGCAGATCCCCTCAAGTCATACCGACTCTCTCTGATTTCAAACAGCCTCTGAGTACTTTGACAGAGCAAATTATTGTGTACTTTATACATAATTTGCGCTGTTTTGAATTTCACCAAATCATAAAATTTGAGGGTTTTTAAATTAACAAAGATCGCATTTGTTGGTTCTATGAAGTTTGATCGATTTATAATTCTTATAGCTCTCTTTTGCATCTTAAAAATAAAATGAGTATCGGTTTTATATGTATTACCCCATATCTCGGCACAATAGGTCATATATGGAAGTAACAGAGAACAATAGAGTGTATATAATGACTTCTGATTTAGAATACTTCTTGTTTTATAAATTATAGCAATGGTTTTCGACATTTTAGTTATCACATTATTTACCTGTGCTGCTGATGACTCCCTTAGATACATGCGTTTTCTTTCATTCCCCGCTGACAACCGGGCATCCTTCCTCTTCTCCTTTGAAGCAGTCATCTTGTCCGGAGCACCAAAGGTTGCTTTCCGATCTGTTTTCATGGAGTGGAGAAAGGTCAGGTCTTCTTGGTTCTTCATGAGCTGTTCCACATTTGAAGGCCAGATGGCAAACGTCTCCTGAAGCTTGACCTGCATCTTCTGTAGCTTATCCCGTGAAGCTGGCAGCTCCCTCCGGTTCTTTGGAATGGCTCTTATCTTGGCATTCTCATCTGACCTGGCTATTATCTTCTGCATGGCCTTTATCTGGGATAGCATTGGGATGTTGACTTTCCAACTCAATCCAAACCAATGAAGCTAGAGATATCAGACTGGTACCAAAATATATATAATCAACGTTCATTGACACTATAGGCCTAAATGCATTATTTTGGAAGTTATTCACGAAAATAGGGGATAAAGACTCTGCTAAGAAGCAACTTTAGAGGCTTGGTGGACCCCTTAGATACTATTCAATCCAGCTAATATTCTACACATTTTTGTTTTCATTAGTATTGTCACATTTTGAAATTGGGTACAAGTTGAATTTCCAAAATTGGGGCAAATAATACACCCTGATGTACATGTAGACATTACTGCGTGTAAGTCATGTCAATCTGTCATTCTGTCAGTTGAAGACATGGAGTCAGACCTGCGGCGTGTCTTCATCCTGGTCCTGCTCAGTCCTTCATTGCACCTGGCGTCTTCTGACCTCAGAGTGGAAGGCTACGTCTACATGTCAAACAAATCATCCACATGGGCAGAGGCTGATGAACACTGCAGAGAGTTCAATGACGGCCTGATCACTATCAGGAGTGAGGAAGAGGACGCCGCGCTGGGAGGTAGGATTGGCTGGATTGGCCTCCACTTGGTTGGTCGCCGTAGGATGTGGCTCGGAGGGGAGGAACTCAGCTACGAAAAATGGGATACAGGTGAGCAAATCATGCAAAGAAAATCATGAAAGTCCTGAACGTTTCACTGGAGCATCAAAGGGTCGGTAGAGTGGTACCCACTAGTACCCAGACTGAGCAATTTGAATTAAATTGATAATGAATGAATAAATATTGCATTATATTATCTAAAAACTGGCACTGTTTTTGGTCCCAGTCCATCACTGGTGTTAGTTAACACTTGTTTTGGTGTACAGGTAAATCTCTAGGGATACTTGACGGGGGATGTGCACGGAGGACGCCAGAAGGCTGGATATGGAGCCCCTGCACTTACATGACAAAGTTCATCTGTGCAGAAGAGAAGCTGGTTCTGATCCGGCAAGAGAAGACCTGGGAAGAGGCTCAGAGGCACTGCAGGAGTCAGAGGGTATGGACCAACGATACGCGCCAGACAAACTACGACCTGGCCACCCTGGTGACGCCTGACGACTACCTGTTTGCCTATGAAAAAGCACAGAATGCTACAACCCTTGAGGTAGAGAGTCTGTCAGGCTGAGCTTTTCAGTCTGTTTTCTAAAGGTTCCACATCATGCACTTTAACACACAGCTCATATATTAAGCATCCTTCGCAACAAACTATGGCTTTAAAGTGACTCATTTGTATTGTTATTGCCAAACCCAAATCACCTTTACTTCCTTCCTTGTCTCTCCAGGTGTGTTTAAGTGGTAAGAAATAACATCTACTTCGATGAGGTTCTCAATACACAATCAAATCCTGAAAGTCAATATCTTGTTCTACTTTGAAGCATGAATTATAATCAAAATAAAAGACGCTACTGTGTTTTGGTATGAAAGAAAATTTGAATATGAATAATCATATTGGACCTCCTACCCCGATTGGGCCCATGTGATATGATGCATGTAGCAGCCAAACGATAATACCAGCAAGTCACCAGCCAGGAACAAAATGTAATATATCATCAAACAAATAACCTAAAAAACTAACCCTGTTTAGGTGGTGGTTGTCTTGTCTCTCCCGGTGTGTTTAAAAGGTGGTTGTCTTGTCTCTTCAGGAGTGTTTAAGAGGTGGGGGTCTTGTCTCTCCAGGTGTGTTCAAGTGGTGGTTGTCTTGTCTCTCCAGGTGTGGACGGGCCTGCGTTACCTGGCTGGCAGATGGCTGTGGGTGGGAGCCGGAGGTCAGAAGGTCCCCACCAGGCTGCCCGCCTGTCCAGACCAAGACAACCTCTGTGGTAGCGTGTCTAAGACGTCAAATGTTATGTTGACCAGAAATTGCATGGAGAGGAGGAACTTCCTCTGCCAGAGGAACTAAATGTACAGTTTAGAGTTGTGTCTCGCTTGTATTAGTAAACTGAAATAATTCCAAAATAATCCCTGGGATATTCAATATGTCAAAGTCAAAGTCAAAGTACTTTATTTGCCATTTGTGCATAAACTAGTAGTCCAAGCACATAGGAACTCTTGTGCAGGCCCTCTGAGTCAATAGATAAATAGAATTAAATAGAAAAAATAGGAAAAAAGACAAAATACATTAAAAAGTGATAAAAATCAAAAATCAAAGAGATCAAAAGAATAAAAAAAAGTGGATCAAATGTTCTTTTTTGCCATCAGCCTCGCTGTTGCTGGGAAGAAACTGTTAAAAAACCTTGCTTTTTTGGTAGGAATGCTGTCCGCTCTACTGTGTCTCAGTTTGTATGTGCAGTTCTTGTGTTTGAGCAGAGAGTTAGCTGGATGGAGTGGGTCTTTAACGATTCTCTCTGCTCTCCTCTGGCTGCGCTGTACATATATGGAGTCCATGGAGGGAAGTGCTGTGCCTATAATCCTCTCCGCAGTCTTGATTATTCGTTGCAAAGACTTCCTTTCAGCCTGAGTGATGTTGCCATATCAGACAGTGATGCCTGTTGTGAGGATGCTCTCTACAAGTCCTCTGTAGGCCTGGGTAAGAGGGCGGTGATTCAGTCCAGCCTTCCTAAGCATCCTAATAAAGTACAGCCTTTGCTGGGCTTTTTTCGCGATGGATGTGGTGTTCAAACTCCAGCTCAGGTTTGATGTTACTTGCATGCCTAGGAATTTATGACTTTCAGCCCTCACCACCTCTGTCCCTTTAATGTGCAGGGGCTGTAGGGGAGGAGGATGTTTTCTAAAGTCCACTATAATTTCATTGAATATGTACACTGAATAGTGTCTGAAATAAAAACAGGAGAGACAGTGTCATCTCTTCACCTGCATCATCATTGTTCTTGTTGTGTTGTCAATCAGTCTATTTCTGTCAACTGTCAATTGTCAATGACTATTTAATCATCCATCCATATCCATCAGTCTAGAGACTACTACCAGGAGTTACAATCTATGTAGCAGATGGAAAGGCAGAGCAACAGTCAGGACAAAATGGCTGGTAATAAGGGTACACAAATGAACATTATATAACAATAGTTAACGGAAACATGCATTCATTAAGTTAACTAATGCACTGGTAATCATTTCATAATGGTGTTTATGTTCAAATAAACTGAGCTGCACAGCTACCACACTGAGCAATACAGCTACCAAAGTGCCAGCAGAGGAACCACTATGGCAATAAACACACATGGAAAAACACACACCCACACACACTGTCAGCAGGGTGGGAATTGTAGCCCAGAATACAATAATTGGTTGCAGTTAGTCTGCAGTGTGGGAGTTGTAGTCTATAATATAATTTGAGAGCGGTTACAGCCTGTAGTGTGGGAGTGTGCTCTAGTTAGATTAAGATGTTTACAAAAAAGGCACAACTTAAATGATGCATTGGTAAGACAGAGATATTGGTTTTCTTTTCGTGTTCAGTATTAAGTGTTTTTTTTTCATGAGGAGAAGTCAAGCCCAAGCTTCTCCATCTCATTTGCTGAGTCATTGTGGGCTTTGGCTGAGCGTCATGGCTGAGACAGGTGAATAGCTCTGTGTTCGTCACATCATGGCTGGGACAGGTGAATCACTGTTTTTGTCAGGTCATGGCATATAATACATTGCTCAAAAAAATTAAGGGAACACATCATCCTTATAATGTAACTCCAAGTCAAATTCTGGGATATCAACCTGTCCAGTTAGGACAACACTGATTGTGAATCAATTTGACCGGCTGCTGTTCAAATGAAACAGACAACAGGTGGAAATGAGAGGCAATTTGCAAGACAACCCCTAGAAAGGAATGGTTCTGCAGGTGGTGGCCACAGACCATTTCCCTGTCCTCATCCTTTCCGGCTGATTTTTGGTTACTTTTGCGTTTTGCCAGTGCCCTCACCACTAGAGGTAGCATGAGGCGGTGTCTGCAACCCACAGAAGTTGCTCAGGTTGTGCTCATCCAGGATGGCACATCAATGTGTGCTGTGGACAGAAGGTTTGCTGTGTCTCCCAGCACAGTGTCAAGAGCATGAAGGAGATACCAGGAGACAGGCCAGTACACCAGGAGACATGGAGGGGGCCGTAGGAGGACAACAACCCAGCAGCAGGAGACTGCCATTAGGTACCAGGATAAAATCCTCAGACCCATTGTTAGACCATATGCTAGGGCAGTGGGCCCTGGGTTCCTTCTCATGCATGACAATGCTCAGCCTCATGTGGCTGGAGTGTGTCAGCAGTTCCTGCATGACGAAGGCATTGATGCTATGGACTGGCCTGCCAGTCTCAGACCTGAATCCAATTGAGCACATCTGGGACATGTTTCGTTCCATCCGTGGACGCCACGTCGCACCAGACTGTCCAGGAGTTGACTGATGACATGATCTAGGTCTGGTAAGAGATCCCTCAGGACAACATAGGTCGTCTCATCAGGGGCATGCCCAGACATTGTACATGCAGGCACATGGAGGCCACATACTCTACTGAACCTCATTTTGAATTGTCTAGAGGAATTTCCACAGTTGGATCTGCCTGTGATTTGATTTTTCCGCTCTTAATCCAGACCTCCATGGGTCAATGATTTTGATTGCCATTGATTCATTCTTATGTTATTTTGTTATCAACGCATTCCACTATCTAATGAATAAAGATTTTCAACTGGAACATTTCATTCATTAAGATCTAGCATGTGTTGTTTAAGTGTCCCCTTTATTTTTCTGAGCAGCGTATTAGGTATGTTATTTCTTCGTCTGAGTGTGTGTTTGTGTGAGGGACAGTGTTAAGACCCTTCAACATCGACAAGAGAGAGGATGGACTGAGCAACAAGCCTGTAGCCATAGAGTCTCCCTTTCTCTCCATCTTGCTCGTCCCGAATCATAGTTTTTGAGAAGGAGGCGAGATGGGAAGCGTCTCCTGATTGGCTCTTGTGAGCAGACGCTATGTGGCTTCATCCAATAGGTGATCCAGTAGGTGTGAGTAGTGACCATTGTGCCATATAGTGCCATATAGGCATTAGGCCTATATGGAATTACAAAGTAAAAATATATTTAAAATTTTTGTTATGTTAACTTGTAATATTTAGCTAAGTAGAGTCTAATTTTACTCAAATAATAATTCTGATTATTCAAAATTCAGATAATTCATACAAATGAATTTTAGTGGTGAAAACTAATGACATAATTGATACAACTTTCTTATCATATCCATTTTCTCCAGACTGGTAAAGATTTTCCTCACTGGATGTTTTGGTGAGTGAAGCTCTCTTTAATAGCTCATTGTTGATTCAAAATGATTTGGGTTGTATTTTTAGCAATAGAACATGGACATAAAATAGTTGCAAAACACAGGTTGACTGACAGGTAGCCTAGCACAATTTATATTTCGTTTCGTTTCGTTTATTTGTTTATTTGACAGGGACAGTGCATATCAATAAACATTTCTGTAAATATGCCAGATTTAGCCAGAAGGCTAGTTTTCATATGCAGTCCTCGGCCAGGTGTCACAATAGGCTCCCTAAAAAGCAAATAACAAATAACAGGAAGATACAAAACAACAGCACATTAACATTAACATTAAGATAAAAGCAACAGAGAAAAACAAACAAATTTACAGACACGCTGACACAAGGAGGATTAGTGCCAATAGGTTAACATAGTTTCATAGGTTTAGTGCTGGCAGGTCATATTATTAGTGAACCACTGTTTCAGATGGGAACTAAATGACTGATATGTGTGTAACCCCTTTTTGACGGGTGTTATTCACCCAGCACAGTACAGGCTACTAAAGAGTTCCACTAAAACACAATAAATAACGGCGCAACAGGATCCTTAGGTTTACAGCAGTAGAATGGCGAGCTGGCTGAAATCCCTGTTGATCAGTAGGCTAGTGTTGTGCTAACAAAAAAACATATACGTATTATAACTCTAACAGCGCGGTGCCTCCACTGTGAAAATACTACACTCACCTTTACAGCTAGTGTGTGTATCTTCCCAGAAAATGTAAAAGTGATAACACTATAGCATATCTGTATAATATCAAATCTAAAATATATAATATCAAATATGAATCCAAACGAGTAGCCAATACACCCAATATATATATTTATAGAATGATAATGAATTTATTTATAAAACTAATAACACAGTAATATTAATTAATTAAACAAAATACACACAGTAATATTAATTAATTAAACAAAATACACACACACCCACAAATTGATTAACACTAATCACTCAGAACGACAATATAACAGCATATAAAGGCATCAAATAAACAATAAACCCATTCAATAAAAGCGCTTTCCGTTGGGGCCCGTCAGTGCACTGCAAATCAACTCACTGAGCTGAAAGGCAAAAAAGGGTCCGGGTATCGGTCCGGGTATCAAAGTATAATCCGTTTTTCTGTCAAAATCAAAAAACGAAAAAACGGAAACAGTGTAATAAATGAGAACCAAAAAACGAAAAAGGGAATTTGCAAAAAACAAATTTGGGCCGTTATTTGATTTTGTTTTTTTCGTTTTTTCGTTTTTTGACATTGAGAGCAAAAACCGTTTTTTCGTTTTTGGTTTAAAACGAAAAAATGAAAAGAGGGCAGTGTTTCCGTTTTTTCGTTTTTTCGTTTTGACAGAAAAACGGATTATACTTTGATACCCGGACCATACAATAACATTCAAACAAAAATACAAAGAACAAATAAATGTGATTGGTGTATGTACAATATGTCATAACACAAAGAATTGCATTGTGGTAAATTGAGTTATCTAACACAGACATGACAATGTATAATACAATTATTAACAATATTAACAATACCAGACAATGTATAATTATTAATAATATACCTAGCTAAGAGGTCCTTACATGTGTTTAGGTCTCTGACACCTGTTGGGATGTTGTTCGATTCACTGTAACAGAGAAGGCTGACTGACTAAAGGCAGTTTTCCTAAATGGAATAACGCAGTCCCCTCTTGTGACTACTCTTGTGATCCGATGTGGATTTGTTCTAACGTTCACAAATTCTCTGAGTGGAGGAGGGGCCATGCCATGTATGATTTTGTAGAAGAGACATGCGTTTTTGTGCTTAACCATGTTTTCCCAGCTCAGTAGATTATGTTTTCTTAAAATTGCACAGTGATGGAATTGCCTTGGTTTTTTGTCCAGGACTTTAAGTGTTTGTTTATACAAAGACTGCAATGGTTTCAGTGCTGCGTGATTAGCTTGAGACCAGCTCATTAGATGGTAGCTAATGTGAGAGAGTATCATTGAATGCATGTACATCATGGCTGCCTGGATGCAGCCATACCTATGCAGATATCAAAATGCAAGATAGCCTTTGCAGAAAAACGTAGCATTATCTAACTGGCATTTCAAGACCAGCATCTTTTCTCTAACTATCTTAAAATATCATAGAAAAATGCTTTAAGCATGCAACCACCCACTCTACAAACTAACTGCTAACTGTGTAAGGCTAGCTAACTGCTCATAGCTAGATTTTAAAGAAGGCCAATATGTTTAGCCTATGCATTTCTTAGTGTAACGATTATTTTCGTATGAATATTAATCTCCATGTGAAGTTTGTACTATTAAGGCATGCAAAATGTGTTTTATAATAATTATTGAACTTTCTTGCACATGTAGTCCTACCATACTATCAAGCGCACATGACCGAGCATGTGCGCTTGCACTTGCTCTGTGGCATTGTGGAGTCGAGCACCTCACTGCCTATAGGCTACGTGGTGGTGCAGCACTGTTGCATTGTGGGCACGAGCTGATTACTTAATCGAACAAATTCACTTTTTTTCTTCTTCAACGTGATTTGCACTAGTTTAGTTTTCGGAAAAGGATTCCGAACTACCATGATGGTGTTGAATAACGTAGAACCAAGTGGCATGGTTTTATAATAGACAATTGTGCTGCAGTGGCGGCTGGTGAAGAATATTCTAGGTGGGGCTTTGCCATATTCATTCAATTTCAGTAACCATCCCAATACATTTAACACAAACTACAGGAAACGAGTGCTCCGTGAAATAGTCAATAATTATTTAATGCCAATATTAAAAAGTTGAGGCATTCTAACACAAATCATAAACAACATATTGCACAATCACAAGCTTTCCATTTTTTCATTTGAAATTGAATTTTTAGTCACTTTGGGCTCTATGAAATTACAGTAAACATTTTATATACTAAACAATCAAGAAAATAATCAGCAGATTAATAGGTAGTGAAAATTAAGGACTAAAAAATAATAAGGTCAACTATATACAACTGTATACAACTATATACAGACTCGCCCTGACTCGCCCCTGCATTCGCTTGCTTGGGGCGATAAAGTAATCACCCATATCGGCTTGGATTTGGGGACGCTGATTGGCCAAATTTTATGTAATGCTTTTACATTTTAAATTAGTAATTGGCTAAACAGTTACACAAACCCGCCTCCTTGGGGCGATTTCTCCATCGCCCCAGAGCTGTTGAAGCATGGGACACGGGACGTGTAGGAAAAGCATACATCTTGCACAGATGATTTTCTATCATATTTTGCACATATTACTGGGTACAGTCATATTTCAAACACACAAATATTAACAATTTGTATAATTTATTGTTATTAGTTTTATTTTATTTTTAATTTATTTATGTATTGTGGGTCAAGGGGGGGCGGTGCCCTATCGCCCTCTATGGGCCAGCCGCCACTGTTGTGCTGGTTATGTAGAGGGACTATAGATGAGCAAAGATATACAGTCACACTTGTTCTCACCTTGAAAATTCCGGCTGTACTGTACTACACGATATAGTAGAGCCCTGGCGGGACTGTTTTCTTTATCCCGCTCCAGCTGAATTTCTGACCATTAGACCTACCGCCCGCGACCGCAGGGTGTGGGTTACACCAAAGTCCTTCTAAGGCAAGTCCCGTCACTCGGCCGCCATCTTGAAACACCTTTCGGGCAGCTACTTGGAATTAACAAGACCAGGGCCCTATCTTAATGAATGGGGAGAAACCTGTATCTCCACCTTCCGATGTGTAAGGGACATAAAAAATACATATTTGAAATCACGATGAAAATCACACTAAAATCGCTGAAAGGGTTAGATTAGATTAGATTAGATTCAACTTTATTGTCATTGTGCAGAGTAAAGTACAGGGACAAAGTACAGGGACAACGAAATACAGTTTTGGGTTTGGTGGTTTTATATCAAATTAAGGTTTTAAAAGACCTTTTTCTTACAGGTTATCTTGGACCGCGCATGCGCAATGCTTCACGACACAGTTTTCATTTACGGCATTGTGACACGGAACCGGCGCTGACAGCCAAGACTTCATCACTCATGGTCAATCATCCCAAATCATGCTAGTTTTGGATAAAGGCAAGGAAATCAACACATAACTTTGACATTGCCTGCATCTGATTTGGTATTGACTGTAAGCTTTGTTATGTCTGTTGTTTGAATAAATAAAGATGATGCATCACACAAGTTTCTGTTTTAATAATTTCCCTTGAGAAATAACAGTGAAAGTTAGCTTTGGCTGCCGGGCTAACAATGATAATAGGTTATGTAGCATTAAGTAAACTATAAACACAACGATCATTAAAAAAAAAAAAAGGATAGATAACATAATATAAAATGCTGGTCATACATCTGCATGTGTTGTATTGTAATATCAAATTACGTGCCCGTCATGAATAGAATGTTATGAATGTTTTTGCGCCCAAAAAATTGGACTGCAAACAACTTGCAAGTGTCGCAAAACCGTGACTGTAACCTTGCGTAGGATCAGCAAGATGATTGGAGCAACGCCTGTACAGTTCAGGAGGTAATTGGCTTTTGACACCGGAAGAGGCGGGACATGTCCAAACACCCGCCATCTTGGCGTTACGAAGTTTCCCCATGCATTTCTATGGGCGATTCTTTTAGTGCTGTGTCTCCACCTCTATAAGTGTCTCTGGTTACACTCCCGCCCGCATCCGCAAAACTAAAAAAAAAATATTTCTGCCTGCACAGTAATAGAGATGCATTGAGTTTGTGTTTTCTCCTGTCCCGCAGGAGAAAACACATAATTTTATAGGCTACTAATTAAGAGATTCATGGGCTTGTTTGTTTCGTTTCCCTGGCCTGCATGTCTTTTGACGCAGAAAGCACGCCTATTTCATCAAAGCCAAAACATTTATCTCCATTGTCACTAGCCTAGGCTACATCCCGATCCTGCAGTGTTTTTTTTAGCTGCCCGTTCCTGCCCGCAGCAAAGTATAAACTGTTGTGTTGGGTCCTACGGGACCAAATCCCAATGCAGCTCTGTCCTATATAGTAAGTACATGAAGTCAATGACCTAGGTCTAGTGTAAAATTGAATTCACTCATCTTAGTGTGGTAGGCCTGACTTGAAGCGCCGGTGTGCAGATCCAGGTGCGCACGCCCTTCTTGGGGGTGGTTACCTCATACGTGGCTTCCTCCTCCTGGCAGACCATGCCGGTCCCTTGAATTGTTTGGCGCGTGCTTGTGTTCCGTCACTGGAAGAACTGTGCCCCGTTAAATACCAGCTGATCGCAGAGTGCGTTGTTGCTGTTG
This sequence comes from Urophycis tenuis, assembly GCA_036785325.1. Lineage (NCBI taxonomy): Eukaryota > Metazoa > Chordata > Actinopteri > Gadiformes > Phycidae > Urophycis > Urophycis tenuis. The sequence goes on along the minus strand of JAXIVH010000005.1, from coordinate 12,234,403 downwards.
TGCAGGCGTAATTGCTGTTTTAAAAAAAAGCTGAGGAACGCCGTAGCGGCTTTCTCTCCATCTCGCTCCTTCTCCTTCTCCTTGCCTCTCTCCTCTGGGGACTGGCTTGATTGTGGTAGCCTGACAGCCAGAAGCCGTTCATCCCGTAGGCCCACTTCTTCAGGCCACTGTTTTCCCGGGGTTGTTTTATTAATTTTAGACGTGTTAGCCATCTGAGCGCCACCCTTAGCTGGGGTGGCGTCTCATTGTTTGATTTTCTATGTTATACCATATTTCATTCATTGTTTGTTTTGTTTTGTTTAATTGCATCCTCTCAACTGCCATCCAGTCGCTGTGGTCCGTGTACCTTGCTGTGTAACCGTAGACTTGGTTCAACACCTAGTGGCGTGCACCAGTGTGGCAATCTCCCCTTAGTTAGTCTACTATGTGTGGGTGAGTCTGGGGGATTGCGGTGTGTTTACTTGCAGTGACATAAGTCTTGTGGCACCTTGTGTTTTCTAGCTTGTATTTAAGTGTTTGGGCTTTGCCGTACTATTATTTGCAGTGAGTTGAAGGGGTATCCCCTTGTGGTTATTATCTGACCATAGTCTGAGTTAAAGTGTAGTTTATAGCGAGCAGCATTGGTGGTCGTTCGTTGGATGCATTTTGTTTTACTTTTTATTCCACTGTACTGGCCTTCATATAGCTGTGGCATTTTGCCATTCATATACATATAACTATAATACAAAAGAGAAAGCATAACAAGAAAATAAAGAACTCCTATATTTCGGTAACATCTGCCTCTTGCTATATTCATTTAATTGAATAACCTAGGTTCCCATTCAAACTGTTACATTAGTCTGTGTGACTTTTGAGTTTGAACATGCACAATAATAAACTAATTGCTTGCATATTTACTCATTTGAGAGATTTGTTTTTCATGTGCTGTCTTTTACATTCCATATGCATGCTAATTTCACCTTATTTCTTTTGTTTGTCTTTGTCTTTTTTCCTGTGTTTTAGGAACAATGCTGTTACATATAAATCTTTCTCCTGAGGACATCAGAAGCCTGCAGCTGGAAACTCTTCCTGCAACAGTGGAGGAACTGATTAGCACGCTATGGATAGAACATAGCCTAGAAAGACTGTTAGTTGTACAATTTGAGGACCCTGCTTTCAGAAATGAACTTTGCAATTTGACAAGCAATGCTGAGCAAACATCATAGCCCTCATTTGATAGCCAACTTTCAGATACCTCTCTCGACAACGCCAGCTTGCCCTCAACACCATGAGGAAGTTCAACCCCTGTCTGTGATAGACCATGGATGGCCTGATCCCTTTATTATTCCCAAATTTTCTTATGATGTTGAGTTAAGACTCAAACACGGAAATGATGCATATCATAAAGATGGCTCGCTGCTGTCGGATGTGCGTGAGGATGTGCCTAAAGAGTTGAAGAGTGACATTTTGAACAAACTTGCAGATGCTATGTTTGCCTTTAAAACCCATCCAACAAATGCAGAATGTGGCATCGTGGCGAAATCACTGATTGATAAATACCCCTGCTTGATTGACAGGGGATCTTCCTGTGGGTGGTATGGCTGGAGGTACAGATTGGTGTTCAAAATGGGAAATTTTAGGCAGAAATTACGCATTGCTGGATCATCGGAGCTCTCTGTGAACAGTAACCAAACAGCATCAGGAAAGAAAAGAAAAACACTGAAGCCAAGGAAGTCAGAGGTAAATTTTCTGCCTGACATTCCTCTGGGAAAGAACTCAAACACTCTTAAAGAGGAGAGATGTGCTTTAGAAAGTGAGATGAAGAAAAAGACAATCGATGGAAAGAAAGTGGATGCCCTCACTTTTCTTTGAGAAGGAAAGAGATTGGAGATGAGCCCCCAGTGAAGGAGGTGAAAAGCAGGTGGCCTGCTTTGTTTACAGAGCAACAGGTTAATGAAAGTTGTACTTTTTGAAATATATGATTTTAATGTAGCAGAATTGATATGGATCCACTTAGCCCATGGGCAAATCATTTTATATCATTTTTATATCCTTATATCATCTTGTATCATTCATAGGTTGTCTCTGTTTAATAACATTAATACAATATATTCCCATTTTGTGTCTATCATATTGAGTAGATTGTGGCAGAATTCAGACGGATTGTGTCCTTGGACCTCAAGAAGACCTTTTTTGATTGACTTGACATGAGTATGTGCCACGATTCCTGAAGTTATACAGAGCGAGAGACAGTCCTGTCGAAGAACTACAGGTCCTTCTCCAGTCTCTGGATGAAGATGTGAGTAGTCTTTCTTAAGCTTAAACAGTTGTAAACTGACCCTCTTCTTTGAGAAAAAGATCTCATGCAACCCCAATGAAGATTCTGCTTTAAAAAAAAAAATATATATATATATTATGTAAAGTTCTTGAGTAGTAGTTCAATTGAAACTATAGGAACTAGTTTGTATCTGTGTGTGTGTGTGTGTGTGTGTGTGTGTGTATACTGCATATATATATATATATTTCCAAACAAGTCGTAACATCAATTGAGTTTGTAAATAAATCGATTTTTTAAAACATGTTGGCAAACGGAATATAAAACAATCCTGATATGCCAGTTAATTTGTGTCATATCAAAGACCCCCTATTCCCATTTTTTTCAGCCACTGAAAAAAAGGGAAATAGCAGGTCTTTGTATTTACAAAAATGAATTTAGTATATGCTACACAATTAATTTATATTTCTTTTGTGAACATGGTTTAATCAAGTATACTTCAGTTGTTTATAGAGATTGTTAAATGTACTGGTTTCTTTCACGGTGATTGAAATTGATTGAATTGAAAATTGAAATCAATGAAATTGAGATTGGTCACCACCGGAAATTACTATATTCAAAGGGCGCCAGGAATAGTTGGCACTCCGGAGCAGAAGGTGGTGGTGCTAACCGCCAAAACAAGAAGAAGGAGAAGAAGTGTCCACCGCGTGGAAGATTCTGCAGCCACATGTTGTCTCCAACAGAGACCGAAGCCTACTGAAAAAGTTAGTTCATTAAATTGATTTATGTTTGTTTTCAAGCCGGCGACATTTACACTAGATGTTTTTGTACAGTCTACAACCGTCTGTCGACTTGTTTGCTAATATAAAGCCTATATATTTTCAGCTAGCTAAAACCAACACTAACTACCTAGTTTAGCGTTAATAATGGGGTTTCTCTGCCCCCCAACGGCTTCAATATACTGGCAATGTAAAAAATGCAGAAATTAATAAGATGTTTAGAACGGTATGTGTGAGTGTGCGTTGGTGTCACAAGTGTCGGTTAAATGCGGGGGAATTAAACTCCTCTGCGTGTTTGGCCGAGGGCGGGGCTCAGCACACACACACACACACACACGCGCGCGCGCGCACGCACGCACGCACGCACGCACGCACGCACGCACGCACACACACACACACACACACACACACACACACACACACACACACACACACACACAGAAACAGAGAGAGTACAGCAGAGCAGAGAGGCTGCGGTGGAGACAGTGAACCAGGTGAAGAGAAGGTAACGTTTTACTCGAGTTAACGAGAACTGAAGTAAAAAGTAGAAAAGCGACATTTCCACCTGCTTCGTCCGCATTTGTTGTTGTTTTACACAACCACAGCGTGCTTGTTAAGTTGGCAATGAGACCATAGTCCAGAAGAACTGGGAGGGTTTGGTAGAGAAGGTAGAAGGAAGGCTAAATAAGTGGAAATGGCTGAAGTCACAAATGTCCTTTAGAGGCAGAGCACTAATTATTAACAACCTGGCAGCATCTGCTCTGCGGCATCAGTTGGCCTGCATAGAGCCACCTAAAGGGCTAATGCAAAGACTACAAGCCATCTTAGTGGATTTTTTCTGCGACAGGATACATTGGGTGCCCCAGAGTGTGTTGTTTCTACCAAAGGAGGAGGAGGGGGCAAGGTCCGACAACCAACTGTCCTGCACTGCAAACATCAGTGCAGTGACCCGCTCCTGTAGATTTGCTCTCTACAACATCTGCAGGATCCGGCCTTTCCTCACGAGGGAAGCGACACAGCTCCTGAACCAAGCACTTGTCATCTCCCGCCTCAACTACTGCAACTCGCTCTTGGCTGGACTCCCTGCAACCGCGATTAAACCATTGCAGCCGATCCAGAACGCTGCAGCACGCCTTGTGTTCAACCGAAACAAATTCTCCCACGTGACCCCCCTCTTCCAAGACCTCCACTGGCTTCCTTTAGCGGCTCGCATCAAATTCAAGACAATGCTACTGGCCTACAAAGCCGTCAATGGAACTGCCCCTACCTACCTCCAAACATTAGTGAAACACCACGTCCCTGCTCGAGCACTCCGTTCAACTACATCAGCTGGTCGACTGATACCACCATCACTAAAATGAGAAAAAGGTCGGATGGCGAAATCTCAACTCTTCTCCGTTTTGGCACCGCAGTGGTGGAACGAGCTCCCTGCCAATGTCAGGACTGCAGAGTCACTCCCCATCTTCTGGAAGAGACTCGAGACCCATTTGTTCAGCTGAACATCTGAACCCTGCATAACCCTACCCTCAAGCTCTTATTTGTTGTACCTTTTGGCATTTTAATTGCTCTTTGTAACTTGGCAGTTAGTCAGAGATGTTGTGTACTGGCAATGGCTAATCTAGCAATTGAAATGCTTGAAACTTGTTCTGGTGATTTTCTTACTGTATTAGCAGCAATGAAATGTTTCACCTTCTTATGACAAATGTACTCTTTGTAAATCGCTTTGGATAAAAGCATCTGCTAAATGCCCTAAATGTAAGTGTAAATGTAAATGTCTGGTACATATAGAAAGCAGAGTAGCAACATTCAGATTACAGTTTGTACAGAGATACATTACAGGTCCAAAAGATGTTGTTTGGGGAGAAGTGCCAAGCAGCATCTTGAGGACAGCTGGCCTGGGTTTAGACACTGCACTGTTTTTAATGGATTTTAATACACAGGACAAGATGTTACTACCCCTTGTGCCATCATCCAAGGTAAGCACTTGTAGAAGGCCAGCTCAGATAAGACCAAGCATACAACACGCGAGTGATATATCCACCATTAGGTGCAACACCATAGCACACATCAGGCTACGCCATCATAAATCTACTGTCATTCCTCAGGTGGCACCATTCACTCATTGTGTCAATCAGGGTATTCTTTTCTAAGTTACTAGACAACTTCTGTGCCACAACACTAAAGAAAACCTTCCCTTCTACATTAAGAAGGGAATAATACTACTACACTAAACTGACATCTCTACAGAGTCCCTTTCTTTGGGAATGAAAATTTCCCCTGCTCTACGCCACACCTTAGGGATAGGGATAATCTTCTTCCAGACTACCTTCATCAACGTCCATAGAAACCTCAGCACACCTGGTGCACTCTTGTACAGCCTGTAGGGGACTACTTTGGGCCCTTTGGTGGGCTATCATCACACTGACTGTCGATCCCTCTGATAGATGGAATATCGGGGGGAGGGATAGCTCTCTAAACCAGTGGTTCTCAACTGGTGGATCATGACCCAAAAGTGGGTCGTGGACCCATTTTCCGTGGGTTGCGTGTCTTTGTCCCGGAAAAAGAAAATGTTAAATGTTAAGAAAAATCCTGTACTTTTATTTTGAAGAGGATTTTTTAGTGCCGTCTAGTTTGTATTGCCTGGATAAGTGAATGAATAGTTTAATAGTACAGTTACTGAAATGTTATGTTATGTTAAATAAGTTAATAAGTTGAACATTTTCCTTGATTTGGGTCACGGCTTGTCATTAAGGGGTGATGGTGGGTCCCGAAGCCAGACCAATTGAGAACCACTGCTCTAAACCTTTCCCTGTCTCTGTGCACTTTCTCCAGATGTCCCTCAAGCTCCTGTTTTGAAGCTACCATTCCCCCCCCCCCCCACACTAAATAATGACTTCACAAATCTACTACTACTACTACTATTTTCCTCTTTTTCTCAAACACGCCAAACCTTTCTGCTCCATAGTTGTGTCGTGGAAATTTCCTCAGCTGCTGGTGAAGAATGAAATAGAGACTTCTGCCGGCCGACAAGGTTTTATTTTCTTTGCAAAGAAAAGGTCAATCAACACGCGAGCGGTGAAAGATGAAGAAAGACCCCGAGCATGGGGATACCTAAACATTTATACCTGAGGAACACCCCCTGGAACACCCCCCTAGAATATGCATTCCATCCATTTGTCTGCTGCAGGAGTCGGTCCCCCATGCAGGGAGGGTTTTCACACCCTTTGTCTGCTGCAGGAGCCGACCCCCTGTGGATGTGCTTTACATCTAGGGTGTCCTTCATTTCCTGCATATCCTGCATATCTTGACTTTGCATTTAGGTGCAAAGTTAAGTCTAGACATCACACAAAACAATTTGATTAGGAAGGGGAAATGTTGGGTGTCTCAATGGTCAAAACAATTAAATTGAGGAAGGGGAAAAGGTTGGGCGTCTCAATGGTTAAGACAAATGAATTGAATTTGCCATTACAGTTGTAAATAACACCACCCATTTTTTCCAACTTACTTTCGGCAGTTCCTTTAAGCTTGCCTAAAATCCTACTGTTATGACCTTAGGGGTCATAATTTGTAATCCGTTCAGTTGGTTGTCTGTCTGTATTGTTATCCCTCCCTGTCAAGGGGGGGAGCTGTATCGCTTTGTGTCCCAATGTACCCGTTCAGGTGGAGGTTGCCGATTGGAGGAAATCTCGGAGGCTGCTGATTGGGACATTCAAAAGTGGAGCCGGCAGGACACTCTCGCTCTCTCTCGCATTTCTGATCGGCTATTGCCAGTGTGGCAACCGCTGATATTTGTCTGTGTTAATGACATCTTGGATCTCATTTGTGTATGTTGTACATATCGTTCAGTCCAGTTTTAGTAGTGGTGAGTAGCCTTTTGCTTTGTGGTCTTTTCTCTTGTTTTCTGGTTAGGGAGTGAGGTAAGAAACCTGTTTGTCTATTGACTCCTATTTAGGGTATAGACTAGTGAGATTTAAACCCAGCTTATCTTTGTTGATCATTTTAGGCTATGCTCGCCCTGAAGTCTTAATTTTCGTTTGGGTAAATAAATCCCCTTTATTTTGGACTGTATCCTGTAACATGTGTGGTGACTCCTTTGTGAACGTGAAGAAGAGAGAGAGATTGCTATGTTACGTTTCGGTATTCCCTAGGCCGGGGCGTAACACTATAGTTCGATGTTGATATCCTCCCATGTCCTATCTGAGGCCCCTGGCCACTTTGTTCTAGGTTTCTGAGTTCTAATCCTCTCCTTTTTAGGCTGGCTGGCATCTCGGGCTTTCTCGGTGCTAGGACCTGGTTCAGGGGTGCTGCTGATGTCCTGTGAACAGTGGTTCACAGGACCCCTCTATACCACCACCTCACAATTCCCTCTAAACCTCACCATTTAGCGCCTGCCATCACCGTAGCTTAACGTTGTCTCTACCGGGACCCCCAACTCCCAAGCTTCCTCCTTAGCCAAACCCACTCGCTTGCGCCCTCCGCTGCTTGCGACATGCTCTTTGTCGCCAGTTTCACGAGCCGTCCACGTATGCCCAACTCCATTAGGAGTGCAAAAGCGGACTTTGCCACAAAGCCTCGGCAGCCAACTTCCCCCGGCCGTAACCGGGCCCTCCACCCTTGCTGCTCTGCGTCCGCTGCTAACTCTGCATATCTCGCTTTCTTTCGCTCGTATGCCATGTCAACTTGGTCTTCCCAGGGGACCGTGAGCTCGATAAAATAAACCAGCTTCCTCACTTCAGACCACAGAAGCATGTCTGGTCGTAACCTAGTGCTAACTATTTCTGCCAGCACGGTTAGCTGCTCACCTAGGTCTACCTTCATTTTCCAGTCTCCGCCCACTCCCAGCTGTCCTGGGAGTGGGCGGAGACCAGGTGCGCACTTCCTTAATGCAGCTTCTCCCTAACGTACAAATGCCACATCATTACATACATGTACATACTTACCTACACAACTTAATTGCCTCGTTTAGCTAACTAATTTTATTATTTTCAATTAACTCAAAATTCCAAGGCAACCAGGTTACACATGTTGTCAAGTTAAATCAACTGATTTTTTTTTTTTTTTTACAGTGCAGTGATTATTCATGGGTGTGAGTAAATAGCTTAAGTGACATAAACATAACTATGTGAATGAAATGCATCATCGCATAAATGGGGAGCAAATATCATGAAGACATGATGGGAGTCCATAAACACAACCCTAACATCAAAAGTAAACAAAACACACAAACCCAACACATAATATGAATTAGGATTACATCTACAAACTACATCAGACAGTGAATCAAAAAGATTCAGTCCACACCTGAGCAGCGTGTTGCTTCAGGTTGGATGTTTGGCAGCACAGCGCGGTGCTTTGGGATGCCCGGTCCGATTCGGCCCTTGCTCGACCGTGTCCGTGATTCTGACTTCAACATCTTTGGGGATGGGGTTCTGGCGTGTGCGAGCTTTATAATGGCCGATATTATCCATAGCTGTCATGATATTAGGATGACCTGCCAGTTACAGCCTGATGGACTCTCATGTATTGTGGACGTCGCGGGTCGGGATCATAAGCCACATCAAAACATAGCAAGACTCTGAGCGCTGCCATTTATGTCTTTATGAGCGCTTTACAATTCCTTTAAGTACATTACACCTACATACCTACACAGCAGTATAACCTTTCAACCTTAAACCATTCTGCCACTATTTCTATAATGTGTAATAGGTGTCACTCCAGTTGTATTGTCTTGCCAAGGGTGCGTCACCAAATTAATAGGCAACAGGCCCACGCAGATCATGCTGTCAGAATCAAGAAACCACATCTAAAGCAGGTTTTGTTTAAACAGGCACTGCTTACCTTGATCCAATGGTCCTGAGGTCCACGTGGATCTACAGTGGACTTAGCACTCCTGGCTGGCTCGCCAAATTGTTGAACTCTGGCAGTTCATGTGTTAAAAGGTGAGAAGACGGAGGAAACACCATCAAAGATGATTGAGTTTATTCTGATAAAATAACGTGGTAACAGCGTAAAATAACAACCTGAGGTCAGTGGAGACCGAACGTAAACTACTGCGTGCATTGCTTCGTTCCTCCAACGTTTTAAGCTAATGGGAAACTCTTACGAAGTAGAGGTTTCAATGAACTCAGAGTCTGTTCTATGTGACCTGTCAAGCATCCTCAGGTTTCACAAAACCACGTCCATATAGCGTTATGCTGAACAAGCAGTTTATTAGCCTTCCTGAGTTTATAGACTTGACATTATATGGCATTCTACTTACAGCATCCAGGACAATATATTCTACACTAACTACCCAATGTGCCATATGAAAGCTGAGTCTCCACAGATTCCAACACTATATTTAGGTCATTCTGTGATCTAAACTCAACAAACTAGATGTGAACAAATTTCAAGTTACTTACCTTTTGCATTGTCACTCAAATACTTGTAATCCCAACACTACTATATAGTCTGATTCTGTGTTACCTCGTTTCCATTCTCTACCTTTCCACCAGATGTCCAGAGACCTTTCCCCTCTCGTCACAGAGCTACTACCATCTGCAATCACGTCATTCCCCTCACCTGATGCACCCTTGTCCATCTTCCCACCTGCACCTCTTTCCCTGATTAGTCTCTCTCTTCCTTTGTTCCCTTGGCCGTTCTTTATATTTGTCCTGTGCCTTTGTCATTGTTGTTCCTCTGCATGCAGACCATGCTATACCATGCTATTTCTTCGATCAATTTTCAGAGTTATTGTCTGCATTTGGGTCCTGTCCCTTTTGTTCCTGCTGCCCTGGTAACACTGGTCATGACAATCATACTAACTATTCCTTACCACCTTACCATTCCACTTTTACTACTGGTACGAACAGGCGAGTCTTACTACTATGAGTTATCATTTTGCTTATACTACTGGTACTTGTTATACTCATACTACTTCTACTACTTATCCCACGAATATCGCACTACTAGGCTGAGGTTAAAACAGTGTCATTCTAATTTAGCCATTGGTTTAATTCTTAGTCTTTTGTCAACAATTTGACATTATTCAAAATGATTCATATGTAGTTCTATTGTTACGGTCACTCCATTCAGACTAGTTGACTTTACGACTGATTCAATCCATGACATGTTATAAATCATCTAAAGCCAGCCGCCTTTCAGTAGCCAACATTCACGTCACAATTTCTTCTCAAATTGCCTGTTCTAGTTTATTCATTCATAGTTTAGTCATCTGAGTCTAGACCAAGGCTCCGTGCTCATTGCTAGCAGTCAAGTACTCAAGTCAAGTCAAGTAAACTTTATTGTCAGTTTTCATGAATGTACAGGACATACACAAAAACCGAAATGCTGTTTCCCTCGATCCCCAGTGCTAGACATGCATGCAAATATAAATATAAATATATAAAAATATCACTACAAAAATCGAAATAAAAAGGGGGTCGCGAATATGTACAATTGATATAAACAGTGTAAACAGTATGAGGTGCAGTATGGAGGGTAATAAACACTAATAAATAAACAGTACGGACATAGAGTTGTACAAACAGTATGAACAGTTATATAACAGATTTATAAACAGTATGGACAGTGCTAAAGTGTAAAGTGGCTGTGCATGGTGGTGGGGGATGGTGGGGGGTTGGTGGGGCTGTGCATGGTGGTGAGCATGTGTGTGGTGGTGGATGTGTGGGGGTTAAAGTCCAGGCTCTTGGGGAGAGGGGTTGTGTGCAAGTGTCCGGGGTTGAGTGGGTGGGGGGGTGGGTGGGGGTCGATGTCAATATCCAATGTTTGTGTGGGCAGAGAAAGAAGGGGGGGCAGTGCTGGATGGGAGTTCAGCATCCTGACTGCCTGGTGGACGAAGCTGTCCTTCAGTCTGCTGGTCCTTGCTTTGAGACTCCTCATCCTCCTCCCAGAGGGCAGGAGGTTGAAGAGACAGTGGAAGGGGTGGGTGGAGTCACCCACCCCTGCTTTGCGCTTTGCGAGACAGGTGTGTACAATATATGTCCTGGAGGGAGGGGGGCACTGATGATCTTCTCAGCTGCTCTCACTATGCGCTGCAGGGTCTACCTGCAGGATGCAGTGCAGCCGCCCTACCACACAGTGATGCAGCTGGTCAGGATGCTCTTGGTGGTTCTCCGGTAGAAGGAGCACATGATGGGGGCAGGTGCTCTCGCTCTCAGAAGTTTGCGGAGAAAGTAGAGGCGCTGCTGAGCTTTGCCGGCCAGTGATGCGGTGTTGCAGTTCCAGGAGAGGTCCTCAGGCTCTCCGGAAGCATGTCAAAGCATAGTGAGGTTGCTTAGAAGTAACAGAAAGGAGCTGATGGCTCAGCTTTATGACATTGATTACTACCACTTCATGGTTGACTGCTCAGTGTGTATGTTTGCCCATAGGCAACAAATCAGCTGATGGCTCAATTATTCTCTGTGATTAATAACAAAATAATATTTGGTTCATGGAGGGAAAATTACAGGCATTGTGGTTTTTTGTGCTGAGGACACCTTGTAGAAGCTGCGTAAACAGAAGATTTCATGTAAATGTTTTAAAATTATACATGTAAAAATAAATGAACAATTCAAATATTGGTTAGCCTGATCAGGACATGTGGATCAAATGAACCACTGCCTCTGATTTAAATATCTGCCTAGGTCGAGACAGTGAGCGATGTGTTTGTCACAATTGTGATTTGTCATTGGTATGCTTGATGATTTTTGTCAGGTGATACACTGATGGGTCTGTGATAAACAGAACTCTGACTTCCTCTGAATTCTGACTCCCCAGTTGAATGCCATAATAACACCAGACATATAGTTGCAGGCTAATGCCACCATACATGTACTGAACTCTTGGATGAACTTTGTGAAGTTCCTTGATCAATCTTTGTCTTTCTTGTGGGGGTATGATTACCCAACATCCCCATAAGACCCACCCCTCTCCCACACTCATCTATGTATTTTTGACTGAGCAAGGTGTGGAAAGCCTTTGCTCTCCTTCAGCAGGGCTTTTTGATGTGTCACGATAGCACAATACCTGGCAGGTGCTCATCTAACTTTTTCAAGCGAAACATTGCAGCCAATGTTTTCTTCTATAACTGTGAATGGCCAAGTTCGGCTGTAGACAATGTCCATGACAAATAACAAATGGGCCAGCCTATCTGAGCCATCTAAACACAGATTTAATAACACTGATGTGATGACACTGATGAACAGCACCCCTATCCCATATGGTGAGTGATCACAGACCAGCTGGAGAGACTTGGGGTCGTGAGGCACCTGCTGGAATCGGGCCTCCAATGTCCTATCACAGGATAGTCCAGTAAGGTCCTCTGACCAGTAAGGTCACTTGTTGTTGCAGGAGGGGCAAGTCCAACGCATCAGTGTTCACATTGGAGAAGTGTGAGCTTAAGTATGAGCTAAAGTTCTCACAAGACATGTCTGATGTTACTCCGTCTGCTATCCTTCTCCATTGCTGGTGATTTTGTCACTGACTTGCAGGATCCATTCTCTACCCAGGAGTCCCTGGATAGAGAGGCTGTGGACGTTGAGTGAGTTGAAAGCATCGGTAAGATATGCCAATTTGGCTACACACTCTGGGTTGGAAAAAAAACCTCTGTGGTCGGGTTTCCCTTAAAACTTTACCACAAGTGCGATGGCGAGGGTGATAGAGAGTTATATATTCATGCCCAGCCTCCATCTCCCAAAAAATGGTCCAAAAAAATGTGCCTGCAGTGCCCTCGAATTGACAAAATGAACTGCAGACACAGCAGTGTTCAGACTGGAGCTGTGGTTCCACTCCTTGGATGTGAGTGCTGCTGATGCAGCTACAGTACGTAGCCTTAACCTTCGGTTGACAGCCTTTATCCACACTATAACTCCATTCTTTCGGCCCATCATCGCCGCTGCAACACGCGTACAAAAGTACTCACATTGACAGGCACCTCCTTGCAGTACAGGAATCCTCCAAAATGTTCCCTTTCCCATGCAGCAGAGCCACACTGGTGATGTCTGTTGATGCGTCCAACTGAAAATTTCTCACAGGAACGCAATCCGTTCAGTAGCTTTGAGTGAATGTCAGCTGAGAGTTCTTCAATTATCCTCATAGTGTAATTTTGGAGAGGTACTGCTTTTGCAGTACCTCTCCAAAATACTTCCCACATTCAACCTTTGCTGGTAGTATGAATTATTGGGTAAGGATGGCATGGTAAAGAAGTCAACCCTATAGGGTCTGGTTTCTCTCAGGCACTTAAAAGAGACAGTTTAGTTGAGTTTCAAAGTTATATAGTGCTGTTTTGACCACTCTGTATGAGCAGGAACGAGTCAGTACTGTTTCAGCTCAATAGGGTCCAGGCTTTTCATCTGGAACTATGACTAACATCAGACTGGGATTGAGGATGAAGGATACAGCAATATAAGCTTTATCTGAACAGATTTGATGTAAATGTTTTGAAATTGTACATGTAAAAAATAAATTGTCAATTCAAATATTAGACTGATGAGGAGATCATGTTGATCAAATGAACCGCCATCTCTGATTTCCATGTTCGTTCAGGGTAGAGACAGCGGACGTGGCATTTGTCACCAGTCTACGTTCTTATTGGGCAGCTGAATGTCGTGTCAGATGGTGCACTCATAGGTCCACGGACAACAACTTTGAATCTCGTCTGCCATGAGCAGACCATATGCATCAGACATCTGCTGTCACAGAGAGGTTACAACCTACTCATCTCATCCTTGGTGAGTAGAGTACTAACATAGTAATACTGCTGTCATCATGGGTGAGTACTGCTTTAGTAATGTAGTAACACTGCCTTTATCCTGTGTGAGTACTGATTGAGTATGACGTCTAACATCTGTATGTACACATTACTGTGTGTAAGTCATGTAAATCTGTTCTTGAAGACATGGAGTCAGACCTGCACCCAGTCTTCATCCTGGTCCTGCTCAGTCCTTCATTGCACCTGGCGTCTTGTGACCTTAGAGCGGGATCATTCATCTACATCTCAAACGTTGAATACACATGGGCAGAGGCTGATAAATACTGCAGAGCACACCACGATGGCCTGATAAATATCATGACTGAGGCACAGGACAACATGCTTGGAGCCAAAGTGGGCTGGATAGGCCTCCGTCTAATTGATGACTGGTGGACATGGCACGGAAGGGAGAGGCTCAGTTACAGCAAACTTATTTTGGGTGAGCAAATCATGCATAGGAACAGTCATTTTTATTGGAGTACTACAACAAAGGCTAGCAATAGACAGGGGCTGATGGGAAGTCTGTGAGTTCTGAAGAATTTCAGAATGCCCTTTCAATCCTGGACAGAGCTATTTGAATTGAATTGATCATGAATGAATGGATATTTGAATTTTATTTGTTGACATCTAGGACCGGTTGTTTTTAGTCCCAGTCCATCCCTTGTGTTAGTAAAGCCTTGTTTTGGTGTGCAGGTCCAACAAATACATCAGGGTATTGGAACTGGAACTGTTCAGTGAGGAGCTCGGACAGCTGGATAAGGACAGACTGCAATGAAACAAAATCGTTCATCTGTGCAGACGAGAAGCTGGTTCTGATCAGGAAAGAGAAGACCTGGGAAGAGGCCCTGTGGTACTGCAGAGGTCTGCAGTCATTGGGCCACAATATGAGTCAGAGCTACCACGACCTGGCCACCTTGGTGACGCCTGACGACCACCTGTTTGCCTTTGAAAAAGCACAGAATTCTTCAACCCATGAGGTAGAAAGTCTGTCAGGCTAAGCTTCACATTCTGTTTTCTAACAGGTCCATATCATACACTTTAACACACAGCTCATATATTAAGCATCCATCGCAACAAACTACGGCTTTAAAGTGACTCAATTTTATCCTCTGAAACACAAAAGTTAAAAAAAACAACTGTTGGACAAAATGTTATATAATTAATAATATAATTACCCTCTTTACCTCTCTAACCCTCTTTAAATGGTGGTTGTCTTGTCTCTCCAGGTGTGGACGGGCCTGCGTTACCTGGCTACTGGATGGCTGTGGGTGGAAGACGGTCAGAAGGTCCCCACCCACACCAAGCTGCCCGCCTGTCCAGACCAATACAACACCTGTGGTAGCGTGTCTAAGACGTTAAATGTCACGCAGGCCAGCAATTGCATGGAGAGGAGGAACTTCTTCTGCCAGAGGATTACGTAAATGTCAATTAGTTAATTCAATTTAATTAATTGTTAATTGTTCAATTAGTTATTTAATTTGAAAATGAGAAATTTTCTAGAAATTTCTAGAAAATTAGAAGAAAAAAAAGAAAATTATTTATTGTGAAAAACTTAAATTAGTAAACTAGTAACCAAAATAATCCCTGACATTCAATATGTACACTGAATGGTGTCTGAAATAAACACAGGAGAGACGGCCTCATATCTTCACCTGCATCATTTCTTTATTGTTCTGGTTGTGTTATCAATTAGTCAATTACTCCATCTCTTCATCCATCCATATCGGTCAGTCAGTCTCGAGATTCGACAATCCAATTTGGGTTTTTTTAAATTAATTTTTAAACATGTCAGCCTATTATCTATCCTCCCTTTGACATAATTTTGCTTGATTGACATAAAGGGTCGATGATCTGCTTTTGCCTCATAGTTTGTTACATTGGGTTACCATAACAACTAATTACAGTCTCCTACAAGTATTAACGTAACAATGACAGTGACGTCCCTCCAAACAGCGAATTTAGAAAGAGAACGGCGAGGGAACTAAACTCGCAGTAAATCGGACAGCAGTCGCTTTTCACAAAGCCGAATTCGAAAGCCAAAGCAGCAAACAGAATTTGTGTAGGTTGAATACGAGGCATGCTGCAGCGTTCTTGATCCGCTGCAAAGGTTTTATCGCAGTTGCAGGGAGTCAGGCAGAGCGAGTTGCAGTAGTTGAGGTGGGAGATGACAAGAGTCATATAGGATCTTGCTTCAAATATTAAACTGAAATAATTCCAAAATAATCCCCGGGATAATCAATATGTACTCTGAATAGCGTCTGAAATAAACACAGGAGAGATTGTCTCAGCTCTTCACCCGCATCATTTATTTGTTGTTCTTGTTGTTCTGTTGTCCATTGCTCAATTACTCCATCTATCCATTCATCTATATCCATCCATCCATATCTAGCATCCATTCATCAATACATCCATCAATCCATATCCATCGGTCAAGAGAATACTAGCTACAATCTGTGCAGCAGATAGAAAGGCAGAGCATCAGTCAGCACTAAATTGTTGTTACATACAAGTACACAGATTAGGATTATTTAACATTAACTAGTGAATGCAGTAATATACATTAATTAACGGTTAACTAATGGTCTCGTAATAATTTAATATTGGTGCTCATGATTACTACTGGAGTTTATGCTAACTGAGGAAATGATGTTCATGTTAACCAAGTTTATTTATTTATTTAAACATTATTTAAAAGGGTTACCCCTAACCCCAGTTGTAATGCTATATAATAATGGTTATCACTGCATCAACTAATGTTAGTTAATGCTTTATTTGTGTACCCTTATTGTAAAGTACTGCAGCTTCACAATGACACAGTAGCACTGTGTCATTTGTTAGTCAGATCATGGTTGAGACAGGGGAATGGCTCTGTGTTCCTCAGATCATGGCTGAGACAGGGGAATAGCTCTGTGTTCCTCAGATCATGGTTGAGACAGGGGAATGGCTCTGTGTTCCTCAGATCATGGCTGAGACTGGGGAATGACTCTGTGTTCGTCAGATCATGGCTGAGACAGGTGAATAGCTCTGTGTTCGTCACATCATGTGTTCGTCGTGTATAATATCATTTGAAAATTAATTTAATGGGTCACTTCCCCCTTTTGAAGGGATCGGCAGGACTATTTAGCAGATAAAAATAAATTGAAAAAACGCTGTGCAAACAGAAGATTTGACTTGAACGCTTTAAAATGTAAAATTCTATTCAAATCTTGGTTAGCCTGACGAAGGACATGTGCATCAAATAAACCATTACAACTGATTTACATGTCTGCTCAAGGTCAAGAACATGGTTATGGTGTGGCTGTCACAGCAGTCACCAATGTGTGCTCTCATCGGTACTGATGGGTCCACGATGAACAGGACTTTCAACTCACGCCATAATAACACCATACATACATACCATACATACATACATACAGGCTAACACCACCATACATGTAACTACAGGCCAGCACACCATACATATAACTACAGGCCAACACTTCCATACATATAACTACAGGCCAACACCACCATACATGTAACTACAGGCCAACACCACCATACATATAACTACAGGCCAACACCACCATACATATAACTACAGGCCAACACCACCATACATGTAACTACAGGCCAGCACACCATACATATAACTACAGGCCAACACTTCCATACATATAACTACAGGCCAACACCACCATACATGTAACTACAGGCCAACACCACCATACATATAACTACAGGCCAACACCACCATACATATATAACTACAGGCCAACACCACCATACATGTAACTACAGGCCAGCACACCATACATATAACTACAGGCCAACACTTCCATACATATAACTACAGGCCAACACCACCATACATGTAACTACAGGCCAACACCACCATACATATAACTACAGGCCAGCACCACCATACATATAACTACAGGCTAACACCACCATACATTTAAGTACAGGCCAACACCACCATACATGTAACTACAGGCCAACACTTCCATACATATAACTACAGGCTAACACCACCATACATTTAAGTACAGGCTAACACCATCATACATACACCGAACTCCTGGATGAACTTCCTGATGCTCCTTGATCAATCTTTGCCTTTCTTGTGGAGGTATGATTAACCAGCATCCCGATAAGACAAACCCCTCTCCCACACTCATCTATGTAACTCTGACTGAGCAAGGTGTGGAAAACCTTTGCTCTCCTTCAGCAGGGCTTTGTGATGTCTCACGATAGCACAATACCTGGCAGGTGCTCATCAGACTTCTTCAAGCAAAATGTTGCAGCCAATGGTTTCCTCTGTAACTGTGAATGGCCAAGTCCTGCTGTGCCGGCATTTTTTGTCACAGTGTCAAAAAAGGCTGTGGGGCCCAATGAGCTGGTCTGGATTCGCACACACAAGACTGTTTCCAAAAAATTTTTTCTTTATTTTCCAAAGACAACAAACAATGTTCCAACGTATATTGACCCGCCACGAGACCCGACATTTTTCCTTCCAAGCCAATCTTTCCCAACTAATAAGTCGCTCCGTCACATAACCCAAGTGACAGCCAATCTGCATAATTACCACCCAAATTACACAATTACAATTATCCAACTGTGCAAGACAGAACATTAAAGAAACATAAATAACTAAAATACCAGATAACTATAATAAACATTCCAAGAGATAAATAATATTGGTAACACTTTCTATGAAGACTACATCTATAGTGCATTATGAGTGCATTCATAGTGAATTATAATGCTCATTATAATCAATCATAATGCATTATGACTGCATTCATAAACACATATAAAGCTTTATGATGCACTATATCAACAGTTATAAATATAGCTTATAATGACTTATAAATCCAAGTGTCTTATGAGTGCTCTTGACTAGTTATAAACTACAGGCTGACTGATGGGGCTTATTATAATACATTATAACTACTCATACCCCTCTATACACACACCTCAACAATCAACTGTTATAAGGACTCATAGAATGCCATAATTATATATAAGTTATCAATGTATGCTTTAAGTAAAGTGAGGTTCATATAGATGAACATCATGATTAGCTATACAGTACTGCATTATAGATGCATCTATATGAACCTCACTTTACTTAACGCCAACAATGAAACACCATGATTAGCTATACTGCATTATAGATGCATCTATATGAACCTCACTTTACTTAAAGCATACATTGATAACTTATATATAATAATAATAATAAGCGCATTGGGTCCTAGAAATGCGCTATACAAGACTGATTTATTATTATTATTATTATAATTATAGCATCCTATGAGTCCTTATAACAGTTGATTGTTGAGGTGTGTGTATAGAGGGGTATGAGTAGTTATAATGTATTATAAGCCCCATTAGTCAGCCTGTAGTTTATAACCAGTCAAGAGCACTCATAAGACACTTGGATTTATAAGTCATTATAAGCTATATTTATAACTGTTGATATAGTGCATTATAAAGCTTTATATGTGTTTATGAATGCAGTCATAATGCATTATAATTCACTATGAATGTGCTCATAATGCACTATAGATGTAGTCCTCATAGAAAGTGTTACCATAATATTATCTAGGACATAACTAAAATAATGACCATTCATACAAATTTCAGGGTTTGGATCAAAATGGCCACAACACCGACAATGTCCATGACAAATAACAAATGGGCCGTCCTATCTGAGCCATCCAAACACAGATTTAAAAAGACTGATGTGATGACCCTGATGTGATGACACTGATGAACAGCACTGACTTCTCTGACTGTAAACTGTTCTGTCTGTAAACTGCTTTGAATGTCAACTGCTCTCACTGTGAACTTCTCTTGCAACTTCAAATGTTTTACGCTGCAGTGTTTCCTATTTCCTGAGACCCCCTTGCTTAACAGTTCCTGAAGGAGCTCCAGAATTGTGGCAACATTACGCAAAAACCAACAGTATGGCGGAGGGCAGATTTGGTAAAGGGATGAAATTCCAGGGTCAAACAGGCAAGACAGGACGTGGGGCTTGATGTTCTTGGAAGGGGAATCCCCTTTGATGGGAATCCGGGAGAGGGAGGAGGGGTACCGAGGTGAAGCCAGGTTAGCCTGGGGGGACCACTGAGATGTGACTGTAGAGGAGGTAAGTGCATGCAGCGGGGCAGCAATACCACCCAAGTTTCTGATGAAGCGTCTGTAAAAAAAAGTAGCGAGGCCCAGAAAGTACTGAACAAATTAGTAACTAGTGGGTGTCGGCCACTCAAAGACAGCACCGAGCGTAGCAGGATCCATTTGTATGTTGTCCTCCAATACAATGCACCCAAGAAAAGCAAAGGTGGAGATGTGACATTCCCAATCACCCTTGACAAAGAGCTGTGGGGAGGCACTGCAGAGCTCAGTGGACGTGCTCCATGTGAATCTTCTCATCAGGGGAGAAGGTGAGAGGATATCATCAAGGTGAACAAAGATGCACCGGCTCAGAAAATCATGGAGAACATCGTTAATCAAAGCCTGAAACACAGCTCGGGCATTGGTGAGGCCAAAGGGCAACACGAGGTACACATAGTGACCACTGGGAGTCTTTCATTAATCATCCTCCCTTATCTTTACCAGATGATATGCCTTTATAAGGTCTAGCTTGGTAAATGCTTTGGCACATTGAGGACGTGAAATGCAGAGGAGGTAGGAGGGAGGGGGAACCTGTTTTTGATGGTAATGTCATTCAGAGCATTGTAGTTGATGCATGGACATAAAAAACCAGCACCAGCGGGGAAGAGGATGGACGCATGATGCCAACCGCAAGGGAACAATATACATATATGTAAGTCAATATATTTGTAGTACAGTCAATATAAGTCTTATATTATATATTTTTTCATCGCCTCCCTCTGCGGAGCTGACAACGAACAGAGGCGTCTTCGGAGGGATGAAGTTCCGAGGAACAGTCAGAGGGTTGGCCAGAAGGCAGGGTGATGGCTCGGGCGAGTGTTAGTGAAAATCTCTCCAGGGAAAAACAAACTCGCAAATTCTGGGCCTACTCTGCCGTAGCCCATGGTTCAGTTCTGCGATGACGTATGCTAGCGTGGCACATTCTGCCTGGGAGGAAGGCGACCGCAGTGTGAAATGCAGACCACACTGGACCAGGAAGGACTGGCAATTCCCAGAGTCCCTAGGAAAACATTCCGGTCGGGAGAGCTGGGGAACCGAGAGTTGGAGGGCGGCATAGCTCAGTGGGTACGGCGGGTCGTCCACTAACCAGAGGGTTGCCAATTCGATTCCCCACCTCCAACTGCCCACATGCCAAACCCCACAAATGTATGACAAATGTATTGATTGTAAATTGCTTTGGACAAAAGCGTCTGCTAAATGCCCCTAAATGGAACTGGGGGTCATAGGAGCTGAGACAGGTTGAGGAGCAGCGGCAGGAACAGAGTCAGGACTGGAGAAAGGACAGCTAGTGTCAGACTCGCAATTAGCTGCTGGAGTTGATCACTCAGGCGACCAACATGGCCACTGAGGGAGAAAACCTTTGAAGACCACATAAGATGTCTAAAAGTAGCAGTTTTTAAATGTAAGTATACTAAGTGTTTTTAGTACACGAGTTGTGCCAATTTAACATATTTTTCACAATTTACTAAGAGTACACTTTCGAAAAAGTAGTATCGTTTTTTCACCTGGGGCTATGACCAACCCAGTGTGATTGAGGATCAAGGATACAGCAATATAAGCTTTGTCTGAATAGATTTTATGTAAATGTTTTAAAATAACACATGTAAAAATAGATGAACAAGTCAAATATCCCTTAGCCTAAGGACGACGTGTTGATCAAATGAACCACCATTTCTGATTTCCATGTCTGCTCAGGGTAGAGACAGTGACTGATTGTGGACGTGGCGTTTGTCACCAATCTGTGTTCTCATTGGGCAGCTGGATGTGTCAGATGGTACACCTATGGGTCCACGGAAAACAACTTAAATCTCTGAGTACTGCTTTAGTCACACTGCTGCCTTCATCCTGGGTGAGTAGAGTACTAATGTAGTAATACTGCTGTCATCATGGGTGAGTACTGCTTTAGTACTAATGTAGTAATACTGTCTCCATCCTGGGTGAGAACTGCTTGAGTACTCATACTGCTTACAGTTTATCTAAAAGTAGAACACACCAGGGAAGACTTTGGGATCAGTAGAAGGGACGATGTGAGGTTTCTTCATCAGAGATATAGCATGCCTAAAAATCAGATACCTATTTCTTAAGTCTGTTTTTAACTGCTTTTGTAGAAGTAAAATATTCCAATAGAGATATGAAAGTCATAGTCTACAACAGCATTCCATGAGCCTAGTATTGGGCTGGTTGTATCCGATAGCTATATCAATAGTATGTCTAACATCTGTATATACACATTACTGTGTGTAATCATGTACATCTGTTCTTGAAGACATGGAGTCAGACCTGCGGCGTGTCTTCATCCTAGTCCTGCTCAGTCCTTCGTTGCACCTGGCGTCTTCTGACCTCAGAGAGCAACCATTCATCTACATCAGCGAGTTTTCAGCCTCATGGGAAAAGGCTGATGAATTCTGCAGAATGTACCATGATGGCCTGATAACTATCATGAGTATGAAACAGAACGACTTGCTTGGAAGTCAAGTGGGCTGGCTAGGCCTCCGCCTAATTGATGGCAAGCCGAGGTGGCCCGGAGGGGAGTTACTCACTGACAGTTCTATTCTGGATAATGGTGAGCAAATTATGCAAATACATTTTTATCGGAGTATTACATCAAAAGATAGCGATAGACACAGGGAGATGGGCAATCTGTGAGTTCTGGAGAAGTACAGAGCGGCTAGAACTGTAGATCCCGAACAGAGCAATTAGAATGTGATTGATCATGAATGAATACATTTTGCATTGTATATTTTGACATCTAGGACCGGTCTGATGTTGGGCTGTTTTAAGTCCAAGTCCATCCCTGTTGTTAATTAAGCCTTGTTTTGGTGTACAGACCTTGAGGACAGCAAGGGGTGTGCATTGAGGGAGGCAACCACATGGAAGAGAAAAGATTGCACTGAAGAGAAAAACTTCTTCTGTGTACAAAAAAAGCTGCTTCTTATCAAGGAAGAGAAGACCTGGGAAGAGGCTTTGCGGTACTGCAGGAGTCCGCGAGGGACCAACCCCACCACCACTGTGACCAACTACGACCTGGCCACCCTGGTAACGCCTGACGACTACCTATTTGCTTATGAAAAAGCACAGGATGCTACAACCCTTGAGGTAGAGAGTCTGTCAGGCTGAGCTTCTCAGTCTGTTTTCTAAAGGTTCCACATCATGCACTTTAACACATGGCTCATATACAGTATTATGCATCCTTCGCAAAAAACTACGGCTTTAAAGTGACTCAATTTTATTGTTGTTGTCAACCCCAAATCACCTTTTCTTCCTCTGAAATGCAAAACAAACAAAAAAAACGACTGTCAGACTGAGTGTCAGTTGGGTCCTCGTCTACATCGATCACATTTTATCAAAATGACCAACCAATCATTTTGGACCATATTAGTTCTCCTACCCAGATTGGGCCCATTATGATAATACCAGCATGTCACAAGCCAGGAACAAAATGTAATATACAATTATAACATCATCAAAGAAATATCTGAAAAAAAACAACCTTGTTTGAGAGGGGGTTGTGTAGTGGTGAGAGGTGTGTTTAAGAGGTGGTTGTCTTGTCTCTCCAAGTGTGTTTAAGAGGTGGTTGTCTTGTCTCTCCAGGTGTGTTTAAGTAGTGGTTGTCTTGTCTCTCCAGGTGTGTTTAAGAGGTGGTTGTCTTGTCTCTCCAGGTGTGTTTAAGAGGTGGTTGTCTTGTCTCTCCAGGTGTGTTTAAGTAGTGGTTGTCTTGTCTCTCCAGGTGTGTTTAAGAGGTGGTTGTCTTGTCTCTCCAGGTGTGTTTAAGAGGTGGTTGTCTTGTCTCTCCAGGTGTGTTTAAGAGGTGGTTGTCTTGTCTCTCCAGGTGTGTTTAAGAGGTGGTTGTCTTATCTCTCCAGGTGTGTTTAAGAGGTGGTTGTCTTGTCTCTCCAGGTGTGTTTAAGAGGTGGTTGTCTTGTCTCTCCAGGTGTGTTTAAGAGGTGGTTGTCTCTCCAGGTGTGTTTAAGAGGTGGTTGTCTTGTCTCTCCAGGTGTGTTTAAGTAGTGGTTGTCTTGTCTCTCCATGTGTGTTTAAGAGGTGGTTGTCTTGTCTCTCCATGTGTGTTTAAGAGGTGGTTGTCTTGTCTCTCCAGGTGTGTTTAAGAGGTGGTTGTCTTGTCTCTCCAGGTGTGTTTAAGAGGTGGTTGTCTTGTCTCTCCAGGTGTGTTTAAGAGGTGGTTGTCTTGTCTCTCCAGGTGTGTTTAAGAGGTGGTTGTCTTGTCTCTCCAGGTGTGTTTAAGAGGTGGTTGTCTTGTCTCTCCAGGTGTGGACGGGCCTGCGTTACCTGGCTACCGGATGGCTGTGGGTGGGAGACGGAGATCAGGAGGTCCCCACCCACACCAAGCTGCCCGCCTGTCCAGACCAATATAACACCTGTGGTAGCGTGTCTAAGACGTTAAATGTCACGCAGACCAGCAATTGCATGGAGAGGAGGAACTTCTTCTGCCAGATGATTACGTAAATGTCAATTAGTTAATTCAATTTGCTATTAATTGTTCAATTAGTTATTTAATTTGAAAATTAGAAATTTTCTAGAAATTTCTAGAAAATTAGAAAAAAAAAGAAAATTATTTATTGTGAAAAACTTAAATTAGTAAACTAGTAACCAAAATAATCCCTGACATTCAATATGTACACTGAATGGTGTCTGAAATAAACACAGGAGAGACGGCCTCATATCTTCACCTGCATCATTTCTTTATTGTTCTTGTTGTGTTATCAATTAGTCAATTACTCCATCTCTTCATCCATCCATATCGGTCAGTCAGTCTCGAGATTCGACAATCCAATTTGTTTGTTTTTTAATTAATTTTTAAACATGTCAGCCTATTATCTATCCTCCCTTTTACATAATTTTGCTTGATTGACATAAAGGACCGATGATCTACTGTTGCCTCAGTTTGTTACATTGGGTTACCATGACAACTAATTACAGTCTCCTACAAATATTAACGTAACAATGACAGTGACGTCCCTCCGAACAGCGTATTTAGAAAGAGAACGGCGAGGGAACTAAAATCGCAGTAAATCGGACAGCAGTCGCTTTTCACAAAGCCGAATTCGAAAGCCAAAGCAGCCAGAAGCATCGTTACGTGTGAGTAAAAAAAAAAAAAAGAATAAAAATGCAAGTCGTATCCTCAAAGTTACAGTGCCATGATTTGGGGAATTTTCAAAAACTCGCAGCGTGTGCACAATTTAACAGTGCACGCTATACAGAGCAGATTGAAAATATCCAGTCAGACTTCGACAGACGATTGCATGACTTTGCGTTACTTGAGTCAATTGCTACATTTATGTGCCATTTGGGGGAGTTAATGAGGTCGATTCCCTCACCTTAAAAAAGTCAACAATGCTTCATCTGATGTCCTCTGCAGTGGAGAATGACAGTCTGACAATACAGGCTGACATCTAGAGAACGGAAGTCGAGGGAACTTACTTACAGAGGAGAAGTACCCAAACATGAGGAAATGTGCTACCTTTATGACTGCATTATTCGGCTCTACTTATTTATTTGAGTCAGCCTTTTATTAAGTCCAAGTACCGTTCCACCATGACTGATAATCATTTGGAGGCCTGCTTGAGGCTGGCTACCAGCAGCTACTGTCCGGACTATGCAACACTATCTGACTCCCTCCAGTGCGGGTCATCATCCGAGTACGGTAGAGACCACAAGTCTATTGAATTGTGTTGTGCTGTAAGGGTCCATGCAGTGGTGTAAGGTATGGCAACATATTGTAAAAGCATACATATGTAACCAGTAGGAGGCCCTACTGAGCATAATTTGAATCTTTAGCTTTTTACAGCTAGTCCATTCTCTTTTATGCAGGCTGTTCACGTAAAGGAACAATGATGGGGCTGACGTAATCAAAAACAAGTTTATTGAGCATTAATAAGTTACTCAACCATACAGCAAAAAGTCACACCAGGGCACAGAATTACAGCTCACGTGGGAGACAGTGAATAACCAAGAAGGAGCATCAAATATGTAGTCAAACACGTAGTCACTGCACACCAATTGAGACAACAAAAAAATAACGCTGATAAAAAAAATACGTTGGATTATGCACCGCACACTCTTAACACTGCAAACAGACACCGCCCCCCACTGGAACTATTGCACAATGCCCTCGGCTCGGACAAGACAAACAAAACAGACACCAACACACACAAACTCGGAAGTGACAATGTGTAATACTGGACCTCTTTGCGTTTAGCTGATTGGCTGAGTCCACCAGCTAACAACAAAACCAACAACAATTCTTCCACAAACAAACACTGAATCGTAAACACAAAACAAAAACATTAAACGTGTAATCTGAGACACAGGAAAAACAGTGGCTGGTTAAACCGGTAAAACGGTCCTCCTGTAATCAAGAGAAACATCATATAATGTGTTGCTGGGCCAACTAGCGGACAGCCTTAAAATAAATAGCACAGCATAGCGACTCATACCTGAATTCTTGAGAAACGCTCACGCCCGCTGACTATCCATATCGTATGCTGTAGACCTGCCTTGTCTAACTATAACACAATAGCAAACAAGGAGTCAGGTCTCTAATACAGGCTATGGTTGCAAGACAAAAGTCAAATAAACTTACATTAGAACCAGCGTGGCTTGACTAGTGGCTGCTGGCACTCTCCTGCACCAACAAAGTTATCTGTGTAGCGTCTGCATATGAACAATAGCGCACAGGGAAGAGTTAACGCTAGAAGTAGCTTAATAGAATTTCTATCTATGGTGAGAAGCAGATCGTGAACTCACATCTCACCCCCAGTGTGGGTAGTTTAGTCGCTGTATGAACTCCCGTGTAAGCAGTATAAACAAATAGTTTAGCGCTTGAAAACGGACTCACATTGTTCTGCACCGCTGATAAGGACCGCTTCTGTATCACAGCTTCACCTCACACAAACTATTGTTTGCTGGCCCACGCCATCCAACATTTGAAGGTGATCACCACCTGTGACGCCTGATCAGCTAATTAACTAAAGCTGGGCACTACGTACTACCCGCTACACATATATAAAACATATTTCGTGTTGTTGTTTTTTTTTCCTCCAAAAAAATATACTTCACTCTGACCTGGTCATTTTATAAGTAGCTATCGTGACAAAACAATTTGGGCACCGCTGGTCTAGAGTAGAGAATACTACCAGGAGCTACAATCTGTGTAGAAGATGGAAACAGAGCAACACAGTCAGGACAAAATGGTTGGTAACACTTTACAATAATAGTAAGCAAATGGTAGTTAGTTGACTTTAGGTTATTTGCATAACCCCGGTTCTCTGAGTAATATGAGTGAGATGTCTCACTATGGGATGCACGCCCCCGCTGCATATAGTGCAGCAGCCATGGGGTCAGACCTGGTTTTGTCGGTTAAAGTTTATTTTTTTGCAGAATCTAGTAGACTAGGGGTACCTCTTTAAGATTTAGGAGGGTGCCCGGTGATATCCCTTGGGCAATTCCGTATATTAACCCTTTTTTGTTCAATGTGCTAAATATAAGGCGAGACACTACAGGTGAATTGGGTAAAAAAAAATTAACTAGCAGATATCACTATGAAACTTCACAAGTTGATTACTTACTCGAATATGAAAAAAAAATGTATTACAAGTTTTCTGTAATTTAATGTTATAATATGCAAATTAGGTATGATGTCATTAAATATGCGCCGATTAGCATAAACTTTGTAAAAAATTGTAAAAAACCTTTTACCAGCCCATGCCATATCAGGATGTGACACTGTGGCGGGTTATTTTGGTATTGGAAAAGGCTCAGTCATCAAAACCCTGAAAGCTGGGTATAAATTATCAGCTATTGGAAATGTGGACGTGCCATTCCAACAAGTCATTGATGAAACCACTGATTTCATATCGGCCTGTTATGGCATAAAGAACAGCAAAAACATGTCACACACAAGGTTGGTAGTATGGGGGGCAAAGAATGGAAAAGGTCATACATCTTCAGCAAATTTGGCTGCTCTTCCACCAACTACAGAAGCATTTATTGAAAATGTGAAGAGGGCCCACTTTCAAGCAGTCTTGTGGCGAACACTCAATATAAATCCTCCTCCAAGACTGAACCCTGAAGAATATGCTTGGAAAAAAGACATAAGCTACTGAGCCCAACGAGTCTACCAGAAAATGTCAAACTTGCACCATGACTATATTTTGGAGATGATCAGATGTGGCTGTACTCAAAACGTGTGCTACCCAGCTGAGTGGAGTCCTGCAGCACATTTTCAACCTGAGCCTGAGTCTGGAGAGGGTCCCTGTGCTGTGGAAGACATCGTGCCTGGTTCCAGTACCGAAGAGGGCGCGTCCTAGCACCTCTAATGACTACAGACCGGTGGCACTGACGTCCCATCTGATGAAGTCCCTGGAGAGGCTGGTCCTGTCACTTCTTCGGCCCCTGGTCAGTGCATCGCTGGACCCGCTGCAGTTTGCCTACCAGCCGAGGCTGGGAGTGGAGGATGCCATCATCTTCCTGCTTCACCGTGCCTACGCCCACTTGGACAGGCCCGGAAGCACTGTGAGAATCATGTTTTTTGACTTCTCCAGTGCTTTCAACACTATCAGGCCTGCCCTGTTGGGGAGTAAGCTGACGGCGATGCTGGTGGACTCCTCCCTGGTTTCCTGGATTATGGACTACTTAACGGGTCGACCACAGTTTGTCAGACTGCAGGACTGTGTGTCTGACACTGTGGTCAGCAGCACAGGGGCTCCACAGGGGACCGTTCTGTCACCATTCCTGTTCACCCTGTACACCTCAGACTTCCAGTTCCACTCCTGCCATCTGCAGAAGTTTTCAGACGATTCTGCAGTGGTTGGATGTGTTAGTGACGGTAACGATGTGGAGTACAGGAGCGTCGTGGATTCCTTCGTTGAGTGGTGTGAGCTAAACCATCTGCAGCTCAACACCAACAAGATGAAGGAGTTGGTGGTGGATTTCCGGAGGTTGAAATCTACCCCCACACCCATCTCCATCAAGGGGGTGACTGTCGACGTTGTCCAGGATTACAAATACCTGGGTGTTCACCTGGACAATAAACTGGACTGGGCCAAGAACACTGAGGCTGTGTATAAGAAAGGCCAGAGCCGACTTTATTTCCTGAGGAGGCTCCGGTCCTTCAACGTCTGTAATACTATGCTTAAGATGTTCTACCAGTCGGCAGTGATGCCGGTAACGCGTTACTTAGTAACGCGTTAGTCAAATTTTACCACTTTTTTCAGTAACGAGTAATCTAACGCGTTACCATTTCCAAACCAGTAATCAGATTAAAGTTACTTATCCAAGTCACTGTGCGTTACTATTTTTGTCATTAATATTAAAAATATATATTTCATTTCTTCTTGGATCTCTGGGAGTGAAGTCACGTGCATGAGGGGCACGTCACGTCATGCATATGGCATAGCAGTTACCACACAGCGACACAAACAACAATGGAGGAGGAGCGAGAGAGATGCGCATTTTCGAGTTGGAAATACAGTCACTATTTTGAGTATTTGTCAGCTAAAGATGGCAATATCAAGGTTCGTTGTACACTGTGTGCTTGTGGCAACAAAGTGCTATCAAGCTACAAAAACACGACGTCAAATTTAAAGAAGCATTTGGAGTCGCAGCACTGCACAGTTAAACTTACAGAGCACCCACCAGGTGGTACGAAGCAGAGAGCAGGAGGTCCCCCGCCACCCAAACAACAAAAGTTGGACTTCGGTGCAAAACCAGTGAGTGAGGGAGAATTAAAGAAGTTGGTCGGGCAGTATGTCGTAGAGGAAATGATGCCCTTGAACACTGTTGACTCGCCCTCGTTTTGTGCCATTATAAATAAGATCCCTACTACTGCCAATGCCGGGCTGCCTCACAGAACAGCTTTTTCTTCTTACATTGAGAAGGAATATGCAGTGATGGAGATAAATCTGAAGGCCGAGCTCAATGAGATCGACTTTGTCTCAACTACCGCGGATATTTGGACTGCGAATAATAAGAGTTATATGGGAGTAACGCTCCACTGGATCAGTAGATCCACGTTAGAGCGCCAGAAAGCTGCATTGGCATGTAGGAGAATTCGCGGTAGACACACGTATGATGTCATTGGTTGCGAAATCGAAAACATTCACTCCTCATATGGACTACTCAACAAAGTAGTTGCAACAGTGACTGATAACGGATCCAACTTTGTCAAGGCGTTTAAAGTTTATCAGCCTGTCACAGAGTCCGATGATGAGATGGAGGAGGGAGAGTCTACAAATGATGATGATGTCACTTTTTTAGATTTGTCAGAAATCCTCTCAGCTGAGGATGAAAGTGATGGCCCGCTGTCTCTTCCCCCGCACCACAGGTGTGCTTCACACACCATCAACCTCATTTCTACAAATGATGTGGATAAGTATTTAACATCCAATGCAGAGAGCAAGGCTGTGTATAGGAGCAGCACAGCAAAATGCACAGCTCTTTGGACCAAATCAAGTAGATCTACCCTTGCATCAGAAACAGTGGAGGAAGTCAGCAAAAGGAAGCTCTTGGTACCAACTTCCACAAGATGGAATTCCTTTTTTGATGCTGTTAAAAGAATTGCAGATATCCCCATGAGTGAGCTGAATACTCTGTGCATCAAGCTGGGAGTTAAGTGCTTCAAAGACAAAGAGTACCAGTTCCTGCATGAGTACTGCACCGCCATGAAGCCCCTGACTGCAGCACTGGATATTTTGCAAGGCGACTGTACTTATGGGACTTTACTACCCACACTTGAAGCTCTGATGCAGAAGACCCTGGCTGTGAAAGATGCCCTCTCCAGGATCACTGCAGGCCTTCCAGATGCCATAGTGCAGGTATGCTCCATATTTTAAGCTAGTTAAAATGACATGCATCACACTATTTATGGAACATGGAACATGATATTCTTTGCAAAAGAAGAATAAAACAGATACAAATGTCTCAACCCAAAACCCCCAAAAATAAATTAAATCCATAATATCCCGCATTAGGCATGGCTTACAAGTAAGTTAATTCAATGACATAATACATTGTAGGCTTTGTAGGCATAAACATATGAATTATATTTTTCAGGCTATCCAGACACGTTTTGCTGGTGTGCTGGATGACAAAGATGCTCTTCTCGCAGCTGCCAGTTGTCCAAAATTCAAACTCCGATGGCTGAGAGATGCAGGTAGGAGGGAGCGAGTAAAAGAGCTTCTGACAGCAGAGTGCCGCCACACAACTGCTCCTGCAGCACAGAGCCCTGCTAGTGTGCCCACCACATCCGACAGCCATGGTGAGACGGACTTTTTCACTTTTGAGGCAGAGCCCGAGGAGGCCTACTCTGCAGAAAATGAAGTCATGGACTACCTGAGGTCAGCCTATGACCTTCAGATATTGCATCAGTTTTCAAACATAAAGAAAATTTTCTTGAAATATAACACTCCAACCCCTTCAAGTGCTCCTGTGGAGCGGCTTTTCAGTCTGGGAGGTTTGGTGCTCACTCCAAGAAGAAATAGACTTTCTGACAAGAGATTTGAAAAGCTTCTGTTAATGAGGTACAACCACTGGTTTACTCGCCCCACTCCACTGTTTCACTCATAACATGTGATTACAACATAAGATTAGGCCAAAGTTACAAATGTAGACATGATATCGACCTACATGTGGTGTTATACACTTGTTTTGTTTTGTAAAACGACTCCTTGGTTCTTTAATGCTGTGAACAACAGGTACAATGTTCATAAAACATGTTGAAAAGAATTTAATAGTTACATTTATAAGCAATGTAGATCATAAATAATATAAGTAAATAAGTAAGTTTTGCCTTTACAGTGTTAACAGTTAAATATGTCAGGACAAGAAAGACTGTCTTCATTTTGTTTTAGAAAAAACAGTATTCATGTTAAGTGAAGTCAAGAAAGAGTAAAGACTGTCTTTATTTATTTATTTTTTACTTTTTTTTTATAAAACAGCAAGTATTTATGTTAAGTGAATTCAAGAAATACTGTCATTATTTTTTATATATAAAAACAAGTATTTATGTTAAGTGAAGTCAAGAAAGTCTTTTTTCAGGTTCAACTTAAAATGTCAGGAGATACATTGTACATTTTTGTGTACATTACTGTTAAAAATGCACTTCTAATAAAGTGAGTGTTGGCAAAACCGGTTGTCATTTTTATGTTGAGTGTTGTCGGCAGCTGCTGACTGTAACTAATAAAGTAACTTGTAATCTAACTTAGTTACTTTTAAAATCAAGTAATCTGTAAAGTAACTAAGTTACTTTTAAAGGAGTAATCAGTAATCAGATTACTTTTTCAAAGTAACTGTGGCAACACTGCCAGTCGGTGGTAGCCAGTACCATCTTCTTCGGGGTCGCGTGCTGGGGAAGCAGGTTGAGGTCAGCAGATGCCAACAAGATCAGCAGGATCGTCAGGAAGGCTGGCTCCGTCCTGGGGGTCCAACTGGACTCTTTGTTGGAGGTGTCTGAGAGGAGGATGCTGCGCAAGTTGCGTAGTATCCTAGACAACAACGCTCACCCTCTCCACCAGGTGCTGACCTCATACCGCAGTGCCTTCAGCAATAGACTCATTCCACCCCGGTGTACCACAGAACGCCACAGAAAGTCCTTTCGTCCTGTGGCCATCAGACTCTATAACTCATCTACTTCAGGTCGTTAGAGGACCTCACATCTTCTAAATGCACCATCACTGCAGAATTCACTTTATTCACTGCATTCACTGTATTCACTTTATTCATTCATTTAGTCACTTTATTTAGTACCGCCATGGTAACTATACGTATTGCTGTATATTATATATACCTACGTAGTTACTGTAGCGGTACGACGAACTACCTCATCTTATTGCATTACACATTCACTGAGATATATTTATATATTTATTAGTTTATATTATAGTTTGTACGGGTATATTAGCTTACACTTAAGTTGAGTAACTGAGTATAGGCTAATATAACAAAATGTTAGGCTAGTTGGTTTTTATTTTTTTATTTTTTTTATTCAGTTAGTTGGTAGTTAGTTAGTTGGTTTATAAGTGACTCTAGTTTATTGTTATATTGTTGTTAATTGGTTATATTAGGTATATTTTTATATTAGGGTATATTTTATTTTATTTATTTTAGGTATATTTTATTTTGTGTATATTTCTTTTCCTTCTTTGTTTTGATCTGTTGCAAAACAATTTCCCTCGGGATGAATAAAGTCTCTTGAATCTTGAATCTTGAATGACTATATTTTGGAGATGATCAGATGTGGCTGTAAGAGTGAAACCCCTTGTAGCTCTAACAGATGCAGTTGCCAGATGAATGGTGTGCCTTGCACAATGTTCTGTGCATGTTTTAGGGTAGGGTGTTCAAGAACGAGTGAGCCAGAATTGGACAATTATCAGAACTATATCTGAAATACATAAATTTGTTAATTGACATAGAAAAGGGTTACATTTTCCAAATTGTACGGTCTGAATAACTATCACACAGAAAACTGTGTTTTATTACATTTTATTTGAGTTGATTTGAGTTTGATATGAGTACTCACCTTGAAATGAGAGGTATTTCCTATTTTTTCATGATTTTGATGATATTTCATGATAGTTATGGGTGTGAACAGCCCTCACTCTGAGAACAAAATCTCCACTTCAGGAGCATGTACATATACCAAACTTTCCAGTCTTATACATAACCATATTTAGAAGGTTTTTACAGAGGGATTTGTTAATATATTATTCTTAGCTTGATTTCTATGACATTTCATTCCTAAAAACATGGCGAAAATTGATTTTTTAAAGGCTATTGGCAGTATTTTCTGATTTAGGCCTACTGAATAACTAAATGAGAGATCCAGAATTCCCTGTGTAAAATACTTTTCATCTAATATGTCAACAAATAAAAAAAATGAAACTGGCCTCATCCAATGTTCAGATTTGACTTTTTAAAGTTTATGCAAATCAGCGCATATTTAATTACATTGTGCCTAATTTGCATATCCAAACATTAAATTACAGAAAACTTATCATACATTTATTTTTCATATTGATCTAAGTAATCAACTGGTGAAGTTTCATAGTGATATCTACTTGTTAATTTTTTTTACCATATTCACCTGTAGTATCTCGCCTTATATTCAGGACATTGAACAAGAAAGGCTCAATATTGAGAATTGCCCAAGGGATATCACCAGGCACCCTCTCTAATCTTATTGAGTTACCCCTTGGCAACAAGAAACAGCAAAAAAAAAAACTTTAACCGACAAAACCAGGTTAACCTAAATTATGGCATTTGGCTGCCGGACTAATACCTCAGAAGCATTAATCTCATTACGCCAATCCCGATTGGCTGGTGAAACGTGTCCGTCCGCACCAGGTAGTCCCACCTACCTTAAATAGCTCATGCGGACGGCACCACGTTATTCAAGATAAGCACCTCTTCTCACTCGCCCAAGCAAGAAGGGTTGTCTGGTGAGACATCTCACTCATATTACTCAGAGAACCGGGGTTATGTAAATAACCTAAAGTTCTCTTTCATAATATTCCGTTCGATGTCTCACTATGGGATATGGTTGCTCCCGTATTGCCAGACAAGCTTATCGAGCGTCCACCAACCTACAGGAAAAAGTACTCTGTTCGTTTCAGGACAACAAAACTGCGCGTGCCACGCACGGAGCAGAGACGTCCAGCATATAGAAACGGACAAAAGTGAGAGGCGAGGACCAACTCGCCGCAGCACAAATATCCTGAACAGAAACTCCCCTGAATAAGGCCCAGGATGTGGCCAAGCCCCGAGTTGAGTGCGCCCGCAGCCCCACAGGTGGCTGCAAACCCTGACTCGTATAGGCCAAGGCAATCGCCTCCACCACCCAGTGGGACAGGCGCTGCTTTGTGACAGGTTTCCCCTTATGAGGGTTAGCCCAGGAGACGAACAGCTGATCGCTCCTCCTGAAACCCCTCGTCCTATCCATATAAGTGCGCACCGCATGGACTGGACATAACGCATGCGGCGACTGCTCATCTGGTGAGGCAGCAAAAGCCACAAGGTCAATCGGAGAATATGAGCCCACCACCTTAGGCACAAAAACCGGGTTGGGCTTCAAAATCATCCTTACATCGCCCGGGAAGAGCTGAGCGCATGAGGAATGCACCGAAAGCGCATGGATGTCACTAACCCGTTTAGCCGAAGCCAGGGCCAGCAACAACACTGTCTTGAGGGACACGTGTTTCAAGTCCGCCCCCTCCAGTGGCTCAAAAGGAGGGCCCTTAAGCCCCTCCAGAACCACAGCCAGATCCCATGGTGGTACCAATGGTCTGGACACGGGGAGAAGCCTGCGCGCTCCCTTCATAAAACGGCAAACCAGCGGGTGCTGGCTCGCTGTCTGCTTCCCAAACCCCACGTGACAGGCGGCGATGGCTGCCAAATACACCTTAACCGTGGAGAAGGCTTTTCGTTTGTCAATCAGATCCTGCAGGAATGACAATATCACACCTACTGGACACTGAAAAGGAATGTGGCTGTTTCCGTGGCACCACCCCTCAAACACTCTCCACTTACAGTCATACAGAGACCTAGTGGAGGAGGCTCGAGCACTCTGTATAGTGGAAATCACCCGCTGTGAAAGACCCACAGCTGACAGATTTAACCACTCAGGGGCCAAGCCCATAGTGCCAGGCGCTCTGGGTGCGGATGGAAAACAGCCCCCCCTCCCTGCGACAACAGGTCCCTGCGCAGCGGGAGCTGCCAGGGCTGAGCGCACAGCAACTGATATATCTCCGCTAGCCAATGCATCGCAGGTCAATGCGGAGCTATCAAAATCAGTTCGTGGCCGTGCTCCCTCACTCTGAACAGGGTGGGGGGTATCAATGCCAGGGGGGGAAATGCGTAGAGACGCTCGCGCGGCCAGGCGTGCGCTAGCGCGTCTACGCCGAGGGGAGCATTCATGCTGCGCAGAGAGTAAAACAGCGCGCACTGCGCGTTGTCCCTTGATGCGAACAGATCCACTGTGGCCCGACCGAAATGGGCCCATATCTGATCCACAATCTCCGGGTGCAGAGTCCATTCCCCGTATATTGGCCCGCCCCTGGACAACAGGTCCGCGCCCGTGTTCAGGACTCCCGGGACGTGCGTCGCTCTCAGGGAGAGGAGACGACCGCAGCTCCACAGGATCAGTCTGCGTGCCAGCATATGCAACTGACGGGAGCGTAATCCCCCTTGACGGTTGATGTACGCCACCGTCGTCGTATTGTCCGTCCTCACCAGGACATGATGACCAATAAGAGACGGAAGGAAGCGTTTCAGGGAGAGGAACACCGCTGAAAGTTCCAGAAAATTTATGTGAGACCGCTGGAGGTCCACACTCCAGAGGCCCCTCACAGACCGGCCCTCGTAAACTCCGCCCCAACCTGTCAGGCTGGCGTCCGTAGTGACCACCTTCCTGGACAGGACAGAGCCCATGGGCACCCCATGAGTCAGAAAAGACGGGACTCGCCAGTGGCGCAGCGCCCTGGCGCACCCCGGTGTGACCAGCACTCTCCGTGCGCCATGACGCACGGGATCTAGCCCGCATGAGGCAACCCAAAGCTGGAATTCCCTCATGTGGAGGCGACCAAGATGGACTACGAGAATGGCAGACGCCATCAGTCCGAGTAACCGAAGACACAATCTGAATTGAACAGACTTGCCCGGATGGAACAGCGCGAGGCATGCCCTGAAAGTTTTCACTCGGTCTGCCGACAGACGCGCTGTGAAAGTCACCGAGTCCAGGAATAATCCCAGAAAGATTATATCCTGTGCCGGGGACAGCCTGCTCTTTTCCGCGTTTATCACGAAACCCAGATCGGATAGGTGTTGTACGAGAATACGCGTGTGTGCCCTGGCCTCCTGCTCCGATTGTGCCAATAGTAGCCAATCGTCCAGATATGTGGCCAAGCAGATGCCCTGCCGTCTCAGTGGGGCTATTGCCGCTTCGGTGCACCGCACAAACACCCTCGGGCTTAAAGACAGACCGAAAGGGAGTACGCGGTACTCGTAACAGATCCCCTGGAAAGCAAACCTTAGGTACTTTCTGTGGGGAGGATAAATCGGGATGTGGAAATACGCGTCTTTCAGATCGACAGAAGTGAACCAGTCGCCCTGTCGCACAAGACGTAGCAGGGATGCGTGTGTTAGCATCCTGAACTTGTATTTCCTGAGATATTTGTTCAGAGCACGTAGATCCAGGATAGGGCGAATTCCACTCCCCCCCCCCCCCCCCGTTTGGGGACCAGAAAATACCTGGAGTAAAAACCGCTCTGACACTGTGCGGGAGGTACGACACAGATTGCTCCTTTGTTCAACAGTGAGAGGATTTCCTCTTGTAAAACGCGAGCTGACTCTCCCTGAGCCTGGGAGTGTATTAAACCGGCGAATTGCGGGGGAACAGCGGCGAACTGCAGTCTGTATCCCCTCGCAATCGTCCTTACCACCCAGGATAAGGCTGCGTGTGCGGCCCATCTCTCCCATCTGGGGGAGAGGGTTGACACACATCGCAGTCCCCCCACCATGAGAGGCCCCAGCCGCGGTGCGGTGGCGACCTCTCATGGCGGAAATGTGACACGACCCCCGGACGGGAAACGTGCGGACCCCGCCGCTGCGCTGCCCTCCCGGGCAAAATCGCTCAGCGGCGGGGTCCGCACGTTCCCCGTCCCGGGGAAAGCCGTGGCTTTCCGCCGAGGGGGGAAAGCTTGTTTGTTATGTTTGTTTCTTATCAGCTGCGCCCTCGGCACTTGGCCTGGATGCGGCAGCGGGACACGATTTATTCGTACAAACATTTGTGTGAATGGGCGTGCTTTGGGACATGAGAGAGGGGCAACCGCTGAACCCTCTGGTCTCGACTGTCCGTTTCTCCCGGTTCGCTCTGGCACGGTCCGTGGCAGCCGGGAGACGGGGGCGTGGTGGGCCTCCGGGTGCACGCTCCATCGTGGAACAGGTGGCGCTGGAGAACGGGGAACAT
The DNA here is from genome assembly GCA_036785325.1 of Urophycis tenuis. Classification (NCBI taxonomy): domain Eukaryota; kingdom Metazoa; phylum Chordata; class Actinopteri; order Gadiformes; family Phycidae; genus Urophycis; species Urophycis tenuis. Next base: position 12,196,502 of record JAXIVH010000005.1, on the reverse strand, counting down.
CCAGCTGCATCACCGGTGAAGAGAGTGGCGATCAGGCCGCTCTCTTCTTTTTCCTGGCCTGGTTGTAGGTGGCTTGCGCGGGCTGTGCCGGCGGAGTCGCAACCGGGGCCGAGGATTTCTTTGGCCAGCTGGGCCGACTGCTTGGCAGAGGGGCCGGAGCGGGCTGAGGTTTCGGCTGCCTGGGGATCTTAAATTGCGAACCCTGGGGACCAGCCTGTGGGAAACTTTTCTGCTGCGCAGGGGGAGAGGGAGCCGGGGGCTTTCGAGGGAGGCAAAGCCGGAGCTTCGTCCTCCTTCTTTTTGGCTTCGCATCGGCGTTGCATAGAATCCAATGCGGAGCCAAAAATCCCCCCCGGGACAATTGGCATGTCAAGGACGTCGTCCCTCTCCCGGTCCGACAGGTTGGCGAGGTTGAGCCACCTCGCTCGTTCCTGCAGGACCATGGTCCCCAGCGCTTTCCCCGTGGCCCGGACCGCGCAGCGCTGGACACGGAGACACAGGTCGGTGATTACTGGTATCTCCTCCCACGTTGCTGGGTCCTGAGCTTTCCCAAAATCCTCACACAGCTCAGCCTGGTATGCCGTGAGCAGTGAGAGGACGTTGAGCGCTCTGGCCGAGAGCGCTACCGCCTTGTATGCCTTTTCAGTCATAGTTGACTGAAAACGGTCATATTTAGACGGCAGGCTGAGACTCCTGGAGGACACAGCCGACAGCCGTGGGTGGAGGTGCGCTGCGACTAATGGCTCCATCGGAGGCATGCGGAGCAGGCCCAGGCTCTCCATCGCCTCGCAATCGAGGGACGAGGCCCCGGGAATCGGGCTCCTGCTGCTGTATGGGCGGTCCCTCCATGAGTGCATCACCTCATCCAGCAGCTCAGGGAAGACGGGGAGAAGCTGCTTCAACGCGCTCTTGGCCAAGGGCAATTTCTTCCCCTCGTAGCGAGACCTGGTGGTCTCCGCTACGACGACGGGCCAGGGGATGTCCAGCCGGGCGGCCGCGCGTTTGCACACGTCGAGCATGTCCGAGCTGGGGAGGGGAGAAACTGGTGTGCTTCCCTCACCTCCATCCCGAGAGGCAACAGAGGCCGAGGGCTGTGCAGCCCGGGCCAGAGCTATGAAGATGTCGTCCTCATCGTCCTCCTCTGATACGAGGGGTTCCGAGGTGGCATCTTCATCGTCCCCGTAGTCCAATTCTAGGACGTCTTCCTCCAGCGGGGGGTCCGCGGCTAGGCTGAGCTGGGAGCCCCAGCTAGCGCTAGCCTCCGGTACCGCCACCGCAACGACCCCTGTCTCTTCTCCATCTCCGACGGTGGCACCGTCAGGAGAGAGATAGGGGCCCTGTCCAGACAGGCTAGCTTGGCGAGCTAGCCGTCTGCGGAGACTCTTGACCGTGAACACCGCACAGTGCTGACATGAGCCGGGGACCTCGATAGCTAGCCGGGCATGTTCCAGCCCCAGGCAGCCGAGCAGACCTGGTGTGGATCCTTGCTCGAAATCTTATTCCCACAGCGGCAAGGACAGGCGGCAGAGTCTCCGAGCCCTCTGGTGTGAGGGGCTTTATCCTCCATTCCTCGCGAGCTGGTGTGCAAGCGGGGAGTTGAGGCAGTTAGCTGGTGTGCTAACTGTGGAAATTCCAAAAAAGCCGAGAAGTTAACTTGTGTGTTAACACTCGGTTTTGCTCGAACAGCCGTGGTGGGGCGCCGAGAAAAGTACTATCCAAACCGTGGAGGGGCAAGGAAAGTACCACTTACACGATCTGGTGTGATCGTCGAAGCATAAAAAATCGCTAAGGCTAATTAGCGCCCGGCGACAGAATCTATATAAGATCTGTCTGTGGACAGTTAAACTAACTTAGCCTATGACGCGAGATACGCTCTGAGTGAGAAGAGGTGTTTGAATAACGTGGTGCCGTCCGCATGAGCTATTTAAGGTAGGTGGGACTACCTGGTGCGGACGGACACGTTTCACCAGCCAATCGGGATTGGCGTAATGAGGTTAATGCTTCTGAGGTATGCAGCGGGGGCGTGCATCCCATAGTGAGACATCGAACGGAATATTATGAAAGAGAACATAATTAGTTAATGCAGTAATGTGCATTTGTTTATGGTTAACTAATAGTCGAGTAATCTAATAATAATCTAATATGGTGAATGGTCTTCATGTTTACTTATGGGTTTCATTGGGTTTCAACCCTAACCCAATGACCCTAACATTTATGGTAATACTATATGATGATGCTGATTACTGCATTAGCTAAGGTTAGGCGTTTTTATTTTTCGCTTTATTTTTGTGGCTAGGTCCAAGAATTTAGACAGTTTGCGGTAAATTGGGGGTCGATTTTGGTCTGGCAATATCACACCAAGGGTACACTTTTTGCCACTGTCATTGCTATGTAAATCCAAGCGGTCGATGTCCCGGCATTTGCCTGAGATGGGCGGAGGTGTTGATGACAGCCAGGAAACTGCTGATCAACTGCATTTGCGTTTGAGAATGTGCAGTGCATCAGACCACAGGGTTTCTTGTTCTCCCACCATTGTTGTTTTGAAACATTGGGTTACTTAACGCAATCCCTGGTTCTTTGATAACAGAGTGAGGTGTTTTACTAGGGGAATCGCTTCAGGCGAGACCATTACCGAAGCTCCAATGACACAACGTCTGTCTCTGACAGACAGGTCGACGTGTGGGGAAGGCCCCGCCCCCTCTATATACCAACCTATAGAATCTCACGAAAGTGTGCGGTGAAGCCCAACTTGCCGCCGCACAAATTTCCTCCACCCTAATTAAACAGAGCCCATGACGTAGACATGCATGGAGTGTGCTTTAGAACCTGCTGGGGGCTGCAGGCCCCTGCACCTGTAAGCTAGCGCTACAGCCTCAACAATCCAATGTGACAGTCTCTGTCAGGACAGTGGCTTTCCCTTGTGGGGCGTGGCCCGAGACACAAACAGCTGATCGGTTCCCCGGAAGCTGGCTGTCCTGTTCACATACACACGTAATGCACGCACAGGGCACAGAGTGTTCTGACCCAAACGGCAGAGAATGAAAAGCCTTCAATTCCACTGTGGGGTATCTATAAGCAGATTACACCACCTTAGGTATTAACGCCGGGTTGGGCTGTAAACACACCTTACACAAGCCCGGCGCAAACTGCAAGCAAGCTGGGCGGGTTGACAGCGCCTGTAAATCACTCACTCGCTTCGCAGTAGTCAAAGCGAGGAGAGCGGTCTTGAGTGACAAAAACTTCAGACCCACTACTTCCAAAGGTTCAAATGGGTGTTGTGAGAGAGCGTCTAATACAACTGCCAAGTCCCATAATGGCACCATAGGCCTGGAAACTGGCAGTTTCCGGCGCACTCCGTTCATAAAGCGGCATACCAACGGATGCTGGCCCGCTGGCTTGTCCCCCAAGCCGATGTGGCTGAAATAGCGGCCAGATACACCGTGATTGTGGAAAAGGCTTTACCTTTTCCAACAGATCTTGGAGAAAACAGAGAATGTCTCTCACTGAGCACTGAAATGAAACAATATGTCTGGCCTCACACCACTCCTCAAACACTCGCCACTTACAAGTGTATAATGAGCGAGTGGATGAAGCCCTTGCACACTGAATAGTGTCGATCACATTCTGAGGCAGTCCAACAGTGCCCAAATTTAACCTCTCACGGGCCAGGCCCACAGAGCCACCTGCTCTGGATGGGGGTGGTAAATCTCCCCCTGGCCTGAGACAAGAGGTCCCTGCGCAGCGGCAGGGGCCAAGGTTGGCCTGACAGTAACTGAACTATTTCCGCTATCCAGAGTTTGGACGGCCACCGTGGGGCTATCAAAATCAGCAACAGGCCCTGATCTCTCACTCTGGTCAGTGTGGGGGAGATCAGACTGAGAGGAGGAAATGCGTACAGCCGGACGTTTGGCCATGGGTGCGCCAGCGCATCCATACCTAACGGCGCATCCTCCTCTGTTAATGAGAAGTACAGCTAACAATGTGCGTTTTCCCGCGAGGCGAACTGATCTATGACAGCCCGGCCGTATCTCTGCCACAGCTGGCTCACCACCTGGGGATGGAGTTTCCATTCCCCGAACAGAGTGTTTCCTCTTGACATGAGATATGCGCTAGAGCTTTAATCGGGCCTTAAAAGTTAGACCCGACCTGGCCCGAGCCCGACAGGATTCTGCCCGAACCCGTTCGAACCCGAATGAACTCGCTTTTTTCAAAGCCCGAACCCGTTTACAGGCCGACAATTCCAATGCACGCACACAACCACCAATAGGCTACAAATATAAATAGGCCAACACGCCAATAAACAGTCTTTCTTAACAAATTAAATAACAATTCTAAATTATGATAAATTGCCGGCAGGTGTTGAACAGCTTCGATCAGTATGCCTTATCAGCGATGAATTCCCTGTTGTTTTGCTGTCGTACTTTAACAGAACGCCACATTTTTTGCATTTCACATAACCCACTGGCTCATAAGCCTCATCATGCACATGATCAAAACTATTCCACACCTCAGACTTTGCCTTCTTCGATGGTGAAACTAAAATGTAATCGCCAGAGGCCAGCTTTTGATTCACCTTCTCAGCATCCATTTCCGCGATCTATCTCGCGCTAATCGAAATGCATCACCTGACCAGTCATTTACCGCGCAAGCCCGAGCCCGGCCCGAGCCCGAATAAAATGACAGAAATTAAGTCCGAACCCGACCCGACCCGTCGGGTCCCGTCGGGTTTGGGCAAAAATCTTAAGCTCTGATATGCGCCCCTGTTCAGCACTCCCGCTACGTGCGTCGCCCACAGCGACCCGAGCCAAGAGACTCTCCACAGAATTATTTTCCGTGCCAGCTTGTGAAGCTGTGGAGAGCGCATGCCTCCCTGATGGTTCACGTATGCCACCACCGTGGAGTTGTCGGATTTCACCAGCACATGCTGCCCCCTCAGATGAGGGAGAAAATGTTTTAAGGCCAGAAACACTGCCATCAACTGGAGATAGTTTATATGCACCTGAGCCAGCTCCGCCACCCAGATGCCCATTCATTGCTCTGCCCTTGAATGTCGCTCCCCAACCTGTCATGGACGCGTCCGTTGTCATGACAACCCTTGATGCCACCGTCCCCAGGCTGACACCCTGTGAGAAAACCGCCGGATTTCTCCACGGAAGGAGGGCTGCCGTGCACTCTGGAGAAACTGTCACCGAGCGCGAGAGGTGATGGCGGGGACACAGTCTTAACGATGCTACCCATCTCTGCACATCCCTCATCAGCAGGAGGCCCAGCCTCACTACTGAAATGGCCGGTGCCATTAGACCCAGCAGCCGTAGACACAGTCTGAACTGCACCGCTGTCCCCGGTCGAAAACCGGGCCAGACACTGATCGAACGACTGTAGACTGTAACCGATAGCGTGGCACGATATCTGAGGGAGTCTATATTGATACCCAGAAAGGAGATGCATTGTGCGGGCAACACTTGGCTTTTGGTCCAGTTTATTCTGAAACCCAGGCCACTGAGGTGAGACGTCACTGTCTCCACATCCCTGAGCACCTGCTCCCGTGAATGAGAGCATATAAGATAATCGTCTATGTACGAAAATATTCTGATACCTCTGCAACTTAACAGAGACAGTGCTGCTTCCACACATTTGCTGAAAACTCGTGGAGCCAGCGAGAGACCAAACAGGAGCACTCGGTATTCGTAGGCTATGCCCCAGTGAGCAAACCTGGGGAATTTCCTGTGTGCAGGGAAAATCTCGATGTGAAAATATGCATCTGCTGGATCGATTGTGGCAAACCAGTCGCCGGGGCGGATAGACTGACACAAAACCTTTATTGTTAACATTGTGAACGTGTATTTCCTCAGATGACTGTTTAACACACGCAGATCCAGAATGGGATGCAGTGATCCCCCTTTCTTGGGAATGAGGAAGTAACAGGTGTAAAATCCCTGTTGACTCTCCTCGATCAGGACCACTCTGATCGCTCTTCTAAGTAATGCTTAAGTTATGCTTCCGCGTTGACACAACGCTAGGGGGCTTACGGACCCATTACCTCCTTGCGGACCCCCCTTGCGTCCACCGCAAGGGCCTGACGTGCACCTCCCAAAAATTCTAGCCGTGCGTCGAGGCGACACAACACGAACGCAGCGGCATTGGCTGTGATTGGTCCGCCGATACGATATACGTCACAAGAGTCTCGGTCGGTCAGTCAGTCTTTACAAAAAAACAAAGCGCCCTCTACCGGTGTGGCATTGAATTGTATTTCGACACGTAAACCCCACGCAGCACCATCACGGTCTCATGACTGCGTCCAAGCAACTGCGTGGCCATTGCATGATCACTATGTGATCACTATGCGGAACCGTACCCAACGCTTAAAAGAGAATCGATTTCGTTCTGTAACACCTGTGCAGCGTCCCCCTTTGCTACTGACATCAAACAACATCAGACAACATGACCCATGTATTTACTGCGCATGTGCACCCTTTCTCCACCTGAACCATGACCTGAACCGCCAGGGGCCCTCTCTCCAGAATTGCGGTGGCGCCCTCTGGTGGCCGGGATGAGGTATGAACCTCCCTCCCTGGGCTGCCCGGTGTTTGATTAAATATTTGTATTTTTTGTTATCATGGGCACCTGAAAATGAGTGGTTGCCAACACCCGGGGGGGGCAGCTCTTGGCTGCAGTGAACGACAGGTGCTTGGTGACACTTGTTGAACTGCGCACCGCGGTGCGAACATGACAGTCTCTCTGCCCGGTCTTTCTGAACTAGCTGGGGGGGGACCGTGGCTGATACACACCCGCTGCTGTACGCTCTGTTCTACTGGGCAGGGAGATGTGGGAAAACGCTGAGATGGCTGGACGGCTCGGGTGGAGGTGGTAGGCCAGTGAAGGCTCCACAGCCGGGGGTTCGGCCAGCCCCTGCTCCGCCATGCCATGCTCCTCTAGCTTGGAGTAGCCTTGTGTGGTTACCTTGCTCTTGAACAGGCTCGACCAGAACCGACTTACCTTGGCCATGCAGGCCGGGACCGCCGGGAGCAGCTGCTTGGCCGGAGGGAGCCTTTTCCCATCGTACAGGTCCCTCGTTATCCCCTCCATGTCCTGAGCCGCCGGCCAGGGGATATTCAGTTTAGCCGTGGCTCATTTGCAAACCTCAAACAGGTTGTTATCTACCGGATGTCAGCTAGCAAGCTACCAACTGACAACCAGATGCACTGAAGGAGCTCTCGTTATTCCTCAGAGGAAGAAAGCGAGAATTGCCCGGACGGGGCGGTCGACCATGGTATATAGAGGGGGCGGGGCCTCCCCACACGTTGACCTGTCTGTCAGAGACAGACATTGTGTCATTGGAGCTTCCGGAATGGTCTCGCCTGAAGCGATTCTCATAGTGAAACACCGAGCAAAGTTAGAAAAAGAACTGACACTGGTGTCACAGGGCTACATATTTTAATGACACATATGTTGTACGTCACTGTTCACGCCCAACTTCGTGCTTCACGTCAGGTCACATGTTTACGCCTACCCCAGTGGCGGCTTTTTTGAAAAGAAGGAATATTACACCTCCAGTTCACCCAGACAATACAGCAGATTGCAGCCTTTACCTGGGTGCAATTGAGGCAGGATCTAAAAACGGCTGTTAATTCATGTTTCATTGATGTACCCTTACTGTAAAGCACTGCAGCACTGTGTCAGTGCGGATTATCTGGAAAAGGGAATTTAGTCCCTCTTTATAGAGCATTCCAATAATGATTGCCACCTGATGACTTGGTGAGGTCACCATGGCGTCTACCACACTGAGCTGTGCAGCTACCAAAGCACCAGCAGAGGGACCACTATGGCAATAAACACACACACAAACCCAGACAGATACACATCCTGCAGTGTGGGAGTCGTAGTCTAAAATAGAATATTTGATAGCAGTTACAGACTGCAGTGTGGGAGCTGTAGTCCAGTAGACAATTTGAGAGTAGAGAGGGTCTGCTGTTCCTCTCGACCGGGCGCCTCAGGAGTAGAAGTCCAGCCCGAGGTTCTCACTCTCATTGGCTGAGTGGGCGTGGGCTTTATTCTGTGGTGATTGCTCGGAAGGCTCTGAGAGCCAGTCAGTGGAGGTTCTGCACAGGAGACCCAGGCTCTGGACGCCCCGACTGGGCGAGTTCCCCGCCAGGAACGTCTCCCTCATCCCCTGTTCCTCCCTGGTGGCTGCCTCCCACACCACCCCCAGCTCCGCCTCGAGTTCCCTGCAGGACCAATCACAGCAGAGGTGAATAGCTCGGTGTTCGTCACGTCATGGCTGGGACAGGTGAATAGCATTGTATCGTGACAGACTGTGTAATATAACTTGATATTAATTCAACAGCATGTTAAAATGGGTATGTTATTCCTTCATCTGTGTGTGCTTGTGTGAGAAAATGTGAAAACCCAACAACATCTACCAGAGAGTGAGGGTGGACTAAGCAACAAGCCTGTGATCATAACTCTCTTTCTCTGATACTCACTGTTCCTCTCTCTCTCTCTCTCTCTCTCTCTCTCTCTCTCTCTCTCTCTCTCTCTCTCTCTCTCTCTCTCTCTCTCTCTCTCTCTCTCTCTCTCTCTCTCTCTCTCTCTCTCTCTCTCTCTCTCTCTCTCTCTCTCTCTCTCTCTCTCTCTCTCTCTCTCTCTCTCTCTCTCTCTCTCTCTCTCTCTCTCTCTCTCTCTCTCTCTCTCTCTCTCCCTACTTCTCTGACATACTGTTGCTCCCCATCCCTCCATTCCTAACCCCCTCCCTCTCTCCCCTTCTCACTCTCCTCCCACCATATCTGTCTCCCTCCCTCCCTCCCTCCCTCCCTCCCCCCTCCCTCTCCGTACTGTTTGCTCTGCAGCACGGTGTCCAGAGTGCTCTGTCTGTCTCCCAGCTGCTGCTGCAGCCGGAGGATCTCTCGCTGGTACGACGCCAACGCCGCTTCCTGGTCCCGCTGCCGTCGCTCGGCCCGCGCCCGGCCCGCCGACGCACGCCCGCGGTACACCTGGAGGGAGGGGAGACGGGGGAGACGGGGGAGGCGCGGGTGAGGCCGGCATGGAGGAGAGGTGAACTGGCAGGACCGGGAGGAGGACCGAGGGAGGGGGAGGATTTCCAGTTTCCATGACGAGCTGGGAGGCGTCGGGAGGACGGGAGGAGAGGGCAGCAGGTGAGGACCCCCTGCTGCGTGGGACCCCCCCTGGCCCATGACTCAGGACATGTGTGTTTATGTAGGAACCTTTTCTGTTGGTTAACAGCAGCGTTGGTCTGTGGTGGAGCTCAGGGTGGAGGCAGTAAAAAATCCTTGGAAGGCGTAGCAAGCGCCAGCGACGCGTCTGGCAGGACACTCGACAGCGCGGTCGTCTATACAACCGTACAAATGCGGCTAGCATTTGGGTCTCAACCTCAGGAGAGTTCTGTTTGACCCGTGGTGCAGACCAAAGTGGCCAGAGTTTAGATACACATGGTCAAACAAACGTTATCACTTTGTGTTGTATGTATCGTGTTCATTTCCCCCCCAGTAACTTCCCGACCAACAGTAACTTGCGTGTCTTCGTCTCAAAAGATGGTGTTGAGCTGCAGAGGAGCCCAGCTCTCAGCTCTCTCTGACTCATCCTAACCTTATTAAACCCGTCAAATAAACAGCTGTCAAAACAATGTTACATCACTGGACTCCAGCCTAAATAGTAAAAACGCTGCAATTATTTCAGGCTGTGCTGCAGAACTAATGAAGTATGCAAAACACTGCCGGTTCTATAGAGCCGGGCTTGTTGTAAATCTAACAGACGGCTGCTTCCCACAGTGGGATGAAGTCTCCTACATTTCACCTTCTACGTGTTTGTAAGTGTTAACGACAGAACACGACTGGTGTGCGCGGTGCACTACGTGTGTGCACTGATTAGCTAAGTCAGACAGAATGAAGCCCTCTGAGAGAGTTCTCTGTGGTCCTGGTGTTCCTGGTCCCGAGAAAGAAACCAAATTATTAATTATAATATTACCCAGGAAGGACACACACACACACGTCCAGCCACCCCAGGGGCTTCGGCACACTCAACGCTGACATTTAGCTGCACAACATGCTGAGCACACAGACACACACACACACACACACACACACCATGGCCATCTGCACACAAGCAGCTATATATATACAGCTACAAAAGAGTGCGAGCTATGTATATATTATACATATACATAGTGTACAGTATATGTACATATGTACATAATGCACATATGTAAATATAATTTACAATATATATTATGTACAGTTTATATATACAGTATATACATAATGTATAATGCTAGCAGCATGAGAATTATCTCAGGGATAGCAGAACTAATTAGCTGTTATCATCATCAGTCCCATCCTGATTAACAGTGGCCTTTAGCAGGGGGAGCATACTGTGTGTGTGTGTGTGTGTGTGTGTGTGTGTGTGTGTGTGTGTGTGTGTGTGTGTGTGTGTGTGTGTCTGTGTGTGTGTGTGTGTGTGTGTGTGTGTGTGTGTATGTGTGTGCATGCACTAACTATAGCAGTTAACAATATAGAGCAGGTAGCTTTATAGAACAGTTAATTATATAGAGCAGTTAAATGTATAGAGCAGTTAACTAAATAAGGCAGTTAAATACATAGAGCAGTTAATTATATAGAACAATATAGAACAGTTAGCTATATAGAGCAGTTAGCTTTATAGAACAATTAACTAAATAGAGGAATTAACTACATGTAACAGTTAGCTTTATAGAGCAGTTGTCTATATAGAGCTGATAACTATCTAGAGAAAGATAACTTTACCATGCACTATACTATAAAGAGCAGAAATTGTATAGAGCAGTTAATTATATAGAGCTGTACGCTATATAGAGCATATACATAATCTTGTCTAGTCATCTACGTTTAAGCATCAACCCAAAACAATGACCCTTGACATGACTGAGTCAAACAGCAAATATCTGTGACTATATAATCAAGTGACAACTTATTATTGGCTGGCCGTAACCTCGGTGACATGGTAGTTAATGTTCATTGCACTGCTAAATATTCACCCATCACACACGCACACACACTCTTTGACCCCACAATTATGCAGTCTCGTGACTTCATTATCGAGTCATTTATCGTTGATGTAAATTTTCAGAAATGTTTGATGTTTGTTTGATATTTAGTGTAGAGTTGCCATAGAATAGGATGGTTTTGGAAAAAAGAGCCGATGAGAGAGGACAGGAGAGAAGGCGGAATGAGAGGAGAGGAGAGGAGGTGAAGGATGGGGATAGGACATTGAGGACTGAAGGAGGAAAAGAGGAGAGGAGGCGTCCTCTCCCAGTGCAGTTAGTTTAGTGAAACAGAGACACAAGTTAAGGAGCCACCGTCCCTCTCCCCACAGAGCTGGTGTTGGTAGGGGAACTGATGTAGAAGAAGCAAGAAGACTAAATCAAATTGAACCTGTTTTCCATTGTGTTTGCAGTTGATTTGTTATTTCACTATTTCAATACAGAACAATAGCTTGAGTCTTTTAAATCAGGGTAAACCAAGTCAAACTCAGTAATGTGAAGCTAGATTCAGGTCACGAGAGGACAATTTGTGTATCAAACTAATCTGACCTTCTAAGATGGCTCATCTGCCCTGGTGGAGCTTTTCAGAGGTCATTTCTGTGTTGGAGCCTCAGCCCGACCTGATACAAAGGAACAAAGAAGGCCTTCCATTCAGCGCTGCTGAGACGCCAAGTGTCTCGTCTGGCTGTGGTCACTTCAACTCGCCCTGAGGGTTGTGAAATAAATAAAGTGTTAATGGCTTGGAATATGACATGGTGGTGGTGGTGTTGGTGGTGGTGGGGGGGGGGGGGGGGTCCCCCACAAGGATGAGATGGAACCATCACAGTGGGGCTGGTGACTCATGCAGTCAGACCTACAGCCACCGGCCTCAGGCTGGAAGACAGCTTGGCACTTTAATAGAAGAGGTAATTTGACAAAGACTCTGCAATCGACACCATCCCTGCAATCATATTTATGTCTTGGAGAATGGTGTGCCTTCTTTGCTGAAATATTGTGGTTCTTTTT
>JAXIVH010000005.1:12179175-12184265 GCA_036785325.1 Urophycis tenuis | reverse complement strand
CATCATGTGACTTACATCACGTGACCACACCATGTGTCCTAATGCAGGGCTTCCTAGTACTACTATAATAGTTGCAGGATAGCATTGGTAGTTTGAAGCACTGATGTCTGCTTCTCATTAGTGGTTATATCACATGACCTGCTAATGTAAGGTGGCACACAACTCATTTAGACAAGCTCCCTCACTCTACCACTCACACACACACACACACACACACACACACACACACACACACACACACACACACATACAACTGCTTTCTGCTGGCGCACATGCCATTACTCATAGCCACCGACTGCACAGAGGGTAATGTAATGAAATGTAATGTAATTAAATAATGAATCTGACTCAGAGTTCATCTGAATCTAAATTAACCTAACTATGATCAGGAGCAGACCAACACTGACACAAAAATATCCTGATACTCTGATACTGATTGGGGGAATTAAGTAATGCTCACCTCAATGTAATCTCTTCAGACGTTATACCTCCACGTCTTCTATAGCGAGTCTATTAAAGGGGTCTTCTACAGTGAGTCTTTAAAGGGTCTTCTACAGTGAGTCTTTAAAGGGGTCTTACAGTGAGTTTTTAAAGGGGTCTTCTACAGTGAGTCTTTAAAGGGTCTTCTACAGTGAGTCTTTTAAAGGAGCCTCTACAGTGAGTCTTTAAAGGGTCTTCTACAGTAAGTCTATTAAAGGGGTCTCCTACAGTGAGTCATTTAAAAGGGTCTTCTACAGTGAGTCTTTTAAAAGGGTCTTCTATAGTGAGTCTATTAAAGGGGTCTTCTACAGTGAGTCATTTAAAAGGGTCTTCTACAGTGAGTCATTTAAAAGGGTCTTCTACAGTGAGTCATTTAAAAGGGTCTTCTACAGTGAGTCTATTAAAGGGGTCTTCTACAGTGAGTCTTTTAAAAGGGTCTACTACATTAAGTCTTTTAAAAGGGTCTTCTAAAGTGAGCCTATTAAAGGGGTCTTCTACAGCGAGTCTTTTAAAAGGGTCTTCTATAGTAAGTCTGTACAGCAGTGCTGTAAGTGAACGTTGTACAGTGCTGCACAATGAAAGTAACATTGCAGTGCCAACTACTATCTAGATTACTGATTGATACATATAAGGCTGTTAGCAACTAATAGTGAAATTGCCAATGGCTACCAACTAAACAGCTCCTCCCTGTACAGGCCTGTATTGTGTAAGTTGCCAGGTGTTATTTCCGTTTCGAGAAAAGGCAGCATTCGTTTTAATCGATCCAAAGCGTTATTTTTGACAGCTGTAGACCATGAATGAATCAGTTCCACCAATCCCAATCAGCTACCTTAGTCATCGTCACCTTGGCCACTGTGCGTGTTGCAGGACACGGTGGAGCTAACAGCCTGTTTGTGTTACTCAACACACAGTCCTCTCACTGCCGTCATAGTGGTAGCCTACATCCATAGACCTAGCTTTATCGCTGTCTGTCACTCACAGTATGTATTGTTAGCCTCCAGGGCAGGCGGGCTACGTGACAGTGTTTGACCTGCATTGCGGTGCGTGAATGCAGGTTGCTTTGGGTCATGGTATGCAGTTGTCTTGCAAAAGTTTTGTTGCAGGACGGTTGGATACCAACTTGAAGGAGACTTCTCATCTTATTGTTAGTCATTGAAAAGGGAAACTAACTCAAACTCAAAAACCGAAGTCTCCAAAACACGATGTATGCGGGAATGCACAGTCACTGATCACAATCCTGGATCCTTCGCACTCTGACATCAACAGTTTTACACTCGGATTCAAACAGGAAACTCCATTACAGTTGAACCCTCTAAAGACACATTTCGGGGAAATGACAGCTGGTCTTCACTGGGCGATGTAGGCTGAGTCATCTGTCTTTTTCACCAGCATCTTAACATCTTTTATTGGCTACGTATCTGGTGGGACCTCTAGGCGAGTGATGACAGCTTGCAACTCTTTTTCTCGTGGCTGTGGTGTAAAGCACAGCGAGTCTGCACCACATTGTCCCAGCAGCTCCACGTGGCAGCCAATTAAAAGATCATATTTCAACTTGAAAAGTCGAAACTCAGCAGCATATTGCACATACTGGGGTGCTATGTTAGTGCTATGTTAGTACTGTGGTACTGCCTTAGGACTGTGGTGCTATGTTCGTGCTATGTTAGTACTTTGTTACTGCCTTAGGACCGTGGTGCTATGTTAATGCTATGTTGGTACTGTGTTACTGCCTTAGCACCGTGGTGCTATGTTAGTGCTGTGTTAGTACTGTGGTACTGCCTTAGGACCGTGGTGCTATGTTAGTATTGTGTTACTGCCTTAGGACCGTGGTGCTATGTTAGTGCTATGTCACTGCCTTAGGACCGTGGTGCTATGTTAGCGCTATGTTAGTACTGTGGTACTGCCTTAGGATTGTGGTGCTATGTTAGTGCTATGTTAGTACTGTGGTGCTATGTAAGTGCTATGTTAGTACTGTGGTGCTATGTAAGTGCTATGTTAGTACTGTGGTACTGCCTTAGGATTGTGGTGCTATGTTAGTGCTATGTTAGTACTGTGGTGCTATGTAAGTGCTATGTTAGTACTGTGGTGCTATGTAAGTGCTATGTTAGTACTGTGGTACTGCCTTAGGATTGTGGTGCTATGTTAGCGCTATGTTGGTACTGTGTTACTGCCTTAGGACCATGATGCTATGTTAGTGCTATGTTAGTACTGTGTGCCATGTTAGTACTGTGTTACTACCTTAGGACCGTGGTGCTATGTTAGTGCTATGTTGGTACTGTGTTACTGCCTTAGGACCGTGGTGCTGTTGGGTGTGATGGTAGTGCTACGTTAGTACAGTGGTATAATTTTAGTACTGCCTTAGAACTTTGCTATGATGTTAGTATTGTGATACTATTAGTCTGTGATACTGTTAGTCTGAGATCCTGTTATCCTGTAACCGTATGTGTGTATGTGTGTCTGTGTGTGTGTGTTTAGTATTCTGGTGCTGGTTGAGTTCAGTACCACAGAGGTCTTTAATCCTGGTACCTGTCAGCCCACACAGTGACATGGGAAGTCTGTTGTGTGTGTGTGTGTGTGTGTGTGTGAGCGGAAGTTTCTGTTCCTCCCCCCGGGTTTCTGTAAAACACCACAATGTCGCGGAGGCGAGCCTGGTACTGACAGAACCGCCAAGAATCTAGTGACCGGACACCCCCTGTGTGTTTGTGTGTGTGTGTGTGTGTGTGTGTGTGTGTGTTAGTAGGAGGTTCTGACAGGTCCGGTCCCCTAAAAGAGGTGGGTTTCCTTGTCTGGGTTCTGGTGATGGATGAGATGTAACCATCCTCCCTCTACCCTCCACCCTCCTCCCTCTACCCTCCACCCTCCACCCTCCACCCTCTACCCTCCACCCTCCACCCTCTATCCTCTACCCATGTGACCACAACCAGAGTGACACACAGTCACACTGGGTCTGTAAGACCCACACAGGAAGTTTGGTGCAGGAAACGTGTTTAGCAGATCTGTCGGTTTTCTGTTTTACATTTCTTCAGTCTCAGCCCTTTGTGTGTGTGTGTGTGTGTGTGTGTGTGTGTGTGTGTGGGGGGGGGGGGGGTATTGGTGGTTGGTCATACATTGTGCTTTGTGTGCACATGCATCTCACCCAGGGGAACTGTATGTGTGTGTGTGTGTGTGTGTGTGTGTGTGTGTGTGTGTGTGTGTGTGTGTGTGAAGGACCTTAAGCAGCTTATTCTCCCTCTTCTCTTCCACCTCACCTGGGTGAACTGTGTGTGTGTGTATGTTCCAATGTTCCTCAACTGGGTGAACTGTGTGTGTGTGTATGTTCCAATGTTCCTCAACTGGGTGAACTGTGTGTGTGTGTTCCAGTGTTCCTCACCTGTGTGTGTGTGTGTGTGTGTGTGTGTGTGTGTGTGTGTGTGTGTGTGTGTGTGTGTGTGTGTGTGTGTGTGTGTGTGTGTGTGTTCCAGTGTTCCTCACCTGGGTGAACTGTGTGTGTGTATGTTCCAGTGTTCCTCACCTGGGTTAACTGTGTGTGTGTGTGTGTGTTCCAGTGTTCCTCACCTGGGTTAAATGTGTGTGTGTATGTTCCAGTGTTCCTCACCTGGGTGAACTGTGTGTGTGTATGTTCCAGTGTTCCTCACCTGGGTGAACTGTGTGTGTGTATGTTCCAGTGTTCCTCACCTGGGTTAACTGTGTGTGTGTGTGTGTGTTCCAGTGTTCCTCACCTGGGTTAAATGTGTGTGTGTATGTTCCAGTGTTCCTCACCTGGGTTAACTGTGTGTGTGTATGTTCCAGTGTTCCTCACCTGGGTTAACTGTGTGTGTGTGTGTATGTTCCAGTGTTCCTCACCTGGGTTAACTGTGTGTGTGTGTGTATGTTCCAGTGTTCCTCACCTGGGTTAACTGTGTGTGTGTGTGTGTGTGTTCCAGTGTTCCTCACCTGGGTGAACTGCTCCAGTGTGCGTTGGGCTACCAGGATTCAGGACTTCTTCACTGTGGGGAAGCTCCTGGCTCTAGCCCTCATCATAGTGGTGGGGATGGTCCAGATCTGCAGAGGTAACTCACACACACACACACACACACACACACACACACACACACACACACAAGAGATGAGGGGTGGTAGTGAAGAGGTTAATAGTGTGTTGAGGGCGGTAGTGAATGGTAATAGTGCTTTGGGGGGTGGTATTGAAGAGGTTAATAGTGCTTTGGGGGGTGGTAGTGAAGAGGTTAATAGTGCTTTGGGGGGTGGTAGTGAAGAGGTCAATAGTGTGTTGAGGGTGGTAGTGAAGAGGAAATAGTGCTTTGGGGGGTGGTAGTGAAGAGGTTAATAGTGCTCTGGGGGGGTGGTAGTGAAGAGGCTAATCGTGCTTTGGGGGGTGATAGTGAGGAGGTTAGTAGTGCTTTGGGGGGAGGTAGTGAGGAGGTTAATAGTGCTTTGGGGGGTTGTAGTGAGGAGGTTAATAGTGCGTTGAGGGTGGTAGTGAATGGTAATACTGCTTTGGGGGGTGGTATTGAAGAGGTTAATAGTGCTTTGGGGGGTTGTAGTGAGGAGGTTAATAGTGCTTTGGGGGGTGGTATTGAAGAGGTTAATAGTGCTTTGGGGGGTGGTAGTGAAGA
>JAXIVH010000005.1:12126675-12174175 GCA_036785325.1 Urophycis tenuis | reverse complement strand
ACCAGCACCGCTTTTTGTCCTGACGTCCGGTCTTCCTGTCTGGGGCTCTTCCTGTCTGGGGGCTTCCTGTCCGTGGTCCTTTCTGTCTAGGCCCCTCCTGTCTGCAAGTCATCCTGTCTAGGGTCCTTCCTGTCCGTGGTCTTCCTGTCTAGGTCCTTCCTGTCTTGGCTCTTCCTGTCTCGGTATCTTCCTGTCTGGGGTCTTCCTGAATCTGAACAGAAAGTTGACAGAGAGTTAAAGGTCTCAAGACCCTTATGAGGGTCTAAGATTAAACATCTCCGAACTATGACTTATTTGAAAAGTAATAATTCATCATTATAACACTCATTGACAAAGTATGCCGTTGTCCAGGCAGAGCTAGTCCCATATCACACTCTCTGAGACTGAGCATTCCCAAGGACAAGGGGAATATATAATGTATTATACATACATATTTTATTGTCAGGGTCACAAACAGAAACACAGGCTTAAACTGTTAAACTGGGCAATGAAAATCTATGAGTCTATGAATAGTTGAGGTAATTGTATTCCCGTCACCATTGTAGAGCCCTCTAGGCGGCAGCACTCGGTACATATAGAGCTTCTGACCTGATCAAGTTCATCAACAGCAGGCAGCTAACAGTGTATTTCTGTCTAATGGTGTGATTGAACTTCCTAACTGACAAACTAACTTCACTTTAACCCACTGACTGTGAACCAACAAAGTGTGCTCCTCGACGACAATCTAAATGTCTGCGACACCGCCTTTCACATGGGCGGTCTGCAGTGCAGCAGTGATTCAGAGGGAAACCAGGCCAGTGTGTGTAATTCT
This sequence comes from Urophycis tenuis, assembly GCA_036785325.1. Lineage (NCBI taxonomy): Eukaryota > Metazoa > Chordata > Actinopteri > Gadiformes > Phycidae > Urophycis > Urophycis tenuis. Next base: position 12,173,364 of record JAXIVH010000005.1, on the reverse strand, counting down.
CTGACTCACGGGGGCCATGTTGTGTTGCAGAGCGGGTGACCTACGTGGGCCAGAAGCTGTGTTTCGTGGTGTTCCCTCAGAACGACCCGTTGGAGATGGAACCCCTTGCCTCCTCCAAGGCCAGCGACTGACCGGCCTGCTGACTCTCTGACCCTTGACCCCAACAGCAGCTCTCCGAGGCTATGTTAGTTGGCCTCTTGTGGTTTTATGTTCTGTGTGTGTGTGTGTGTGTGTGTGTGTGTGTGTGTGTGCGTGTGCGTGTGCGCGTGTGTGTGTGTGTGTGTGTGTGTGTGTGAGTATTTTTATGAAACAGTCCAGTGTTGAAGCTACAGTGGATGGATGGATGGATGGATGAATGGATGGATGGATGCATGGATAGAAGGGGGGGGGTTTGATGGAGTTGGGTCACACACTGGTTGCATACGCAGATGACGTGGCATGTTTCTAAAATGTGAACCACAGGTTCCCCTCCCCCCTTCTCCCCCCTGCCAGCTCAACTTCCAACACTGTCAACAAAGAAATGGAAATCTTTTTTTTTTTCCAACAAGAAGAAGACCCAAGTAAGCTCCCCGCCTGCCACGTGGCGGTGCCCAGTGTGTGACCTCCTCCGATCGCTCCTTGGGGTTTGATTAGCGCGTCAGTAGGACCTGTTCCTTCCTGCCGCGATGGCGTCGTGCCTGTTGTGTCATCGCAGTGCCTTATACTGTCTCACCTGTTCACGGCTGATCACCAGTACCGATGTTGACCCTGTGGTGTTCGACACACCTGACCTGGCTTGTCAGTTTTGTTTTGTTGATTATTTGTTTGTTGTCATGTTAGAGCCGTGGAGGAATGGATGGGCCTCTCATCTTGTTCTTGTTGCCATGAGAATCAGATGATCCTTTACCTCCGTCTTCCCATTCCTTTTGTTCCTAACATGTGTATGAGATTAGGTCGTGTTTGATTTGTGTAACATCCTTCCTGTTTTGTCAAAAAAGTGCCTGAATTCCTGTAGTTGACCTATTCCGGACAGTTGCTATCTGTCTGTCTGTTACAATGAGAGTTCAGTTTATTTCCTAAACATCCCAGCCTACCTCACTTCTCTACCAGCAGTCCCACAGACCGGACGGGAGTCTGTGTATTATTTCACCTCTCTCTGCAGTTCTCCATTGCACTAACCTGCTTCCAGTCAATAGTGGGCTGATGAGCGGCCAGTCCAAAGTGCTCATGAGCATGGCACTGATGGGGTGTTGGGTGCGACCCCAGTGACTCACCGCGTCTTCAGAGGTCGGGTCTTCCTTTAGTTCCGATAACTTTGTACGTTTGCCACAGATTTTTATTTTTTTTATCAAAACATGCAATTTTTAACTATTGCTTTAGGTTGTATTTCTCGAGTGTGAGATCCTCACCAGAGAAATGTTTCCTAAGCTTGTGAACAACAGTGTTGATGAGTCATCACCAACCGGCTGTTGAAGATGGGAGATTTGTTATCCTTGCATTTTACAATTCAGGGGCCGCCCTAACTTCAGGGAGGGAGGGGTAGCGGCTCGCGAACCCTTCTTATATCTGCATCACTTCCTCAGGCTGTGACCTCCGTTTGAAAATAAGCAGTTACCATGGAAACGTGTCTGTAAATACACTCTTGACCTTTCTTATCTGTGCGGCCTGCTAGCGCTGTCCAATTAACAGTTCAGTTACATGTTTTAACACTTAGAAGCCATTCTGATAGAGGCGTCTAATATAGCCCCCCAGGCTGCCCTCTCTACGTGGGCCTGCTTCTCCATTAAAAATAACTTTGTTTCCCAGAATGCTTTGCATCTCCTAATTCCATTCCATTCCCAGACACTTAAATGTTTGGGAACCCCTCCGCCCCCTCTCTCTCACTGAGAGTGAGAAGTACATTTGGTTCTCTCTGTGTGAGAGTTATCAGGTTGTTGGTGATGATTTAAGGCCTATCGGCTCTGTAAATACCATGTCAGTTGAAACTGCTTTAAATGCATCAGGACACCCTGAAGACCACATTCCTCCAACGTGCTCATCGTTGCACAGGTACTGTACATATGTCCCACCCACCCAACACGCCCCTTCACCCCTCCCACACCACTGGACCCCTCTGGGACCCTGTCGCCGTGGTAACCGTCCTGGTACCCCGTCCCTGGTGTACCTGTATGTTTTGTAAAAGACTTTAAACATATCAATGTGTAACAAATATAGTAGCTTATTAAAGATAATGTGGAGAAAAAAAACAACTTGTACTGTATGGTGTGAGTTTTTCCTGATGTTTTGTGTTGTGGTTCTGTTGCGGTTCGAGGTGTACGTCAACATCTGTGTCAGCCTGTGTCCTACACAACGGAAATGAGAATGACGATTCCATCTGGTAAACCAGATGAGACAGACAGATAGGTGGACATCTAGACATCATCACGCCTCATCAGGAAACAGTGCAGCAACAGAGAACACTAAACATTCCATCCACCAGTTTCTTTTATCCAACAAATGGTAGAGACAAACACATTTATGATAGTGAATCGTGTTAGCACATCTTGTGTTTCATCAACCGTTAATAAAAAAAAAAACAGCAATGTCTTTGGAGTGAAGACTTGAGAAATGACAAAGTCTTTATAAAATAGGTTGATGTTTATTCAGCGACAAGCTGCTGGCTGAATCTGCAGAGGCTCTGGGTTCTGATGTACATATGGTCTGAGGTGGGTTCTGCTGTACAAAGGGTCTGGGTTCTGAATGTAGACAGGGTCTGGGCGATGACTGTACAGAGGGGCTAGGTTCTGAATGTAGAGAGGGTATCGCAAAATATATACACATACTGCAAAAAAACAATCTCAATCAGTGTTTTGACAGACAGACAGACCGACAGACAGGTAGTTAGACAGACAGCGAGACAGGTAATGCAGGTAACTGACAGTGTCTATCTAATGGGGAATAAACTGTATTAAATGTCTGGTACCTAAATATAAATAGTAGTAGTACTAAATATAAATAGAGTAGTATGATGTCTTGAGACAAATATAAAAACACAAATCCTATGCAGCACCCTCTGGATCCAGGAAACAGGTACCAAGCAGTGAGACAGCGCACATTAGAACAGAAACTGAATTAAAATGTATATTTAATTGACACATTTATCGCTATAGCTGAGGCTACAGTTTGACAGCAAACAGTTGTACTTTAATGACCTAACTGTAAACAATTTGATGTTTACTTTTTTTAACGAGGATTTTTTTTTTTCGTGATCTTTTTTGCAAACAAAAGTTCACTTTATTTTAAGTGTTTCAATTCATGAGTTTGCTCGTAATTCTTTAGCTCCTGATTATCCTTATTAACAGCGTCTACACTTCATCTTTCTAAACACAGAATTCTTGGGTCAATTCTATCGATGGATCCAAGTCTCAGGTAAGCAGGTATCTCTTCATTCACAATGAGAGGACCTTTGATGGCTTTTTGTTTTCAAAGTGTTCAAAGAAGTAGAACCAGCATCCAGGTAAACACAGTCTTCAGCCACAGCCACAAAGCTGTTGGATCTAAAAAGCAGCGACATATCTCTAAAAATACTGGAACATGATGGACGTTGAAGGATGTATGAAATTGATACATTAAAAACTAAAATATTTCCCCCCCAAAAAACGTGTCCAGCTTTAGACCGACAGCCTTGCATGTTAAAACACAGGAGTCTCAAACAGGGGTTCTCAAACATATTCACCCTGGGACCCAATGGACCCTTTTTTAGTGTCCATTGGACCCAATGTCCTGCGCATTGTCCAGCTGGAATCCACCTTCCAGATCATTACAGCCATGGGTCCCGACCCCATGGTTTAAGAAACGCTGGTCTCGAATAAGGCCATGGAAAACCTCACTGACACGCACATATGTGAGTGTGTGTGTGTGTGTGTGTGTCTCATGTGGTCTCCTTTAGACACACCGGTCCACAGTCAGCAGGCCTCCAGCCAGCAGGGTCCAGCGCCGTGCTGGACCACAGCAGCAGATCAGACAGGCAGCAGTATTAAGGCATGTGAACACAGTCTTCAGTCTCTGAGGTCCAGCAGATGTTCAGTGGATCTGAAGCCAGACACTCTTGGTCACGACATCATTTCCCGATATAAACACACGCACACCACTGTTTACAACCACCGTAACACATATTCAAACTGAACCTTTGTGAGGCCAAATTCAAGCCGAGTCCTTAGAAGTCTGCTCAACCTGAGGATTCAAACCCAGAAACACACGAGATACAAGAACAGAAATTCATTTTACAAGGTCATGTTAAACCATTTCAAGTAATTTACTGTAGAGTAGACTAACCTTTACCAGATAAAACCAGATGATTAGAATAGACCAGGACCTCCAGGTGATGGTTGGTTACCTATAAAGTAGGCATCAAGTATGCTAACCTTGACCAGATAAAACCAGATGTTTGGAACAGGCCCTCCAAACGGTTCATCTCATCTTAAAAAAAAACAGTCCAAATAAATAATGGAGGGCAGAGTTTTACTGAGACCACGGTGGTGAAGCAGCTTGTGTCGCTGTCCTACCATCAGCCTAAATCCCAGCCCCGCTGGCGCCAATGACCAGCATTACCCACGAGCCTCTCTGGGTCGGCTGGAACCTGCCGGGACGGTGGAGGAAGGTGGAGTTCAGCAGCACGGAGACAGCTCCACCCACCTGGAACACGCCTAGCGCTGTCCGGCCCCAAACGCCCCCTCCGGCAGCTCGGGGTCCCTCATGGAGGGGGAGGGGAGGCAGGGCGACATGTGACCCAGGGGGGAGTAGTGCTGCAGGGCCACACCCCTCAGGCTGACCGTCAGGCCCAGCACCAGCTTTCTGGAGGCGCGGCGGGGGGCTCTGCAGGGGAGGGCGGGGGCGGCGGGGGCGGCGTCCGGGTCCGAGGAGTCGCTACCGTCGGGGCTGGGCCGGGCCCCGCCCCCCTCGGCCGGCCAGCTCTCCGCCGAGCCGGGGGACAGCGCCGCCCCCTCCTGGCGGTCGGGGGTCCTGTCGGGGGAGAGGGGGGAGGAGCCCGACGAGGGCGGGGCGCGGCCCGGGGGCTCCACGGTGCGGTAGCTGTGTAGCGCCACGGCGCCGGTGGGCGGGGTCAGTAGGGAGGCGTGGCCGCGGGGGCGGAACCTCTGGGACACGCGGCGCCATAGCCGGGTCAGGCGGCGCCGTGAGGAGCTGCGTCTGATCTGACGGCACATCGCAGAGCGCAGGTTCTGGAGCACCGACGTCTGGAGGGAGGGATTATGAAGTAAATATGACACCTGGGTAGGATTATAAAGTGAATATGACATCTGGGTAGGATTATGAAGTGAATATGACACCTGGGTAGGATTATAAAGTAAATATGACACCTGGGTAGGATTATAAAGTAAATATGACACCTGGGTAGGATTACAAAGTGAATATGACATCTGGGTAGGATTACAAAGTGAATATGACACCTGGGTAGGATTACAAAGTGAATATGACACCTGGGTAGGATTACAAAGTGAATATGACACCTGGGTAGGATTATAAAGTAAATATGACACCTGGGTAGGATTACAAAGTGAATATGACATCTGGGTAGGATTACAAAGTGAATATGACACCTGGGTAGGATTATAAAGTATATATGATACCTGGGTAGGATTATAAAGTGAATATGACATGTGGGTAGGATTATAAAGTGAATATGACATGTGGGTAGGATTATAAAGTGAATATGACACCTGGGTAGGATTACAAAGTGAATATGACACCTGGGTAGGATTATAAAGTATATATGATACCTGGGTAGGATTATAAAGTGAATATGACATGTGGGTAGGATTATAAAGTGAATATGACATGTGGGTAGGATTATAAAGTGAATATGACACCTGGGTAGGATTATAAAGTGAATATGACACCTGGGTAGGATTATAAAGTGAATATGACATCTGGGTAGGATTACAAAGTGAATATGACATCTGGGTAGGATTATAAAGTGAATATGACATGTGGGTAGGATTATAAAGTGAATATGACATGTGGGTAGGATTATAAAGTGAATATGACATGTGGGTAGGATTATAAAGTGAATATGACATCTGGGTAGGATTATAAAGTGAATATGACATGTGGGTAGGATTATAAAGTGAATATGACATGTGGGTAGGATTATAAAGTGAATATGACATCTGGGTAGGATTATAAAGTGAATATGACATCTGGGTAGGATTATAAAGTGAATAGGACATCTGGGTAGGATTATAAAGTGAATATGACACCTGGGTAGGATTATAAAGTGAATATGACACCTGGGTAGGATTACAAAGTGAATATGACATCTGGGTAGGATTATAAAGTGAATATGACACCTGGGTAGGATTATAAAGTGAATATGACACCTGGGTAGGATTATAAAGTGAATATGATACCTGGGTAGGATTATAAAGTGATACCTGGGTAGGATTATAAAGGGGGAAGTCCTCCACAGGGGGTATGAGACCCTGAGCGATCAGCTGTCCATAAGAGGGTGGGGCTTCTCTCTGGACAAACTCCGCCTCCAGACGGGTCATCTGGGTCTCAAAGGCTCTTGGGAGGCAGAGAGACAGACAGACAGTGAAACACAGAGAGAGACAGACAGACAGTGAAACACAGAGAGAGACAGACAGACAGTGAAACACAGAGACAGACAAACAGACAGACAAGAGAGACAGACAGAAAGACAGACAGAAAAACAGAGAGAGACAGACAGACAGTGAAACACAGAGAGAGGCAGATAAAGAGTGAAACACAGAGACAGACAGAGAGACAGATAGACAGTGAAGCAAACCAATCAGTGTGACAGACAGGCAGACAGCAAGACAGACAGACAGTGCAAGTGTGCGCAATACCTGCGTGCGTGTGTGTGTGTGTGTGTGTGTGTGTGTGTGTGTGTATGCGTGTGTGCGTGCGTGCGTGCGTGCGCGCGTGTCCCTCCACCTGCTGTCGGAGCTCCGCAGCGAGTAGAGCTTGAAGGCACAGCCCAGGGCGATGACCAGCAGCAGGCTGCACACCAGGCTGCCGATGAGGGCGGCCGTGATGACCTTGCGGGGCACGGCGGCGTGGCAGCCCAGCTCGTCGCTGGCGTCCAGGCAGTCCTGCTGCCCGTCGCAGCGCCACGTCTCCGGGATGCACAGGTTGCTCTGGCAGTGGAAGTTCCCCGGCTGGCACTCGTAGCAGTTGACCTCGTCGGCACCGCCCGGGCAGCTCTTCAGGTTGTTGCAGCGCTCGTGGGGCGGGTAGCAGGGGACGGCGGGGGCGTGGCCAAGGGCGCGGCCCGGCCCGGGGGCGGGGCCAGGGTCGGGGCCACAGGGGTAGTGGCTGGGCTCGGCGCAGCCGGGGCAGCCCTCCTCGTCGCGGCCCGACGGACAGTTCCAGAAGCCGTCGCAGCGCCGGCTGGCCGCGTAGCAGCCCTGGTCGCCGCCGCACGGCCGCTCCCCGGGGAAGCAGTAACCTTTGACCTGTGAGGGGTGAGGTGGGTGAGGGAGAGACACAGTTTATATCACATCGTTTGAGGTTCACATATCACTAAGTGCTACCTGTGATCCTGCTCATCACTGACTCATGAGGAACATGTGATTTTACTCATCACTAACCCACGATGAACAACTTGTGATCGTACGCATCAATAACCCACGACAATAAACCTACTTTGACTTTGACTTTGATGAACAACCTATGATCCTGCTCATCACTAACCCCTGAGGAACCGGTGATCGTACTCTTCCTCAGCAAGAGGACGTAAAGAGAGAGAGGTTTCTTGAAATCGCTAGACTTCGACATTCTGCACGTGTTACACAGACGTTGTGCCGCCATCTAAAGCCCACACAGCCATGGAGGGACAGAGGGGTCTGGTACCTGATAAGTGGCGTTGAAGCCCCGCCCGGGGCTGTGGGCCTGGGCCCGGTACAGCAGGCTCATCTGGCCCCGGCTGGACTCCAGCAGGGCGGGCCGGCGGTTGTTGTGGTGGGACAGCACCTGCAGCAGCTGCTCGGCCCGCTGCAGGAGCCCGTCGTACACGCTGAGCGAGTCCGCCGGGCCCAGCTGCAGCTCCAGCTGCAGCACGATGGGCTTGGGGTCCTGCGTGTCCAGGAACCAGGCGCAGCGCAGCTCCGCCGCCGCCAGGCTGTGATTGGCCCGGGAGAAGAAGTCGGGCGAGGCGAAGGAGCCGTAGAAGTTGCGCAGCCGCTTCCCGCAGGCCGTCTCGGGGCAGCCGCGCTCGTCCGAGCCGTCGGGGCAGTCCCGCGCCCCGTCGCAGCGCAGCGCCCCCGGCAGGCAGCGGGTGGACTGGCCGTGGGTGCAGGGCAGCGTGCGGCGCGGGCAGAGGCCCGGCGGGTCGGCCGTGGCGGGCGGGGAGCAGCCCGCCTCGTCGCTGCCGTCGCCGCACTCGTCCTGGGCGTTGCAGCGCCAGGCCCGCGGCAGACACTTCCTGTTGGCGCACAGGAACTCGTCGGGCTGGCAGCGGGTCTGGCCCGGCCGACCTGCACGGGGGGGGGGGGGGGGGGGCACAGAACCCATTTAGGCTCAAAGCATACGCCATTGACGTGACCGCCTGCACTGCTAAACCCGTGTAGACTCCCACACTTCACTGTTGAGGAACCAGCAGAGGCTCCTCTCGTGTAGACAATAGAAAACCATGAGGGGAAAAACATGACGACGCGGTGAAGGCCGTCCACGTACCCCTGGCGTAGGACAGGCGGAAGCCCTGCGCCTGCCCTGAACTGTTGGCCTGAGAGTGGAAGTAGAGCCCCAGGCGCCCCCTGCTGGAGATGAAGGGCGGGGGCAGCGCTGAGCCGCACACCTTGGACTCAGCTCTCCCAGCGGGGCTGAGGAGCAGCCAGTCTCCCCGACACCCCCCGGGGTCGTCCAGATCCATGCTGCGGAAACTAGGGGGGGGGGGGGGAGGGGAGAGAAGAGGAAGAGAGGAGACAAATGATAGGAGAAGAGAAAAAGAAAGGACAGATGAGAGGAGGGAGGAGACAAAAATCCTGCATAAGCTGCAACATGGAAACCGAGTCATGTGTCTTCTGTCTATATGATATATACCCTGAATATACAGTATGTGTGTCTGTATGAGGATAGGATTATCCTCCCTGTAATAGGATAGGATGATTCACCTGATGGTGATGACCTCCCCCTGGCCGGCCTGGATGCTCCACGAGCAGTTGACCCCTGGGGGGTAGTTCAGCGGCCAGGACGGACTATAGATGACCCCTCTCCTCTCCGCATGCACCTCCACCTCCCCCCCGCACGCTGCTGGGACAGGGACCACATGCACATTCAGAAGACCTCTGTTATCCATTACAGGCGCTGGTGATTGTAGTTCAGATCAGTTTCATGTCCCGATCTACAACCAGCCTCAGGGAACTACAACCATACTCTTAGAACTACAACCTTAAAGAGATGGAGGAGCAGGCGAGCGCCCCCTTCACTCTTTCCTTCCCCTAACTTGTGTGTGTGTTTGTGTGTGTGCATGGGCGCACGTGCTTGGATGCTATTGGAAACGAGCAGTAGTGCACAGTAAGCTGGTACCGGAACAGGGACACAATGGGCTGACCGTCTGCCCAGCTGAGCACACAGGCCGGACCTCCAGCATGGTGCTGTGGAGCTCAGAGCTCAGCTGCCTCCACTTCACATTCTCTCCAGTCTCTATGTGTGACTCATCTGACGTCTCCATGACAATGACAGCCATGGTTGTCCCTGGTAACGAGGGGACCCCATCTGGACTGGTTCCAGACCAGTGTGCTATTCTGGTGTTATCCCCTTATCGCCATCTCTACTGCCTGCTCCATATCCATCGTTATCTCTACTGACAGCTCTATAGCCATCGCTATCTCTAGTACAAGCTCTATAACATCACTATCATAGCCATCACTATCTCTACGGCCAGCTCTGTAACATCACTATCATAACCATCACTATCTCTACGGCCAGCTATATAACATCACTATCATAACCATCACTATCTCTACTGCCAGCTCTGTAACATCACTATCTCTACTGCCAGCTCTGTAACATCACTATCACTACTGCCAGCTCTATAACATCACTATCACTACTGCCAGCTCTGTAACATCACTATCACTACTGCCAGCTCTGTAACATCACTATCACTACTGCCAGCTCTGTAACATCACTATCACTACTGCCAGCTCTGTAACATCACTATCACTACTGCCAGGTCTATAACATCACTATCACTACTGCCAGCTCTGTAACATCACTATCACTACTGCCAGGTCTATAGCCATTGATGGCTGAGACAGCTCCATAAAATGATGTTGTCCAGTATTTATGACCCTGTTTTTTTTATTTGTAAATATGTATTTGAACATATTTGTTCAACCACGTGGAGATGTATTACTGACAGCATACTTAACTAATACATAGCATGTATGTAGAACTATTTAGCCTAGTTTATCAACAACGAAACAGTAGATCTGTGACCATTAACAGTGGTCTCACACACACACACACACACACACACACACACACACACACACACACACACTAATGTCTGTTTAACAACTGTAATTTATGTGTGATGAGACAATTGCAAGGTCGGCAGCTGATTAATGTACCAGTCTAATTGGATGTCGGTCTATATATTAATGTATCACCCTTAATCAATATCTTACTGTTTAACAGAAACCGAGGGCAGGAAACAGAGAGAGAGAGAGAGAGAGAGAGAGAGAGAGAGAGAGAGAGAGAGAGAGAGAGAGAGAGAGAGAGAGAGAGAGAGAGAGAGAGAGAGAGAGAGAGAGAGAGAGAGAGAGAGAGAGAGAGAGAAGGGGTGATGTAATGCTGATAGCAGACCGACTGTAATCAAACCGTCGGGATTCGCTGCGGTCGCTATCCGATACGTGACAAAGCATCCCTGTTGACAAACACCAGCTCTATTGTTTTCCCACCAAAAATCGATACGTGTCAGTGGATATGATCAGATGGGAAACACATTCTGTTACAGGAAACCAACAACAAAGAGTAACACGGGGATTGGGGGGTGGGGGGTGGCAGAGGCACGTTACTTCTACAAATCACAACACCTCTACCTGATCTCTCCTCACTTTACGGGAGTGGAGCCCAGAAACAGCAGATGGGTGCTGTCGGGTCCAGTGAGGTGTCAACAGAGGTGTCGTGTGTCGTGTGTAATTAACGGCCAAACGCGCTTTATTAACACTCACCGGCAACCAGCAGAGCAGAGCGGGCAAGCAGCCACTGAAGCAGCAGGAGCTCCGTGGCTCCGAGCCGCTTCATCACTCCCATGGTCCGGCGACTGGATCGGTCATCATAACCACAATTGCGCCGGACATCTGCAGCGGCCCGGCTGATCACTCAGCTGACCGGAGTCACGTCGATTTGGCCGGAGACTGACCGGGACGCGCCGCGAGTTCTCAGACACCACAAGTGCCACAACATTTGCTCCAGACGTCGGTTTTTCTCTCAATAAGACAAAGTGTCACGGTCCCCATTTTCAGATACACCGCTCCCCCCTTCTCTGGTCGAGTCGCCCTCGGTCCTTTCACTGAACCGTCCGCGGCTCAATGTCGGATGTTGCTGCAGACGTCAGTGGAACGTGAACGGTTAGGTTGCTGATTTGGAGGAATTACGCCAAAACAAGCAGCGGTTGTTGGCCACTGGATCTGTGAGCGAACGAACCGAGCTCCTATTCGTGTTTTCTTTCTTCCTTCGGCTCTCGGTTCCCATACGGACTCCGCCGTCACTGCGCCCCCGCGCGGTCGGCTGGGGCTGCTCGGCGTGAGTCCTCGAAGCGACGTAAAGCAACGGCTGGTGGCCTATGTAACAAAACTATTGACACCCAACAATGACACAAAGACGTACGAGATAGCATTTATTTCAAGCACATTCAGTTACACACAAGTCGCATAAGAGCTATATTACTTACTCAAATAGCACTAACGTGGCAGTTCTAACAAAAGGCACCGCTGGGATTCGAACCCAGGATCTCCTGTTTACTAGACAGGCGCTTTAACCATCTAAGCCACGGCGCCGATGTGGTTTCCAGCAAAATCAGGCTATATAATAGTAGTAATTGAACAAAAAGTTTAACATCAACAAATACTAAAACGTTCTAATCTAATGTAAACATCAATAAACATAAATGTAAGTTTCAACACGGATCGTTTTCTTGCAGGTTTACTTCGTCGAGCCGTGCGATCAGAGGGCGGCCGGAGGCTGCGGACGGTACCGGCCGCCACTCTTCATTCGGCAGAAAACACAGTTGGTCGGCAGCTCTGAGGACTCCGGCCGGGACAAGCAGAACGACCCGCCGCACTGGCCGCACTGAAGAGACAACCGGACACCGTCGACATCAGTATGCGACTAGGCAGTCCTACTAACTGGTGGCAACCTTCGTACAAACATTAACCATTAACACGTAAATGTATTCCAAATACATAGCTTCATTTATAACAGTAACCCGGTTCGGGGGCAGTTGTTGCAGACTAGGGCTAGTTGTTTTCAAACCGAGGCTAAATACCATGATTTCGTCTGTTTCTTTTGATTGTTAGTACTATATAAACTGAAAAGGGGAAGACTTTATAGATGAACATTTAATATACATGTCAGAAATTGTACTTGTCACTTTTTAAAAAAAAATATGTTATTACAATCTGCTGTATTTTACTGCCTATCTGTGTGTGTGAGATGACAGTGTGTGTGTGTGTGTGTGTGTGTGTGTGTGTGTGTGTGTGTGTGTGTGTGTGAAGGACCTTAAGCAGCTTATTTTCCGTATTCTCTTCCACGTCTGGGATCACATCACAGGCCTCCACACACCACAGCCTGCAGGTCCCATCCTAGACGAGAGACATACACACATACTATTTTGCCAGAGAGCGAGAGAGATATGGTGATGTAATGCTGATAGCAGACAGTCTGTAATCAAAGAGACAACAGAACTCAGAACTCAAAACTTTATTGCCAAGTAGGTTTGCACCTACATGGTGGTTCGTGTGCAACAACAAACGGGAAACAACAGTAGACAGTGAATAAGCAACAACACTAACAAAAGACGGTACAACAGTCGGTACCTTGGAACAAGATGCCACCCATTTCCTGTCTGCACTGACTGACACGTCCGTCACCCAATCACTGTGGCCCTGGGGTTAAGACAGAAGAAGAGCTTGGACAACGACCTTTGATCCTTTCCTTCTTGAGTGTGTCACCATGGTGACGGGGGGGGGGGGGTTATTGGTTATCAAACATCCACATTACTGTTCTCTTTCAGTTCTATTCTTCATGGAGTGTTTTGCTCTAAAAGCCGAGCAGACCTTTAAGGTGAGTGTGTGGCGCTGGGAGGTCATATCCCAGAGTGCAACGGTCCTGTCGTAGGAGCAGGACGCCAGGAGCTGGGCTGAGACACAGGGAGGAACACACGGGGTAACGCACTACTACACAGGAGGCTGACCATGGCCTCATTAACAGCTGGCTGATGGTGAACGTCTTTCTACTGATGAAGACTGTGGAGGAGACGGGGAGAATGTTCAGTTCCACTGAGACACGTTATCATGTGGACTTTTAGCAGACACACATCTAGCAGACTATGCTTTTATATATATATATATATATATATATATATATATAAAGAGTAGGAATCAGAATGTTTATGTTTAAGCTAGCACGCTACCTTCACAAAGCGTGGGCCCCGTCTGTACTCGCCGCGTTCCAAGGGGAACATAAGTACTGTACAGTAATGAAGTGCGAGTGCCGTGCTCCAGCGCTCACCGTCAGCAGAGAAGGCACAGGAGCTGACGGACCCCACGTGCACCCCTCCCAGCCTGATGGCCCCCTGGGAGCGGAAGGCCCCGGCCCCCAGGTCCCACAGCTGGAGGCTGCGGTCCCATGAGGCCGTGCACAAGAAGCGCCCGTTGTCGGTGAAGCAGCAACTGGAGACGGTGTTGCTATGGTTACTGCGAGATGGAATACAGGAGAGGCAAAAAAAAAAGCAAAGCAGCTGTACAAAACTGTTTGTCGTTTCCTACAATCAGTGGCACCAATATCAACACTTACATTCATGTTCAGTCAATCATGCTTCACTTTCAATCATGTTTGACTTTAAATCATGGACTGTATGCTGTATACTGAAACTCACAACTGTTTCAGATGTTTACATTTACTTTTGGCGTTTCCCATTTCTACGATGCATATTGTGTATAGACCATTAGCATTGTACATGTCGACATGATCTTACCTTCCTTCTTTACTGTTCTGTTCCTACTTCCTTTCCCCCTTTCCTAACCGCATGTGTGCACCCTGTTCTGAGCTCACCTGTTGATGGACATGGTGGTCCGCTGGGCCAGCAGGTCCCACAGCTTGATGGTGCGGTCCACCGACACCGTGGCCACGTGCTGCCCCTGGGGTTCGAACCTGCACCGCGTCATGGTGGACCTGTGATGGTCTGGGGGTCATACTTGGTTTCATACTGAGCTAGCGACATAGCGGCTAATGAGACACGATCCTTTGTTACGTTTTCCAAATGCTTCCGCAATGTAAATGTTTTTCCTCCATGCAAATAAAGCTCTTTTGAAGTGGGAGATGGAGACCTACCTCTAACCTTGTGCAGACACTCCCCGTTAGAAGCCATGGAGATGTACATCACGTTGTCCATGTCAGAGACACATGCGATCAGCTTCCCGTCAGAGGACACACTACAGGAAGTCAACAAGCCAGCATGCCTCGATGTCCACTATCGCACACATAAGAAATGGCATGTTATAGGTGAGGTGAAGGAGAGAGAACAGAGGGAGCACTGGTGGACCAGGGGATTACCAGGGTCTTTGATGTCTCCAGGTCCCAGCAGACCATCGTCTTATCACAGGAGACGGTCACCATGCTGGAGAGAGAAACTAGTCCAGTTCAAACAAATAAACTTTTGAACACAGTTCATAATTTAATTGAATGATCTAGTACATGCATTTCCCCCCTCGTCTAGACTTATGTGTAGTCTGCAATTGCAGCGAGTCCAGGCCAAGCTAGTCATAAGAGTACAGCAGTTGTGATGACCTTAAAGATATGCCAAATCAATTACAGGAAAGTAACCAATGTTCAAATAGGACATAGTTTGCCATTAGTTACAATTGCCTTTTTGCACTCACAGGAACTTATGCTGCTACGCCTACATTAGATTACGACATTGCATATTTTTAATCTTACGTTTGAAATTGTATGTTTACTTTTAGTAAAAGGAATGTTGTCTGTTGTACCTGTGCACTTTTGTCTCACCGTGGGTGACAACATCCTCTATTCCTTTGCACGTCTTGTCATGGGAAGGAATTGACATTTAAGCCACTTTTAAACATTCAGGTGTCATTTAAGCCATCTGCCAGCAACCCTTGTTGCATAATTGTAAACTGCCAGACAGATGTTCAAATGGTTCCAATGTTAAGCGGCACAAGATGGCAGTAGACTAAAAAGACACAAAAAGTCACACTGAATAATGGCAAAAGACATCAATGTAGTAAAATCTGGTACATTTTATTGAACTTGTTCCACCCCAGAGAGACATCTCAGGAGAAACAGCTGTAGATCTTAGCCACGTCATATTGGCCAATATGACGTTTCCTTCCCCGTGTCCCAGTGCTGCTTCTGAGGTCCTGAGGCGTCGGCGAGACCAGGTGCTTGGTAGCTCCAGTCAGAGGCGCTTTGGTAGGTCGGCACGTGCTTCTGCGGGCTGGAGGGATACTCATAGCCGAGGAAGTGGTTCTCTTGCCAGTCATCTCTGCCTAGCTCAACACTACTGCTGGAGTGCGTGTAGGTTCCTGGTGGGTACTGGCCTGTGATAAGCATCCAGTCATAAGGGTAGAAATAGCCAACAGAGCCCATGGGCATGAAGGCCGCTGGTCCAGGCGAGCTGGCGTAGCCCGGCGATGGCGGGGGGCCTCGTTCCTGGGTCTCAGACTCAAAGCCACCATCCTCCAGTGTGTGCTCGATGCGCCTCAGCTCTCCTGGGACAAACTCTGGACCAGATGGTGGGCTGACATCACTGGTGGATGGACCACCAGATAAGGCAGAAGGAGCGATAGCCCAAGCGACATCTAAAAAGCAAATAAGATTTTAGCCATTTTCTTTACAAATTGGATGCCCTACACGCAAGACAGAATTAAGACGTCAAGTGCCAATGGAGAGAAAAAAAATCACTAGCTTGCTATAAATGGTGAGGGAATCAGGTTACCTTTAGATGAGCCAGGCGGGGAAGGATAGTCTTGGCTGGCTCCAGGGGGATGAGGAGCAGCATAGCCAGTGCTATCATATCCAGAGTCCACCTGCTCTTCATGTGGGTAGAACGCTTGAGTGTTATAAACGCCCCTTCCAGGGGAAACACCCTCCTTTGAGGCGAAACCTGGAGTAAAGTGGAGCCAACAGTATGAATTTAAAACACTAGACACAATAAAAATAAAACTGTTTTACAATACGCACCATTTTTAACAGGACTACATAGGATGTCTGCAAGCAAAACTGCTTGGAGCAAGACCCTGAAGCAGAAAACAAACATTTGAAAGAAGACATCCATTAACAAACATTACTGACACAATTGTGTCTGAAATACATAAATGGAAAAACAAAAGCAAAACTTACCATGTAAAGACAACTGCTGCCATTCTGCCAAAAAGCACACACACACCACATGCAGAATGTTTGGTGGTTTTTAAACCCTGCCAGCCACCAGCTGACCGATCACAACTTAATGAGATGATGATGGACATCTGGCACTAAATGATTGTAGGCGAGTTTCAGATCGTTTGCATTTGCGCATTTGTTGCAACGAGAATTGAGAAGATCCGGCGGAACTCGTCATAATCAGGTCAAGTTCCCGTCTGGTCAAGGCGGACACAGGTGAACTTCTCGTAAACAAGGATGGCATACGAAGTGGCGCTTGCGTTCTTCGTAGCAGACAAGTTCGAGGCATTGGATCTCCCCTTATTGATGCAGGCTGAGGAGCAAATGTGATGAATTTTCTGCATGCACAATGGCTTGGCTATGTGGAGAAATGTGTAAATAAAATAAATAAAATAAAAAATGCATGATGAGTGATGAAGTGAAAGTTCACAAAATCGTCTCTTTTTAATATGCATAGTTTGTGAGAGGGCACCAGGCACGCCTCTCTGAAAGGAGATCTGTCACTTCTGACGTGGGGAATTTAATGTCGGTATTCCAACCAACCAGGGCAAAGTTGAGGGGAGTGTCTTATGTCCGCACTTGCTCGAGAAAACATGCCCAGAAAATCAGGTGGAAGTTGTTTTCCTGTAACCATGCAAGTTTTGAAAGCCAGGTGGCTCGTTGCATCGGAAGTTTATCACAGGTATTTCTGACGTTTTTATCCCAGAATGCATTCTGAAGCATAGCAAACGAAGCCGCATGCCTCATCTGTAACTCGCCTTGTGTTACAGGTGGAAATTGAAACACAGTCCATGACACAAATACATAACAAGTAGAAACACAGATACCCAATAGTTATGTTATGAAACATATGTTGAAACTCTGAGAAGTACCCAATAGTTCTGTTACCTAAAACAATATGAAACATAAATAACAAGTAGAAACTCCTAGTAGCAGGGCTGTAGTACTCGTAGATGTTTTTTCTATGGTTTCGGACTCGCTGGTATTTGGACTGGGACTTGTCTTGGTCTCGCAGGTATTTGGACTTAGACTTGTCTCGGTCTCTGCCACTGGTCTTACCAAATATGGTGTTTGGTCTCGACTGAGTCTAGGTGTCTTTATTATGTTTAGAACACTGGCCACTTGATAACCAATCATACACTAGTTTATCTTCACACGCCCTGCATCTGCATGCCCTGCTAACGTAACGTTATTGTCATTCATTTTCAGTGATTCACACACAAAGATAAACAAAGATGTCCGCAAATTCTGCCATAGTAAAATTTGGTTGTATAAATCACCAGGAGTTTCTCAGCACTGCGTTAAAAAAGAAACACAGGGCAGACTGCAAATTCTCGGAAACCTGTGGGACAACATCAAACTTCATAAGACACCTGCAGAGGCATCGCGGTAAATTAACTTCAGAGCTTGGAGGTGCTTAGCCTTATCTACGTGTTAATGTTAACATTAGCTGACATAGCGGAAGATAAAGGTAATGGACATATGAAATATAATATATATATATATATATATTTCATGCATACAACTAGTTTTTTCTGTCCTGACTTGGTCTTGACTCGGACTCAAATATTTTTGGACTCGTCTTGGACTCGACAAAGGTGGTCTTGACTACAGCCTAGTAGTACTGTTAACTAAAATTGTTGAAGCTGCTCTAACTGTAGCTGTTATAATTAATGAACTCCCACTGTACTGCCGGTCACTGTGAATTTCTCCTAAGGGGGATTAATAAAGGACTATCTTATCTTAACTTTATTCATGCTGACAGGGTCATGCAGATGTGTACCTCTGCTATCACACACACACACACACACACACACACACACACACACACACACACACATTTCTTGGTAGATTAGTTTAGATTCATTCATTCTTGGTAGGCTAGGTTATTCATGGTAGTTTAGGTTAGGTTTGGAAGTTATTGGTAGGCTATAGTGAATATAATATTATCATTGATCATTAACCATAACATGTTGTGGTTGTGGTGTGGTGATCATTAATGTCCAGACCTCAACTTCCACTAACAAATGTATTTTGATCTCCTGTATAGTCCTGGATACAGGTCTGCTTATGAGTCCTCTCACTAGTCTGGCCTGGTCCAGTAAGATTCTACACTCTCAGAAATAATGTGTTAAATTTGTACCTTTAAGGGTCCAACGGCTTGTCACTGGGGCAGTACCCTCAAAGGTACACCAATTGTACCCCTTAACATGGGAACATTTTCGTACCTTTCCTGTTAGTACCTCATGGGGACATTTATGCACCCTGGGGTACAAAAATGGACTTAAATGCACTAGGGACTAAAATGTACCCTTGAAAAGGGTACAAATTTGGTCTCTAAGGGGGTACTGCCCCAGTGACAAATCGTTTGTACCTTATGATGGCAAATTTGTACTCAAAACAACACAAAATGGTTAAAACATATTTCATCCAGTTTATTAATCTAAAAAAACATTTCACACATTTATAAATCCCCTTAGATTCAAATATTTCTCAGGGTGACATACAACTTGTCTTCAATATGGTACAAGTCGAGGGACTGAAAGTCCATTTCTTGACCTGGTTTGATTACACTCCAGTCCAGATCAACAGTGACTCTGTAAGCATGCAGGTGTGAATCATAAACAGTTGGAACAAGAAGCTTCCCACACAGAAGCCACAGTGTGTTAACATTTAAAATATATTTTATCAGGAAAAAAAGAGGAATATCCTCTGCATGCAAGTTATCAACAATAAAAACATCTTTGCATGCATATTTTACATTGTCAACAAACACCCCTGAAACACGCTGCATGTTAATGAATGCATCCTCGCTCCCTTGTACATCAACAAGACATCTCTGTAGCCCAAGTGGGAGAGATGAAAGCAGGGTATGCGTACTTTTCCCTGTCACAATCTCAAATTCATTAAGAATGTTGGTTTGGGAAAACTCCCAGCATTGTCTCATCTGGTGCCTGTCACTTAAGGTTTTTGCTACATTGATAAAATTTCGGCAGCTACTCGCAACAGTCTTAAAATATTGGTGCTTTGCCTCAAAGCGCATGCACCATACCCTTCGTAGGGGGCCGTACATGGCTGTAAGTCTTGCATAATGTGTCATATAATGGCATTTTGGAGTGATGACATTGCCAAAAACATCCTTCAGTTTTGTCAGAAATTCATATACAAGCAAGTTCAAAACAGACAAAATCTCCCTTTTGATTTTAGGGGCAGTTACTATATCAACTATGTCACGACAGAGCAGGAATACGTCCCAATAACTGCAACTGGGTGGAACGCGGTGTGCTATTAAAAAAGGCAACAGCCTAAAAAGACACCATTTCTGAGCAGCAGACCCTGAAATTCCTGAGCCCTGCATTAGTCGTACTGACAGTTGTACTGGTCTGTTTTTTTGGTCATTTTGACCAATTGCTAGATGTTGTAGTTCTTCGTTGATTTCTTGTATAGTTATGTGTTTCTCTTTGTGTGCTTGGCACACAACTAGTTTCAGTACAAGTGGGATGACTCCTTCTAACAAGTCATGCATTATATCAGGTGGAAATGCCTTTGTCACATCAAAATAGTTTAACTCACTCAAAGGAGAAGGACCATTTACTCCATATGTTACTTTATGCTCAGGGTTTTCAGTACACGACATCAGATGATACTCGTGCGCCTCTGGGCTTCTCAACACAAAGTCACTCTCATTGAATTTTTCTTTAATATCTGTGTAAGTTGCCATGCAAAAACGACAAACTCTGTGTGAGTTAAACGACATAGTAAAACCACCTAACATGTGAGCCGAAAGGTTATCGGCTGAAAATGTTGCTATTGCAGCATATAAAGTCTGCTCAATTCCATTAACTGTGATAGTGATGCCATCTCTTTCAAGTTTTTTAAGATCGTCTAACATGGGTTTTAAAATAGTTTGTAAACCACAACGTTTCACAAATGTTTGACGAACTAAAAGAGCAAGATGGATATGCTTGAGCTTTGATTGATGTTTGTTATCAAGGTTGCCTACAGTATAGTAGAAAGCGCATAGCTTATGCTTGGTTCGCTTTGAGCCTATAGGATTGCACACTTCAAATTCATCTTCATAAAAATTAAGACGTAATGCATTTGGATTAACTCTGAAGAAGGGATGTTCCATGAAGTAAGTACCATCAGAGAAGTTGTTCAAGTAATCAGGGTCTCTTTCCACATGCCTGTTGGCCTGAATTTCATCAAATATGTCCTCATGTGAACAGTAGCGTGCCAAAACCTCTGTGATGGGCACATAAGAATAAGTACCTATTTTGTGTCGACTTTCTGACCTCAAAATGTGATGCACAGGTTCAACCAAATTTAGCTTAGACTTACAATGTTCTTTCAACATGTATGGCGATTTGACAGCTGCTGAAGCTTTTTCAAAAAAGTCATTTGATTGTATCACCTCTCTTAGTTCAGGATACTCCAAAATATTGAACCCATTTTCTAGAAGATGGTATGTAATAAAAGCATCGTAATTTTCCTTGAAATAACCAAACAGAAAATTGATATCATGTAAAATTTCCTGCTGGACAGCCTGTGGAATGTTATTTTTTTCTCTACATTTGAGAATGAAGTTACAAAGATTTTCTTTAAAGTTTCTAAATAGTGCATCCATAGTAGGTGGTACATCTGCCTGAGGCAGCAAATCATTGTCCGACGTATCGCCATCACTTTGGTCAGTGTCATTTCCGTTGTTTAGGTCAGTGTCATTTCCGTTGTTTAGGTCAGTGTCATTTCCGTTGTTTAGGTCAGTGTCATTGCTGTTGTTTAGGTCAGCGTCATTGCTGTTACTCTCAGGTAGCACATGTTCCCTGTGCTTACGGTATACATGACGCCTGTAGGACTCATATAATGTAAAAGATGTTTTACAGTCATTTAGTCCACAACTGATATGAAAGTTGGATTCGTGTGCATGGATAAGACCAACATGTTGAAGCAGTTTCATTAAGGTGAAGGTGGTTCTTCTACACTTGGGACATCTATATGATCGAGGCATATTTAGAAGAGTAGATTAATTGTTCGGGTGACAGTGACTGGAAGGACCTTGTCACCCACCTCAGTAATGTTCAGTATAGTGCGTTGGAGAAAGGTCAGCGTCTTCTTCATGTAGGATGGGTAAGCCAGGTTGAAAACAAAGTAGGCACAGAAGGCTGCAATTAGCCCATCTTCAACTCCTGTTCCTTGGCACAGATCCACACCGTCCAGCCTGACTGAAACCGGAACCTTCCTGGTAAGGGCCATTTTCCAGTCACTGTCTCCCAGTTGTACAGTTGGATAGGGACTCTGACTGTTACACTGCAAAAAAAATGTCAAACAATGGGGAAGCAGATAAATTAAACAGATTCAGCTTCATTATCACGGCTCTAGGCCTAATATGAAAGTGTAGCAATTTGAAAAGCACTTTGTAAACCTGCTTTTTTAAAATGGGCTATATTACCTGTCCTACTGTAATGAAGTGGTCCACTTTCTCTTTAAAGATGAGGGGCAGCAAGATTAGCGCTGCACGAAAGTCAACCTCTGCAAGACACAATAACATTTCTTTAAAGTCAGCTTAGTAAATCTTAGTAAATTAACATTAGTATCTTTAATCAGTAAGTTAGTTTAAAAAATGAATTACTTGAAGACACAAAACAAAATAACAGGAGAATACCTGGTAGTTGTTCTGCCAGCAGTTCCTCCCTAGCTTCAGCGTAAATTTTGGCCAATGTGGATTTTCCTTCCACCAACTTGATCACCTTTGGCACTATGCTGGTGAAGCCCTCTTTCCAGCGATGGCGCAAGTTCAGAGCAGATGGATGGATCCTGTCAACCTCTTCCCACAGCTGAAAGAGTTAATAGAGAGGGGAAATTCATTGCTCATTTAACCAAGTAATCTCAACATTCATGCACAAGGACAGTTAAAACTAAAAACTAAAGCATTTTAACTGTATTACATAGAGTTACATTAGTTTTTACTGTTTCAAGTTGCATGGTTTTGTATCACTTACGCCTGAAGGTATTCTCAGGAAAGGGTATTTCCTCAGTACATCCTCAACTGTCATGCCATCCATGATCTCTTTTCGGCGCCATGCAAAAGTACGCTGCATCCGGTCTTTGACCACAGAGTTGTCTGGTTGCATTTGTTCATACTGCCTATGTAGGTCATGCATATGCCTCTCAATAGAGGTTGCATCCTCACCAATTATAGCAGGCACCTGCTGGAATAATAATAATGAAAAAAAGATAGCAAACAAAAATAGTATGTTGTTGTCCTTTAAAATTAAATGATGTAGATGTCCATGAACCCCACCCTGTAAGTCAACATAAGAAACCTGTTGTTAACAAATAATACAAATGAATTTCTCATGACAGTTGGCCATTTCAATTAACTACACTCAACTCAGTCCAAATTATGGCAGAATATAGAGAGCAACTGTATTGTTTTCTATAGTAAATTGTTTTCACAACCCAGGTTAAAATAGTTATATTTTTCAGGCCTTAATTTTAATAGATTTTGTTTGGCATTTTTCGTCTACATTTTCTGTTTAACTTTAATTAGTTTTAAAGCAAATCTGCTAATAACTTTTTTTGGTTAAGGAAAGCTAGGTTAGCCTTCTTGTGTGGCCTTTTTTAAATAGTCTTTTAAGATTCACAGTATTTTTCCAAATAAGAAAGGTTTGACATTAATTTCACTCGAAAATGTTTGAATAAAATTTTTAACTAATAATTAACTAATGAGCAGTTACTGTTAGCTTGTGAACTTAACCTTTTTACAAACACATATTATGGTTAAATACTATCGTATATAACTTAGCTAGAAGAATCCACTCACCGCTGACACAGATCTGGGACAGGTTCCTCCAGTTTCTGTAGACTCTCTTGTTCTTCTGTTCCCAAACTTTTCCTTACTTCTTTTCACCTCATCGTTGTGAATCAGAGGTGCACGCTCCGCTTTGAATTTGCGCTTGAGGGATTGATGCCAGGTATGCTAATACAAACAATAAAAGAATAACTCAATTAAAGCTATGGTCGATGTCAAGATTGATCATTATTAATGTCATTTAGATGGTGGTTATTGCCCTATAGTACGACCTACACAATGTGAAGAGCAAAAGGAACGAAAAGAATCCATTCTCTCTAGCGGCTGCAGGCCTGCAAAGGAATTGACCAATCACAGCCATACGGTCCGAATGGTAGTTTCTCCTTGCTCAAATTTGCACTCTCTCTCTCGTACCCTCCATTCAAATGCGGAAGAGGGTCAGACCGAGGCGGGATGAGGAGCAGGGGAGTGTCAAATTGAGTGAGGGGATTATTATTAACGTCATCTAAATGACGTTAATAATAATGATCAATCTTTCTAAACGTAGACCATAGCTTGAAATGTAATTAAATATTAGTCATTAACATATATGCATTACTGTATTAAAACATTGTAACTTACATAGCCATTTCCCTCCAGGTCCTTTAGAAAGGGGTACTTCATAATAAGTGCTTTTACTACTTGCACATATTCCGCATTAGTAGGATACCTGTGAGATAGAACATCAAAGAATAGTATTATGAACACAGCCATATAACTGCTATTTAAAAGTCACAAGTGTGCATTTTTATCATGCACACTAACAGAGTGACACTGTAACAAGGACATTTTTGACTCACATTGTGTATTCTAACATTGCTTCATGGAGAACAAAAATTATCCTATGTCGATCTCTGGATGACTTCTGACATGCTTCCTTGTTATCAAGCCTGGTCTGAAGGTCTCTAGGGAAAGGAGGAATCACGAACATGGCAGGAAGTCTCCCATTTGCCTCACTTCTGACAGAGTGGGAAAGGGAGAGGAACTTGTGTTACCAACACATTAGTAGTGGAATATGGTATATTTAATCAAGTGACGATCTAAAGTATAAATTTGAGATGGGGCCAAATGTCAATCACTGGAAATGTGTAACTACAACCTCTGGTGATGCACTGGGGCATCAAGGGGAGGTGTGGGTTGGGAGGAGCCCTGAGAAGATGCTACTTTCAAATCTTGCTAGCACTCCAGAGTTAGCCATAAATACCAAACCTAGCTTTAAAATGCCTATTTACCAAAAATGTCTTTAAAAAGGCGTCACTTAATATCCAGGATCGTTTTATATTCAGAACATATGGTTACTTTCAAGTTTACAATTTTTCATGTTCTTCCTGTCCAGAGAAAACCATTTATCTCCAGATGTGTTCATGTAAAATATTTTGATAAACATCATAAATTGCAGGATAAATTTTCCTTCAACTGCTATATAAAATCTCCTAATATATAAGGCCATATATGCTACTAAAAAAGGGAATCGTTGCAAAATGCATGATATAGCTGAAACAGGCAGGCTTTTGTAAGAGAGTGCATTCAGGGTCATACACCACAGATTATTATTGGCACCCATGACAACAGTATCTTGAAGACTCTACTCATTAAAACCTTTAAAAAAAAAACATTTCAATACACATTATCTTTTTTTTTTTTTTACAAAACTTACCGAAGGCTTGCCAAAGGCTGTACATAGAATTCTTCAGGCACTGATTCTAAAGTAAGTGTGACAACATCCTTCAGCTCCCGAACAAATTTGTTGAACTTTGCCTGTTTCTTGAATGAACCAGAAAAAAGGTATGCTATCATGTTGTCTGTTAATCCACACTCTATTGTTTCTCCATCCACTTCATTGTCTGAAAGAGTAAGAGAGAAAGAGGGAGAGTTATTTTTCAAAACATAAAAAATTCACGAAGTGAGTAAATCTACTAAATCTTGGAACAAAAAGCAAAATGACCTGAATATGTTCTGGTAAACTACGAATTATTATGAGAGCATTAACTGATAGTGTGACACAATCCAATAATAATAATCCGCTACCAGTGTCTCCAAACATGTCTTTCCCACTCTAACAGATATAATAGTCCTCTTTCTATGGATTTCTGCCTTTACTCCAGTTCATTCATTTGTGCCTTGACACCACTCTTTTTCTCTCACTCATCACACACACTATCCATCAAGTCGGTGACTGTTGTTCCAGTCTGTATTAAATCACTTCAATTATGTATCCCATACTGATTAAAAAACAGATTTGTGGTTATCTTACTTCATATCACCAAAAATTATTAAATTAATACATGCAACACGTCGTTTTTTGGACAGCTATACATTTACCAATTTTTCAAAGTCTGCCACAATTCGATTTGATTGGATTTAATTTAGGGGCCTGCAATATCATATGCCCAACACAATCAGTTAGAGGGGAAGGTGCCACCCCTTTATTTTCTGCTATTGGTCATAAAAGAAAATAAAACACATGAATAATAATATCAATAGCCTAACTGTCAACAAAACAACAGTTTTTTGCTTGTTCGCTTTTATTTCTCCTCTCCATCTGCCCGGTTTCGCGCTGCTCGTTAACGTCGTCACGTCAGAGTCTCCAATAAAGTCGATAGATTTGTCGCTAGTCGCCTTTTGGGGAAAAACAAATCGCTATAGGGTCTGAAAAGCCGCTAAGTTGTCAACACTGGACCACTGATGTGTCAATAAACAAACGAAGCAGCAGGGTTAGAGGTCTTGACCTGTGTGTCAGCTGTTGCAGTGCATTGTGGGATTTGTAGTATGAGTGGTGGGAGTGCGATTTACCGGCAGGCCATTAATAGACGTATGAAATTATCCGGCCACGGAAAAATATCGATATATATCCAGCATCCCATTTTGACTGACTTGACATTACTTTTGCTCCATATCGCCCAGCCCTGGCTTAAGCTCATTGCATTTTACTTTGCATAAATTAGCCTAGCGGCTAGCGGACTTTTCCTCTCCTCACAGCAGCAACAAATGACGTGTTATTTCTCTGACTCGCGTATTTGCTCCGAAATCCAAAATATTTCCATGCTGCTGATTTATTCCTGAGAGGGGAGTAACTAACCTTCCGTCCACATTAGAACGGAGAATTCCGACGCTGAAAACGATGCTTTTCAGAAACGGTCGCTGAGGTGGATGAATGTGAAAACTCCGGGTTCGCGTTGTAGTGTGGTCAAGGTAGACGGAGGCTTTTAGAAACGATGACGTTCGGTTGCCATGACAATGCCGCAAGCTTGCGCTCGAGACGCTCAAGTCTTTCGAGTCACTCGAGACCATAGACTGTATATGCTCGAGACGCACAAACATGGCAGTTGAAATTGAAAGAATGGTCTATCTGAGCAATGAACTTATGTATCTTCAGTTACAATTTGGCATATTATGTAACACCTATTTGTTACTCCAACGCCGAAGGCGAGCACTGTACTTGTTGTGCTTAAGCGATGGAAAAAAAACGCGTGTATTAACGCTATCAGCTGATCGCGCGCCTGTAATCGAAAAGAGAGCCGTGGCGGGAGTCGCGTAACCATGACAATCATTGTTTATCAAAATAATTTCAGTGTGGAACGTGGTTGCAAAACATTCCATAAACGATATGAAAACGATAGTGTTGACGGAGAACGTTTTCATTGCGAATGTGCGTTTTTATATTTACCCGGGTTAGTGTAGATGGGGCCTCAGAGTCAGAAGGACTTTCAGACAGAGGTACACATTTGGAACTTCAGGGGACATTTCAGTCCCCATGTCTATGTTAACTAGCCCGGCAATGATGTCAGCATTTTTTTTTTTAGCTAACATTAGCTACCTAACAGTTAGCATTAGCAAAATCATTTTCATCCAGCAAGACAAAACCCGTCAACAAAACGTAATTTTACAAGGCACAAGAGATCGTCTCAAAAGCATATCTTTTGGTCCTGTTATTTTTTAGATTCAAGTTTGATATCTGACAGCAATCAAATGTCATTTTCTAGATATGTTCAATGCTAGCTAATGCAATTTAGTAACTCGGTTTATTCGGTTTGACAAAAAGGCTGCATAGAATATATAAACCAGAAAAGTAAATAAACTTTCCAGCTCAATCAAACAATGAAATTAACTTACCTCGGAATCTCTGGGCCTCTTCCTCTGTCAAACGTAGTCCAGCTTCCTCCAGCTTTTGAAGAAGCTCCTCAGTGGAGAGCTCCATCTTTGAATTTGAGCGCCAAATGGAGACTGTTGAAGGTTGAGACCTGTCGTTGGTGCGCGTGCGTACACTGCTGCATAAGAAACGCGCGTGTGCGCCATTCTGGGTCATGTAGGCACTTCATCATTAGCTCAATGATATTTTTTGAAATTTGGCTTTTTACTGTACAATCTTAATAGGTTTAAATATAATGAGAAGTGTGATTACACTGATTTTCTTTATGATCCACTTAAAAGCTCATACCAATAGGCTACAATAACTATTTTGTATAAAAGCTTTATGTGTGAAGATAATATAAATAGTTATACTTGTGTTATTACTAGTTATTTTTGTGTCACTTGCAATATTCAATTTAGTCATATTTTATCACCTACATTTTTAAGTCACTGCTGTGTTCTCTGAGGTTTGCTTGAAAAGTAACAGACAGCCTCACATTTTTATTGTACCCCTGTTTGTGGAAAAAATGGTACAGATGTGGACCCTTGATCATTTTGGAACTTAAATGTACCCTTTTGACCCAAAAAGGGTACATTTAAGTACCATGGGGATCAACTTGGAACTTGTGAGGGTACATCATCAGCAGATGTACCTTAGAGAACAAAAATGGACCTCAGTCGTACCCTTTTTTCTGACAGTGTATGTGGTCTAGTCTTGTCGGGTTCAGTAAAGTTCTGTCTAGTCTTGTCGGGTTCAGTAAAGTTCTGTCTAGTCTTGTCGGGCTCAGTAAAGTTCTATGTGGTCTGGTCTCATCTGCTCACCGGTTGGTTCCCGGGATCAGGGAACATTCACTGATACCATCAGCATGAGATCCTCTGTAGCACTGCAACGCCACCCCCCGCTCTGTGTCCTGCAACGTAATAACACTCAACCTTTGTACTTCTCTAAGTGTTTACACTCTCTGCTATTTCAAAGCAATTATAAAGGCTTTTACTTCACTGCACTGCACGTATCCAGGTAACCGTTTGTTTTAATAGCATCATTCGTCATACTGGCCAGTTGATTTAATAAGGGCAGTTATTAGTGACGTAATGTCCTGTTCACCCAGAGGACGGCTGTGTTGTCTTGGGAGCTGGTCAGCAGACGGGTGTCGTCGAAGCACAGGCGGCAGCTGGTCACAGCCTCGCTATGACCACGCAGCACCTTACAGGGAACCTAGAACCCACACACAACCACTTTCAGACAACCTGTATAACCCAAAACACGCAGTAGATACCAACACCTTACGCCTGTCGAATCTAATTTCACAATCAAGAGATGAATGGCGGTCGGGGGGAGATGACCGAGTTTCGAGTTTCGCGCCGACATCAGTTCTGTTGCCAGGCGACGTCGTGTCAGTGTCGCGGTCGGCGGTTCTTCTAACTGTAATAGCCATGGTAATAGCAACTAACTGACGCTATTACACTGACGGTGTCACGTGACATAGCTTTAAAAATCACCACATTAAAAACAAATACTAGGATGTAACCAAACGTGGTCTCGAACACACTCAAACTAACAACGTGCGAGCTGCAGTTCGCCGAAGAGTCAACGTTGAGATCCCTCTACCTGGGAACAGGGTTCGCGGGGGTCCATCTCCTTCCCCCGACTCTCCGGGTGGTCCCGCCCGCTACCTGCAGGCTCCTCCAGCGCTAAGGGGTCGCTGTCTCTCAGTGCCATGCTCAGTGATTGCGACTTCATTTGAGTCTCTCTCTGCTGCTCCTGAACTGCAGGCGATAGTTACCACAGCAACCCTTATACAAGCCTGTGTGTGTGTGTGTGTGTGTGTGTGTGTGTGTGTGTGTGTGTGTGTGTGTGTGTGTGCGCGTGTGTGAGAGAGCGAGAGTGTGTATCCCCCACTCAAAAAGCAATAGTATGAAATTGTATTGCTAAATGTCTTGTGTACACAACGTATTGCATGAAATGTTCAATGTTAAAACATAATTGTGAAGAGTGAATTTGAGTAGAATCATAAAGGACACATCAAGCCCTTTGGGCCAACAATTTATTTTCAAAACATCAGATCAATTCTCTAAAATAGACGTGTTTTCTGTCCTCACAGAGGACGTCCTGTTTCACCACACTTCCTTGGAACGAACATTTTTCAACCTGAAAGAAAAACATAGAAACTGTTAATATTGTGGTTTCTCTTTGTATTTATCTTAACACTTCTTCTGTTTGTTCTTTTGCTTAATGTATATATTTGAATCTGTATTTTACTTTAAAATAAATCTCTTCAGGAGTAAAATCTAATATATATATACAGTATATAAAATATAATATATAATATAAATATATAGTGAGACAACATAATAAGCTGCTCAAATGCTACTTCCAGGCCATACACGTATGACCTGATGATGTATCTGATAAGTAATGCGGGGTGACCCTTGACCTCTGGAGTAGCTCCTCTGTCGACACCTGGCCGGGCTCGTCCTCCTGGTCCTCTGAGCTGCTGTCTGACTTCCTGTTCTTCTTCTTCTTCCCTTTGTGTTTGTGCTTCTTCTGTTTCTTCTTCTGCAATCATATGGGCAGGAGATGGGCAGGAGTTCACAGGTCAACGCGGTGTGTCAGACTTGGCGTACAGGACCAACAGAAAGGTTAGGTACCAATGAGAGGCGTGGACAGGTATTCCTGCCCCAGGAAATAAAATCTCAGAGGAGCAAAGTCAAAGGGGGTTGAAGGTCAGAAGAGCAAGGAAAGGGCAGGGTTAGAAGGTCAAAGGTGATTTTAGTCCCTTTTGAGGTTAAAATGTCCAAAGTAAGGCGTCGCGAACGATGAACCCGCTAGTGTGCCAAGTAACCAAATGCACGACCCAGTTCTGATCACATGGCACATGTCGGCCCCTTAAATATAAATACATACAGAACATAAACTAAACAAATGTCTAGAGTGAGAGTTTAAAGGTCAGGGCAAAGGTTAGGCAGGAGGTGAGAGGGTTAGACTTGAGAGGACTCCGGTCTCGTTTTTTCTTTCTTTCACCTTCTTGTCCTTCTTGTGTTTGTGTTGTTTCTTGGCCTTGTGTTTCTCCTTGCTCCTGGTCAACTTCTCCTGCTGTGGAGGGAGGCACCGCGACGACTCTCCTGCTGCTGCCGAAAACAACAGAACCAGACACATCTCACCAGAACCATCGCATCACACCAGAACATAGCAGTCTTACCAGGACCATCTCATCACAACAGAACATAGCAGTCTCACCAGGACCATCGCATCACACCAGAACATAGCAGTCTCACCAGAACATAGCAGTCTCACCAGAACCATCGCATCACACCAGAACATAGCAGTCTCACCAGAACCATCTCATCACACCAGAACATAGCAGTCTCACCAGAACCATCTCATCACACTAGAACATAGCAGTCTTACCAGAACCATCTCATCACACCAGAACATAGCAGTCTCACCAGAACCATCGCATCACACCAGAACATAGCAGTCTCACCAGAACCATCGCATCACACCAGAACATAGCAGTCTCACCAGAACCATCTCATCACACCAGAACATAGCAGTCTCACCAGAACCATCTCATCACACTAGAACATAGCAGTCTTACCAGAACCATCTCATCACACCAGAACATAGCAGTCTCACCAGAACCATCTCATCACACCAGAACATAGCAGTCTCACCAGAACCATCTCATCACACCAGAACCATTGCATCACACCAGAACTTTCTTATTACACCAGAACCACCTCATACCCCCAGAACCATCTCATCATGCCAGAATCGCCATGTTTTCGTTGAATACATTGGGCCAAAATCTCTTGATCAAGTCCTACACTAACCTGCACTCCAACCTACAGTGGTTTGCTCGCACCCTTCTCCACTCCAAGGTCTCAAATACATAAAAGCCGTTATAGACCCAGTGTTTCTAAACATTGTACTTATTCAAACTACCAGCTCTTTATTTAGCCTTGCACTGCAGCTCTAGCACTGCAAACAACCAGAGTCTCCAAACAGCATCCTTCTTCTGTGTGTCTTCTCCTACAGCTGAGTGAAGTGGAGGCGGGTGGAGCTATTTGAGGATGGAGCGACAAAATGTAGCCACAAACGGTTTAATATTTTTCATTGGGTGAATATTTACGCTCAACAGCAACGATATACTAATCAATAGAGCTGGGAGGAATTGCTTAATAAGATATCTTTCAGTCAATACCACACTATGTATAATTTCAGACAGCACAGCAGACGTCAGGTCTGGGGATGTACACATCCACATGTGGATGTGATAAACACCTACACTCACACAGCACAGCAGACGTCAGGTCTGGGGATGTACACATCCACATGTGGATGTGATAGACACTACACTCACACAGCACAGCAGATGGGGGAGGGAGCTTGGGTCCAAACAACTCCTCTTGTTGTGGCGTGTTTTGAGGGGGCTGCACTGCATCCGGGTCAGGCTTCACTGGAGCAGCAGGCGCTTCAGGAGCAACAGAAAGGGTTAGTGAGTCGCAGGGCATAGTAAGGTAGGGTACATAAGACGATATGACAAAGCTATGTCAAAATAGTCCAAAAGGCTAGACATGAGACGTGGGGAGGTTCAAGTGGGACACAAAAACCAAAACACATGTTCCTACAAAAGATGCAACGCATTCATACTCCACATGTCCTGCATCACCAGCAAGTTATTCACAACATCACACTGGTCACTGCTCTTGTCTGGTTCGGGAGCACAGCGCTCTATGACACCTTTAAAACAAGAAGTATTAGAATCCTTCACGTAGAATGTCAGTTCCTACCAGGTGGCAGAGCAGCAGGTGAGGAGGCTGTGGTGCTCGTCACAGACGACGTGATGTTGAACAGACTGGCGGCGCCGGCCAGACGCTCTCCTTCCCCTTCCTTATCCTCCTCTTCATCGTCGTCATCTTCCTCAGAGGAAGAGGAGGACTTCTCATCAGAAGAGCTGGCGAAGACAGCCTTGAAGAGGTCCATCGATGGCCTTTGTTCCTCCTCCTCCTCCTCTTCCTCCTCCTTCTCCTCCTCCTGGGTGCCAGGGGCATCCTTGGTCTGCAGGAGGACAAAGAGGAATGTGTCAGGTCATCCAGTCTTACTCCACACCACATCCCACTTCAAACAACACACCGTCTCATTCCAAAGAAGACTGACCGCTAGACTAACGTCTACACAACTACACACTACACAAACCTGGGTGTTGGGTTCTTCTGAGGGACCAGAAGAAGTGTCTGTGCTGGACGGGCCCCCCTGGGCCGCCGAGGCCTGGTTCCGAGCTACGGAGAGGAACTCACTCAGGGGGTCCTCCTGGGTCTTCTCCTTCTTCTGGGTGGAGACGTCCCACCTGGACTTCTTAGATGGCAGCGGGAGAGCTGAGGAGAGGAGGTGGGAGGAGAGGACAGAAGAACAGAGGGGCAGGTGAGGAGACTCCCTATGGTACCATGGTGTAGGTACAGTTTGATATAACACTGTGTCTGTTTCGATTGGTATGATACTCCCTAGTCTCACAAACCAGATTTAGTTAGTATGGGAAGTCAAGCTCAGATCGGAGTGGACAAGCTCAGATCTGAGTGATTGGGGAATTTAACTAACTTTGGGGTCATATTTGTTTTGACCAATCATGTCAGGGGATTTTAAAGCGCATAATAGGCGAACACAAACTCGGCCAGCAGTCAAAAAGTGTCCAGTGTAGTAACACACTTATTCAGGGTAGCTGCGGGTTTCAACCAGTTTAATTAAATCTATTTTCGTATCTTTTTAATATTATATTTAAATATAAATATTTAAGACCTAGGCAGATTATATTTAAGGCATGAATGCCTTTAATTTAATTTAAGGCCTTAAATTTACATTTTTTAATTTAAGGCTTTGCAAAAAGTACAGTTCACTGCACCTTTGGCAAAGCCTTAAATTTAATTTATAAAACTACTTTTTTTTGGTGATCGTCAACAAAACATTCCATGCTATTTTATCACTGTAACTGAAATAAGACTTAGATAAGTAATTAAATAATTTTAAGAAAACAGGAGTCAGATCCTATCTTTTCCCCAATCTCTGCCAACCAGTTTTTTAGCGTTCCACTGTGTGTGTGTGTGTGTGTGTGTGTGTGTGTGTGTGTGTGTGTGTGTGTGTGTGTGTGTGTGTGTGTGTGTGTGTGTGTGTGTGTGTGTGTGTGTGTGTGTGTGTGTGTGTGTGTGTGTGTGTGTGTGTGTGTGTGTGTGTGTGTGTGTGTGTGCGCGCGCGCATGTGTGCAGACAGCATGTGTGCAGACAGCAGCTGATGATGATGGCCGCTCCAGGAGAGAGTTAAGCTTCTCAGACCCTCATACACAACACCATGGTGCATTTCATATAAAATGATCATAACGGCCACCAAACACAACAACGGTACTAAGTCTCACAAAGTTGGACAACAAGCGGTTCCCAGAACTCAGTCAAGCTGAAACAAGGGGTTCACTGACACCACCATACATTCATTACCTCAGAGGGTACCCCGTTATTAAACTCCTCTGAAAGCTTCACCAGCTCTCGCTAGTGAGATTTCCTCGACAGAATAATTCCGTCACGAAACAGAAAACAAGGTGCAAGACCACCACTTCCTGTTGCTGGTTTCCGGCTCCGGCTCCGTGCCCCCCCCCACCACCAGATACGTGTTACCTGGTGGTGGTGTATGTGTGTTTGTATGTGTGTCCCTGACTGTGTGTTTGAGGGGGTATGCTTGTGTGAGAGGGTAGGCATGTCCCTGCCTGTGTGTGTAAGGGGGTACTTGTGTGTGAGGGGGTACGTGTGTGTGAGGGGGTACGTGTGTGTGAGGGGGTACGTGTGTGTGAGGGGGTACATGTGTGTGCGAGGGTAAGTGTGTGTGAGGGGGTACGTGTGTGAGGGGGTACGTGTGTGTGAGGGGGTACGTGTGTGTGAGGGGGTATGTGTGTGTGAGGGGGTACGTGTGTGTGAGGGGGTACGTGTGTGTGAGGGGGTACGTGTGTGTCTGTGGGGGGGTACGTGTGTGTCTGTGAGGGGGTACGTGTGTGTGAGGGGGTACGTGTGTGTGAGGGGGTACGTGTGTGTGAGGGGGTACGTGTGTGTGAGGGGGTACGTGTGTGTCTGTGAGGGGGTATGTGTGTGTGAGGGGGTACGTGTGTGTGAGGGGGTACGTGTGTGTCTGTGGGGGGGTACGTGTGTGTGAGGGGGTACGTGTGTGTCTGTGAGGGGGTACGTGTTACCTGGTGTGGCGGGGGAGGAGGCGGCGGTGGGCTCCGCCACGTTCAAGAAGTTGAAAACGGAAAAGCGGTCTCTCTTCACCGTCGGTAGACCCACAGTCCCTGACCTACACACACACACACACACACACACAAACAATTGAGACTGAATATTCTACAAAGATAACCACACCAGAAAACACTATATTATATCAAAAGTATTATATAATAAGCAAGTATATGACAGGGTAATAATATACCTGACTAAATAAACTAAATACGGTCATTCACAAAATCCAAAATACAATTATATGCAGATCCAGTTCTGTTATACACAATAGAGGCAGAATATCAGTTATTACATTATTAATTAATGTTCCAAATACACACACACGTACCCCCTCAAACACACGTACCCTCTCACACACACGTACCCTCTCACACACACGTACCCCCTCACACACACGTACCCTCTCACACACACGTACCCCCTCACACACACGTACCCTCTCACACACACGTATGTGTGTGTGTACTGGACAGAGCCGGTCCTTGTGAGACAGGGTGCACTCATATTCCCTGCCAGATGGCAGCAGATTGAAGCATTTGTTGTGTGTGTGCGTGTGTGTTTCATCCAGGGTAGGGCTCAGTGTGTGCATGTGTCACCCAGGGCAGGGGTCAGTGTCTGCATGTGAGTGTGTGTGTCTGTGTCTCACCAAGAGTAGGGGTCAGGGTGTGTAGGGGGTGTGTGTGTGTGTGTGCGTGTGCGTGACTCACCCAGGGTAGGGGTCAGGGAGGTTGAACCTCTTACAGAGCAGTCTGTCAGGATGCCACTCCAGGGAGTCTCTCGTCAGCTTTCCAAACATCTTCATCTTCACTGCTGCCTGCTTATCATCTTCATCACCCTGGGGAGATGGAAGCAGCACACAGAGTACTGCACACCGTGCTTCACACGTTCTACAAGTAGCACCCTAGTACCACCCAAGCTTCCACACACGGTACTACACATGACATCCTATGTGGGTTGCCATGGCATGACATCATGGTGTGGTACAGTGTGAACTCATACGATACACGACACACATTTGCTCTAGCGTGGTGTGGTATACTGTGTATTCAAGCGACACATGATAGAGGTTTGCTCTGGCATGGTGCAGTTTGGTATAATATAGGATAGTGTTTGTGACGGCACCGTCTGCTGTGATATGATACAGTACAGGGGCCAATGCTACGCTGCAGCGTGCGTTCGTAGCTTCTGTGGTACAGTACAGTACGGTACAGTACGGAACAGTACGGTACAGCAGGCAGTGGGTCCTGACCTCCTGGTCCCGGGGGACGTCCACTGTGTCCTGGTCGTCGGCGTGTTTGGCGCTGGTGAAGCGCGACGACAGGAAGGTGCCACTGGACCGGTAGAGCAGGGCCGAGCGAGAGAACTCCTCTCTCTCTCTGCTCCTCTCCCACTCTGTCATGCTGCGGTCCATACTGTCCTCTAGGG
Organism: Urophycis tenuis; assembly: GCA_036785325.1. Taxonomy (NCBI): domain Eukaryota; kingdom Metazoa; phylum Chordata; class Actinopteri; order Gadiformes; family Phycidae; genus Urophycis; species Urophycis tenuis. The sequence goes on along the minus strand of JAXIVH010000005.1, from coordinate 12,137,054 downwards.
CATCTGGACACGCACACGCGCGCACACACACACACACACACACACACACAGCAGCCAATCAGCATGCAGTACCAGATCTCAGGGCCTCTTCGTGGTCACCATAGCAGAACCACACAATCATTACAGGTAGTAGAAGCTTTGGCAATTATTCAGAATGTAATGCTATGCTAGGAGGCCCCTCTTGGGTCATGAAAACCCAACATGTAAATCCTTTGGAAGTCATTTGTAGACCGTGCCGATGGCGGTTTAGATCACAGCGAAAATCTGTGAACTAAAATGACTTCCTGAGAGCAGCACCGACACATCCAGGCACACTAATCATTACTGCGAGCACTTTTACTGCGCTGTGCTGTAGCGTTAACGTTTATATTTCCTGTTGATAGTGATGGTGATATTCTGTATACTCAGTACTGCTCATCTGCAGGGCTGGCTATGGTTCACTGCACCCGTTGATCCTGCTCGTCTCCATGACCAGCATGGTTACGTGTTTAGTTCACAACTGCAAGCTGTCTGAGGTGCTGTCGTTCTCCAAAGCATGTTTTGAGACGTTAGCTCTTGAGCAGAGTCTTGGTTAAATCTGAGCTGGCTTGATGGTACCCAGGAAATCGTCCCAAGCCCTTCAAGACAAGGAACCAATCACACGGCTGGCTCTGCGCACTTGGAAACCCGTCTGTGCGATAGTGTGGTTCTGGTATGAATCCAGTCCATTAGCTGCAGGGGTTTACTAGCTGATTACTAGCTAATGGATTACTTTCTGAAAAATGGTTACCGGTGGATGAGAGGACATCTCAGTAAATAGCACCACCTAATATTACAGCTACTTTACCACTAGTTTTATTTATCTACTCCAGCTCCTACCAGCAGTAAAGGACTGTGGATGCACTATGAGTCCGCGTGTCCTCCTACCTTTGTCCCCCTGCCGCAACTTGCTGACGTACAGCTCGTAGCGTGCCTGCTTGCTGGGGTTCTTCTCAAATGGCTTGAAACTCCCCGGGACACCGGGCAAGGGCCCCGGACCGCCGGGCGAGGGCCCCGGCTGGAACCTGGAGGCCAGGGCCCGCTGAGCCAGCGCCCGTGCGGCTGCGCCCCCTGCAGATACCATGGTGCCGTGAGGGTCCTGGGTGGGGGCGGGGCTGGGGGCGGGGCCAGGAGGCAGGTGGGAGGAGCCCCGTAGGTTGGCAAGCCTCTCTCTGTCTTCTGGGCGGAGCAGCTCCAGGACTGAAGTGGGTCCTAGGGGCAGAGGTATGGGTGTTAGCCCTGAGGGAAGGAGGAAGTGACATCACGTACTGCTCGGCAGGTTCAGCGTTACCTTGAAGGGTCGTCTCTCCCAGCAGCGTCGCCCTCTGGCCAGAGTCCAGCTGGTGTCTCCCAGCCTGCTGGCTCGGCTCCGGGGCCATCTGCCCCCGGGACGCCTGCAGGGCCTGGGCCACGATGGGGCTCACGCGGGTCAGGTCCACCACCGGGCGGAAGTGGTGGACGGGCCGGTAGTCCCTGGGCAGGCTGGGTGGGGCAAAGACCTGAGACAATGTGAAGTGGGTGGGGGCGGAGGGGCGGAGCCAAACAATTACAGCCAAGTTTGCTTGAACTCTAGTTTACTTGCACTCCAAAAAAATATAATGAAATCTGAAAAAAATCTTCCCAAAATGGAAATGTAAACACAGGAGTAGATTGTATGAGCATGAAAAAGAGGGAAAGAAAAAGTCATGTTTATCATCGGTTGTGTTTCTTTGTATTGTAAAATAAGTGTGTGAATGTTATCAATCAGTATATGTGTGTTCTGGTTACATTATCTACTAATTTATTTAGATATACAAATAATACAGGGAGAGACAGAGGGAGACGGAGAGGGGGGGGCGGGGGAGAGAGAGAGAGAGAGAGAGAGGTCTACGTACTGTTTTCTCTTCAATAGATATAGATGCCAGAGTGAATCCTTCCAGAATCTTCCCCAGGTATGAGGCGTCGTTATTTTTCTCTGAAGGAATGGAAAAGCATTTACACAACAATGTCTTGAATAGCAACAATAATACAGACGATTGGACCGCACAGGACGTGGACATGGAGACTTTCCTCACCTTTCTTCTTCTTGTACTGCTGGGGGGCGGTCCACCCGTACAGCCCGTCTCCAGGCTCCTCCCCTCCCAGCACCATGTCGTAGTTAGACATGGCGTCTCTGTGGTACACCTCTTCATCATCGTCGTCCTCCAGAGCTCCCACACCGAAAGCCTGGCCGCCCGCCGCCACAAAACACACAGTCAGTCGTCTCCCTGAAGACAACCTGCTGCCGCGTGGTCGGTCTGAAACCTTCACGCACACGCCATTTTGCAAAGTATACCGTTTTCAATGTATGTACACACACACACACACACACACACACCTGGCCAGCTACTCCTCCCCTGTGTTTCTGTTGCGGCTTCTTTCCTCCAAACAGGCTGCTGGCTCTGTCTGAGTCCATACTGAAGAGGTTGATGTGTCCGGATCCAGAACCTCCCCTCAGGGCCCGACTGGGGTCCAATCCGCGGTACCCCAGCCCGTGCACACCCACCTTGGGGTTGAAGTCTATGGGGCTGATGTCTTTAGGGGCAAAGGTCACGTTTTCCGGTGCAAACTCCTCCTCGTCCTGCAGGCCCCGCGGTGTGGCCAGGTCCCAGGTACAGAGGGACAGCAAGGGTTAGTCTTCCATACTGTAAGATCACTATGGTACCAACTGTACTAACCTGTATCTTCTCTACATCTTACCCGGGTACCATATGCTCCTGTTCCACTCTACTGAGTCATACAGTATCATCCTAACACTAGTTTATGTACTAACTTCACTGTACCATCTTAACACTAGTTAATGTATCATACTGTACCATCTTAACACTAGTTAATGTATCATACTGTACCTTCTTAACACTAGTTAATGTATCATACTGTACCATCTTAACACTAGTTAATGTATCATACTGTACCATCTTAACACTAGTTAATGTATCATACTGTACCATCTTAACACTAGTTAACGTATCATACTGTACCTTCTTAACACTAGTTAACGTATCATACTGTTAGCATTTACCAGGATAATTAACCAGAAATCTTCACATTAACCAGGAGTTCTGTCTCCTACCTCAGATTCTTCGGAGCCGGCCGGGGGACCTGCACAGCCGTACACTTTACCTGCAGAGTCTGAAACCAACAAGGATAGAATCCTTTATTCCTTCCCGTATTGAGAACAACCGGCCTCCTCAGTGTGATTAGCTGAAGATGCTGCTTGAAACATCCAGCAGATCTGAGGAATCTGCTAGTTAGTTTTTATTAAAACACCATTAGGTGGAAGTGGAACTCAGCATGGCCTCTTTCAGGGCATCACAAAGTTTCCATGGTTACCCACCGGTTTTCTGCCTGGCGGCCTTCCTCTTCACGCGAGGCCCCACCCCCTGGCCATCCTTCCAGCCCATCCTCCTCAGTAGCTCCACCCCTATGGACAACCTGAGATGCCATCAGAGGCTTAGTGGCATACATACTTAATTTGTTCTGTTGCACTATTGACTCTGGCTTGACTTTGTGTGAGTACTGTGGTACTGTGTGAGTACTATGATAGAGATAGTTCTGTGGTACAAGGCTAGTACTGTGATACTACATTACTAGTGTGGAACTATTTGAGTACTGTGGTACAATATGAATACTGTGGTACTATGAAGGTACTGTTGTACTATGCGAGTACAGTGGCACTAGGTCAGTTTTCTAGAGTTAGGTGTAGGTTAGGGCTGGGCGATAAAATGATAACGATATGTCTCACGATAGACATTTAATCAACATCAAAAAATGCGTTCGATAGAACGTTTCGATATTTTTTTTCCTCGTTGGAAGACACCGGAGCACAGGGTGCGTTCGGATCATGTCACAGTGGACTGCGAAGTGGACCGTGCAGAGTTTTCTGCCATATTAAGTGAGATTCCATTCCGTTGCTATTAAATAGGTCATACAAATTATCAATAATTATTGATATTGACCGATATGAAACACTTATATTGTGATACAGTTTTCAGCCATATCGCCCAGCCCTAGTGTAGGTAGGTGCTACGTGTCAGTGGGCTTGGATTCAGTGTGTCTCACCTAGCGGGTGCTATAAGTTCCTCCAGCAGGGTGTCCCCAGGGATGGGGGCAGAGAGAGACTTGATGGTCTTCGCCTTGTCCTGGATCTTGTCTCTTCGGCTGGACTGATACTCAGAGCTGGTGCTGATCTCAGTGGGGGCCATGCCGTGCTCGCCAAAGTCCTACAAAACCAATGACAGACAGGAAGTCCCGTAAGCAGCGTGTGGGTCCAGGTGACAGACAGTGCATGAAGGCTCAAGCTCTCCGTCCTACTACTTAAACAATCACCAGACCAATTTCACAAAAAGCGTATCAGTCTGGATCCTCTAAGTTAACGTTCCAAGGGGAGATATCCACCACCCACAGACCAAAGTGCTTCTAGACCTACATCCTACATCCTTCATCCTACAACCTAGACCTACAGCAAACCCAGGCCGAGTCTGTTTGAAATCTGCCAGAACAGGAAGAGGCCCAGACGCATATGCCAGAGTAAATATAACGTGAGCTGGGAGATTGGTCTGGGTCCGAGGCTAAGTGCTAGTACTAGCATTACTAGTAGGAGTTCAGTACAATCTGAATGTCCAACTAGTGGGTGTGGTCTTGTCCAAGAGAGTGATGGCGAAGTTGGAGGAGTAGACTTGTGATGCTTGTGTCAATGCAGGAAAGAAATCGAAGTGACTGGGAAAACTAGTTATACTAGAACTAGTACTAGCATTAATACTACATGTAGAAGTTGTGTCCGATCTGATTATTGCTACACAAGCAGGTTTTGGATGAGAAACAAATTAGCAAGACAACTGTGCGTGTGAGCGTGAACAGGGAAACAGTAACCTCTTGGTCCATGAAATCTTCTGGCCTGGACTGCTGCTGCCCGGCCTTCTGCTGCCTGGACGACACAAAGGTGGAAGGCGTCCATCCTGCAACATCAACCACAGGTCAACTCAACATCACTCACCTCACTCAAGGCAACGTGACAGAAGGTCAAGACAATAACCACCAACCTTCCTTGGAGCCCACGGTGTTGAAGTACCCGGCGGAGAAGCCTCCGGTGAAGGCTCCGTGGAACCTCTGGAAGCGACCCTTCTCATCCTTCACGGTCTGTTCGTGCAGCGGAGTCGGCCTCCTCAGTGGTTCGTCTGGAACGCAGACACGTGTCACATGACTGTTAGTACGTATGTAGTAGGACAGGTGGTGAGTGGTTGAACCAAGGGCGTAGGAACCGGGGGGGAAGGGGGGGGACTGTCCCCTCCAATATTGGAGACAGTCGCATTTGTCCCACCCAAAAATTATACCGTCAAGGAGAAAAATATTTGATTTTGAAATCTTGCTTTTATTTTGAAAGTGCAACACAGCGTCCTGTCACCATGTAGGTTTCCTCTCGCAATGTAGGAAGATGATTAGTTAATTTATGACATTTCTGTTCAAACCATTAACGGATGTGTCAGTTTTCCGATATGTGTCCCCCCAATGTTAATCTCATTCCTACGCCCCTGGTTTGAACTATTGAGGACTGTCGTCGTTTCGTAATTTGAGTTATGGAGCAGTATGACAATATTTGTGATATTAGAGTCAATGCAGGAAAGATCTGAATATAAAAGTTCTGAATAAGTCTGTCTCAGAGATTGTTCTGTAGGGATCTACACTGCACAAGCCAGGGACTTTATATGATGTGGATATGGTGATAATGATCTGCCATTAGCTTTATCCGAATGGTTTGCACATGTATGACTGTGAGGCTAAATGAACGCATCCTTATTTGCGAGTTAGCGCCAGCCTTCCAGGGGGGGTTTAACAGACGGGAGACATATAATCACATATGATCAAACATGGAAGCGGCGAGTGTTATAACTCGTGCATGATTTTTTTTTTTTTTTTAATACATTACCTTCTTCCAGAGGCTCCAAAGGAGTTCCGTAAGTTACAAAATCCTCGTCGCTATCACCGTCGGACGCCATGTTTACTACAATGACGGAGTATCTCGAGGGACAAATTTCTGATGGAGCGAGAACAGCGCGACTTCCTGTGGCCATTGGCGGAATGATTATAAATACTGTATTGTTATAAGGTTACATACAATATTTGATTCTATTGGTGCCACTTTAATGCCACCAATTTTACAAAGACAACATTTATTAAATCGTACCTAAGGATTTGCTAAGCATAGAAGTATGTTTATAGGACTGCTTGTATTTGGATTTGTGATTTCTTCCATAATGTTCCAGTGGATATTTGCTGATAATGACTCAGGCGTCTTCATGAAGCTAGTTCATCGCACGAGCTTCAGACCAAAGTCATGCAGACTCACAGTCAAAACCAACTCTACAGTTGAAATTTGGTAGACTATCAATAGACTGCTACAGAATAGTAGAATATTGTTATTCACTGAACGGACAAAGGTAAGAAAGATAAAACGCTATACTTGCACACTGAATTCATTGCTTGATATTATTCCAAAGTGTGACTTTGAACTGAATAGAGTGTCTTCTCCTGAGTTAGAGGAGAACAGTGTGCAGACACGATAGCATCAGTTCCCTTTCCCGACCAGAGGGCGGCGCACTCACACTGCACACTGAATTTGCGTGGGTCTGTAGGGCGGCTATTAAATCGCTGTGAGGGTTTCAGCGAGCGAATGTGTGAGTTACAGCTTCTGACATATAGATGTCGTCAGAGAGACAGAGCCGGGCCAGAGTGTGAAATATTAACCAGGAGAAGATGTTGAGTGCAGATCAAGTCATAACTAATCAACTATAGCACACCGAGACTCCCTGTAGCTCATTTCCCCAGCTCTCAGGATGAGCCAAGACTGGGAAATAGTGTGTGCGTGTGTGTGTGTGTGTGTGTGTGTGTGTGTGTGTGTGTGTGTGTGTGTGTGTGTGTGTGTGTGTGTGCGTGCGTGCATGTGTGTGCGTGCGTGCATGTGTACCGACACACATGCGTGTGTGTGTGTGTGAGCGAGAGTGCAAAAGAGAGACAGAAAGTGTGTATATGTGTGTATGAGTCAATGTGTTGGATTGTGTGGGTGATAAGATTTGTGTGTATTTATATTTAGGAATGTTGGTCTGGGCGCGTATGTGTGTTTCTGTGTGTGTGTTTTTGAGAGTGAGATTGTGCAGCTCCTACACTCGTTTGTTTATGTGTGTATTCAAGTGAGTGGATGTGTGTTTGTTTGTGTTTGTGCACACGCATGATGTATTCTATGAATATGTTTGAATGTGTGCAAACTTGCACGTGTCTGAGGGCATGCATTCTGTGTTCTCCATGTTTGTGGAAGCCTGTCTGTCTGTATGTGTGTGTGTCTGTCTGTCTGTGTGTATGTATTAAGTGTACGTGTGTGTGTGTGTGTGTGTGGACATTGGACCATCGACTGTTAGTATTAGTAGTGTCAGTAGTGGTTCTGTACACTGTAGGTTACACGGTAGGCTTTACAACAGGTCAGCTGAACCTTTTCTACCATTTTAAAGCTCTACATGGAAGACAGTCCCAATCCAATGTGTTATGTAACTGTTAACTTCCTTTCGGTTTAGCATTTGAAAACCACCATTTTAAAGTATTGCTATTATTTTGTTCTGTTCCGTTTAATTTTGTTTGATTATGTTCTAATCTGTTATATACTGTTATATTCAATTCTGGGCTATTCTGTTGTGTTCTGTTCTAACAAGTTGTATTCTGTTGTATTATGTTCTGTCTTTTCTGTTCTATTCAGTTCTATTTTATGATGTACTTTTGTATTGTATTCGATTCCAGGCCTTTTTGATGCTGTATCGTAGTGGCTCTCTGCTGTGACGTTTGGGTGACCTCCGCCTGACCTCTGACACAGGTACATGCTGAGATTAGGATCAACTCAGACTTTGAGGGTCCTAGCAATCATTTAACCGTCTTAAAGCAGTTGACACCCAGATGACCTCGCCGCTGTTCTTCAGAGTCAGGATTATGGGGGTCTTTGCAGAAGTGTGTGTTTTTACACCAATCCAAGGGCTCAGCATGCTGTAGCAGTCACGCCAGCAGCCTCAAACACAAACAGGCCACTGTGGCTCTGTTAGCAATCACATGCTAATGTAGGCTTTCCATGCAGCTTAAAACGGCAGCCGGGATTATCAGGGAGCTGTTCTGTGTTCCCTTCTGGAGGAACGTATAGGAGAACATACAGAAATCCTTTGAAATCTGTTAAAGAATGGAATTATTCACACCAACACAGAGGTCATCACACAGTATCATACCATAATTCACTGACCTTTGACCTTCGGGGAGAAAGTTGGACTGGCCCAGGTTGACAAACTAACAACAACAGCAACAATATTACTATTATTATTATTATTATTATTATTATTATTATTATTATTATTATTATTATATAATATTAATAATAATATTATTATATAATAACAATGATGATAATAATAATAATAATAATAATAATAATAATAATAAAAATAATAATGTTATTGTTCATATTAATCATAATAACTATGATAATCCTTCTACTACACATAATAATGATGATGATGATTATTATTAATATTATTATTGTTATTGTTATGATAATTATGATTATAATTCTATTTAGTAATTCATAGTACAATTGTAATAGCAGTATTAGGAGTAGTAGCAGTAGAAGCAGTAGTAGCAGTAGTAGCAGTATTAGCAGTAGTAGCAGTAATAGCAGTAGTAACAGTATTAGCAGGGGTAGCAGCAGTAGCAGTAGTAGCAGTAGTAGCAGTTGTAGCTGTATTAGCAGTATTAGCAGGGGTAGCAGTAGTAGCAGTATTAGCAGTATTAGCGGGGGTAGCAGTAGTAGAAGTTTAGCAGTATTAGCGGGGGTAGCAGTAGTAGCAGTATTAGCAGTATTAGCAGATGTTATGAGTTTCAACTGAACTGTTTGACTGTTGAGGGCCATTGTTGGGTCTACATGTTTAACAAAAGAATATACAACTCCAAGACCAGCTGGTCTGACCAAACACAACAAGGAAATGGCTCAAAAACAGCCAGGAAGCCGCCAGTTAAAACCAGTAAACAGGTAGTTTAGGATTTCATCAGGATTCAGCCAAGGCATGTTCTAGGTTTCAGTCGGCCAAACAGAATGACCAAGGAGGAAATGGACAGAGCAAAAAGAAAGAAAAAGCGACAACAACAAGTCAGCCAGACAGAGAGAGTGAGTGAGTGACTACTCTTCACCTTTGGGACCGAATAGAAGGAAGTCAACACAACGCTGAAGACGTGTTGAGGAGTACCGTGACCCCGGTCTTGTTTTCTCTTCCAGTGAGTGAACTGGAAGTTGTTGAACCTAAGTTGTATTGTCCTTCAGGGAGAGTGGGACTTTAACCCTGAAGGACATTCTGTCCACCTTATGAGCAGTAACAGTCCCATGGGAATGCACACACACATCTGCAGACTCACACACACACACACACACACACACACACACACACACACACACACACACACACACACACTCACACACACACGTACATGTGCATGTGTGTGCATGTATGTTTGGCCTGTGTTTCTGTGGATGGGTGTGGAAGTGCGTGTGTGGTTGACCAGCAGCACATGGTTTTTAAGGGGATTCTGCAGATCAGACGTTATTGTTGCTGTCTGGCTAAATTCTCTTTCTCTCTCTCTCTCTCTCTCTCTCTCTCTCTCTCTCTCTCTCTCTCTCCTCTAACTCTCCCCCCTCCTCTTCCTCTCCTGTTTGTCTTTTCTTTCACTTCTTGTCCCAAAGAGGGGAGGCTCTGTCAATCATGTGTCACGCAACTTACTGATCTGAAAGAGGAAGTCCGAGAAAACCACTTCCTGTTATGCAAGCAACTTGTTCTGCTGATTCACCACTACAACCCTCCACCTCTCCTTCCAGTCTCTCCCTCCAGTCTCTCCCTCCTTCCAGTCTCTCTCTCCATTCTCTCCCTCCTTCCAGTATATCTCTCCTCTCTCTCCCGCCAGTCTCTCCCTCCTTCCAGTCTCTCTTTCCTCTCTCCAGTCTCTCCCTCTCTCCAGTCTCTCTCTCCAGTCTCTCCCTCCCTCCAGTCTCAATCTCAAGGCTCTCTCTTCATCACAGCATGGAGATTCTCCTCTCTGTGAATTCACAGCAGCGACGCGCCAACTCTGACTGAGTGCATATTTCCCAACTCCTGCATCATCTGTTATCATAAACTCTGTGCCATAATCTGCTCTGCAGGCGTCCCGATGCATGGGATGTGAACGCCCTAACGATAATAGCGCTACATAAATCCAACATGTGGTGAATGGTATGCGCCATTAGCGGACAGCGATAACTAGCTTGAAGAATTAGCATGGCTATCAGCGTG
>JAXIVH010000005.1:12106675-12124175 GCA_036785325.1 Urophycis tenuis | reverse complement strand
CTGACTACAGTGGAAGGTTCCTGAATATTGTAACTGTCTTGAATTCATTGTAATTGTTCTCAATACATATACAGTGTATACAAATACAGCGTAACTGTAATATCCTTAATACAGTGTAAGGGTCCTGAATACAGTGAAACTGTCCAGAATACAGTGTAATATCATGAGTACAGTGTCATGTCTTGAATACAGTGTAGCAGCCCATATTGACATAGCTTTGATGCTCATTGTGTTGAAATGGATGAAGCCGAGTGTAATTCCTTTCCATTGTCAGTCTTGTTTTGGCCAAACAGTATTGAATTATTATTTAATGAGCTCAGGACGCTCTATAAATTCCCTCACAGAACACGCCACTGTCAGCTTGTCAGCTGAGGTTGGCTTTAGTGTCATCAGTCATTCCCAGAATGCTTTGAGGTGTGGTTGAAACAATATCTTCCAGCTTGCTTATGAAGAGGAAGAGAGGGAAGAGGAGGAGAGGTGGGGGGAAGGAGGGGTAGGAGGAGGAAGATGAAGAGGAGGAGGAGAAGGAGGAGGGGCAGGAGGAGGAGGAGGGGAAGACCGAGATGGAAAGTATCCAGGCTGCGGGGGAACCGTTATGGACCAACGGGAGAACAGATATCCATAACAAGCTGTTTGTGCTCTGATGCTATCAATTAGAATGATGTATTAGCTGCTCCCTTGTGTTAGCGAGCCCATGACCACTGTTAGCTCCAAACGTTTTCTCTGTCAAAATAGATGACGAGTTTACTGGATGCTAGAAGACCTGACTGTAACTTGGATATGTTAGCTATACGTCAGAACACTCTTACTTAGAGATGTTGACTATGTCATAGCAGTGGGTAGTAAGTTGGATATGAAAGCTATGTCAGAGTAGTGGATAGGGGTGGAGGGGGGATACCATATTGTAGGTTTTTTTTGTCTTGCATAAGCTAAGGCCGCTCATCAGATCACATACCAGATAATGTAGAGGTTTCGTGAAACTACAGATGTTTCAGTTAAGATGTGGTTCAGGCTGTGTCTGGGTTAACTGTACAATGGCTGTTGTAGGAAAGCCTGCTTCCTGCTCGCTTTCTTTCTGATTAGCCGACTAGCATAGACACTAGAAGTAGTTTGTCTATTATTCTGATTAGCCGAATGGCATAGACTTTAGCAGTAGTTAATCTATTATTTTAATTAGCCAACTAGCGTAGACTTAGCAGTAGTACTAAGTACAGTACATTATTAGTACATTATTAGTACTAGTACATTATTAGTAGTTAGTCTATTCTTGCCAATGCAATTTTCCTATTAGCGTTAATGATATCCCTGTATTTGTTTTGGGAGTGGATATGAATATAGGCTACTACACTACAGTATCTGCAGGCTACATCTGTTTGGCTAGCAACTGCTCACATCATGCCGTTCCAAGCTTTTTTTTCTTTTCTTTTTTGGTAATGTTTTCCCTCCAGGATACGTATTTTGATTTTTCTGAATTTCAAACCCGTCGCTCACTTCATAAATAACGGCCCTGGAGGGGAGCGAGGGCTGCCAGCAGGCAGTAGGGGGTTCCAGCGCGGTTGTAGACCTACTGGGAGGAAGGATGGACTGGTTTTCAACATGCCGGCCTGAGCCTCTAACGGACTCGTTTTTGAACAGCCCTGTGTTGCCAGGTTGATTTTGAAAGCGGGTGGGTTGGACAGGTCCGTTTTTTTATTGGTGTCCTGTGGTCAGGTACTTCTGCAAAACCTGCCCATGTCTTACGGGACGAGCAAGAGGCGGTTAGCCAAGAGACGCTGTGGGCAGGAACTTCAGAGTGCTCAACCGGGTCAAAATTAATCCACCCCAAATCATGACTGAACAGTTTAGCTGGATCTGATTTATAACAAGAGGTCCAGATTCCAACGTCACAGAATACGCAGCGATTACCTAATAGTCAGGGAACAAACAACAACAGGGTTTTAAATGTCATGGCTAGAGTCCACACACACACTGCCTCTCCACCCAGGCATCACGCTCACCTCCACCCCCACCTCCACCTGCCCATAGCTTACAAGGCGAGCAGGGGGTCTGGTTGCCTTAGAGAAGGTGAGCCAGAGTGCAGACACCGTGACATCAACAGTGTCCAGCGTGATTCTAGAGTGGTGTCTCCGCTCTTCACTCTAGCAACGGTGTGTGCCCTCTAGAATCGTGCTGGACACTGTTGATGTCGCTGGCTGACAGACACCGCGGGCAGGAACTTCAGAGTGCTTTAACCGGGTCAAAATCCACTCTAATCATGAATGACCAATTTCAGCTGGATGTGATTTACATCAAGAGGTCCAGATTCCAACGTCACAGAATACGCGGCGATTACCTAACAGTCAGGAACAAAGAACAACAGGGTTATAAATGTCATGGCAAGAGTCCACACACACTGCCTCTCTGCATAACGCTCACCTCCACCTCTGCCTCCACCTCCGCCTTCAACTCCAACTCAACCTCCCCCACCACCTCCACCTCCACCCACCTCCACCTCTGCCTCCACCTCCACCTTGAACACCAACTCGACCTCCCCCACCACCTCCACCTCCAACTCAACCCCCACCCAGTCAAAGAATCCACAAAGACCTTAATGCTCTTATATTGGGGCCCCCGCGCCATTAGAGAGGTATAAACACACACACACACACACACACACACACACACACACACACACACACACACAGATCTATCTATAGCCATATGTCTAGCTACGGTATCTATATCCATCTATCTGTTTACATCTTTATATATACTGTATAGATGGATAGAGAAATTGATATAGAAGAGAGCACAGGGGAGGAAAGAGGAGAAGAAAGAAGAGAGAACATAATGGGAGAGGTGAGAAAAGGAGATGAGGAGAGGAGAGCTGTGAGAAGAGAGGAGGGTTCAGAGTAATTCTCCCATCAGAGAGATCAAGAGAGGAGAGGCTCTCCTCTCTTTATCTTTCCTTTGTTTTCCTCACATTTTCTTTCTGTTTACACCCACCCCCTTTCTGTCCCCAGAGAGAGAGAGAGAGAGAGAGAGAGAGAGAGAGAGAGAGAGAGAGAGAGAGAGGAGAGAGAGGGGGGGGGGGGGGGGAGAGAGAGAGAGAGAGAGAGAGAGGGGGGGAAGAGAGAGAGAGAGAGAGAGAGAGAGAGAGAGAGAGAGAGAGAGAGAGAGAGAGAGAGAGAGAGAGAGAGAGAGAGAGAGGGGGGGAAGAGAGAGAGAGAGAGAGAGAGAGAGAGAGAGAGAGAGAGAGAGAGAGAGAGAGAGAGAGAGAGAGAGGGGGGAGAGAGAGAGCTTTTATTCTAGCCAGAACTGGGCTTTGGACCCAAGACCTGGATCAAGTACTGGGGGGGGGGGGGTATCTAATGTCTTGCAGATTAAGTATGAACACATTCTCTCTCTTTGTCTGTCTCTCCTCTCTCTCTCCCTTTATCTTGCTCTCACTGTCTCTCTCTTCTCTCTTTCCCCCTTCTTTCTCTCTCTCTCTCTCTCTCTCTCTCTCTCTCTCTCTCTCTCTGTCTCACTCACACAAAACACACACACACACACACACACACACACACACACACACACACACACCACACACACACACACACACACAGACACACACAGACAAACGTGAGTGAAGATGCGGCTGGCCAGATGCAGTTTATTCCTGAACCTGGCGTTGAGGAGGTGCACCATGGGAGGTGACCTCTCAGTATCTCTCCTCCATCCAACCTCTCCGATCTGCCTCCCCAGAGTCTGAACAGAACGTCCTTCCACATAACAGGCGGACACAACTCCTTTCTTTTCAATGCAGCTCAGATGAAATCAATCTCTTTATCTTCTTCTAATCGTTCTTTTTTTTCTGTCTTGATTGCGACGAGTAATGTGGAATAACTTCACTCGATCTGCCCCCTCAAATCCTAATGAGAACAACTGTGTTGGTTGTTTTTCTTCTTGTGACGACTGAGGTCATCGTTCTGCACGTACTTCCTCCTGCGGACCAAGTTCTTCTGAGAACATTTTTTTACCTGCAATGAGATGTATTGAGTCAATACTCTCTAGATTTACTTTGGCCACACGTCATGAATTATTATTTTGTTGAACACATTGATTTGAATTCAACAGCTTTTATCAATGCTGCAAGTGGGGGTTCCCTGAGTCCAGTAGTCTGTAGAAGTCTGTAGAACAGCTGCAGATGGTACCAACGAGGACAGTCTCAGAGGGCTTCACAGGCCGTCATGGTCTTTCAATGAGCCAACAATAGCAGAGACCAACATACTTGCAGGGTTGTGGTGGCTATAGACGGACCTGCTTGCAGTCATGTTCATAGCATGTATTCATTGCTCCACTGCACAATCATTGAAACAATGACTCACTCTAATTTGTTGTTGTAGCTGGAAGTTGTTAACTTAATTATTTGACTTATTCAACAGGTTGAGAAAAAAACATTTCCAGAAAAAAAGCAAGAATTACAACAAATCGACACACAGGGACGCTTCTGTCCTGTAGACACGCCCCTATGGGCAGGTAAAAGATGGAAGAGTGTGTGTTTGTGTGTGTGTGTGTGTGTGTGTGTGTGTGTGTGTGTGTGTGTGTGTGTGTGTGTGTTTGTGTGTGTGTGTGTGTGTGTGTGTGTGTATGTCTGTGTGTGTGTGTGTGTGTGTGTGTGTGTGTGTGTGTTTATGTGTGTGTGTGTGTGTGTGTGTGTGTGTGTGTGTGTGTGTGTGTGTGTGAACATTGGCTTGTGCCACATAGTGGTGATTGACTGCTGTATGGGCTGACAGACTTCATGCTTCAGGACTCACAAGAGGTGAAGAGAGAGAGAGAGAGAGAGAGAGAGAGAGAGAGAGAGAGAGAGAGTGAGAGAGAGAGAGAGAGAGAGAGAGAGGAGAGAGAGAGAGAGAGAGAGAGAGAGAGGAGAGATGGGAGGGGGTGGGGGGAGAGAGAGAGAGAGGAGAGATGGGAGGGGGTGGGGGGGAGAGAGAGAGAGAGGAGAGATGGGAGGGGGTGGGGGGGGAGAGAGAGACTGATAGAGAGACAAAGAAAGACACAGATAGAGAGAGGGAGAGCAAGAGACAGAATCAGAAGGGGGGAGAGGGAGAGAGAGACCCGCGTCACCACGGCGACGGTTGAAGAGCGAGCAGGAAGGGCAGCATTCTGTTGGTGGTTGTGAACTCCACATCCCAGGGATGTGTTGTGGAACACCTCCTCATCAACACATATCTGCTGCTACTCAGATGTGTTCACTTGTGTTGTTTTGAGGTCAGACTGGACAGCCCTCGTCAGGCTCACTTTGGATCAAAACCAAGCGATTTCTCAGTGATTCGATATTACAGTTGAAACTAGACAATCACCTGGTACCAAAGCATAACAGCATTCCTCGTATGCAGCTCAAAGTCATTCTGAAGAGGGAATGTGTGAGTATCTTAGGGTTACCAGGGGTCAAGCGCTACACTAGACTCACACACCTTGTTTTGTCTCTACGGATGTTTTGGCTGTTAGCTTTGAACGACATGATCAAAAACTCAGATGAGAGGATGTGCTGAAGAGTTAAAACACCTTGTTATTGGTGAGAAGGGTGAGTTAACCCTCAGGTTAGTTCCAGTCAAGGCAAGGTTGACCAACCTTGAGGAGGGCGTAGCTCTTTTATCTCCCGTTGAACAACGTCATAAAGAAAAGGTCACCGATACTTTGTGAGACCGGAACTGTTTTCAACTGACATTATTTTTTTGGGGGGGTAAAGGGAGTTTCGCTGTTGTGGGGGAAGTGTGTTATCCACTTTTTCCATTGGTTGTCATAGGGATGCAGGGGTGATGTCATGTGAGGCGCTGGATGGTATAAAGTTAGCGCCGGTCGTGATGAGCTCAGCTTTTTCTGAGGGTCATGAACATGCTGCCCCGCGTGGTCACCACACACACATGACACACACACACACACACACACGGCACGCACACACACACACACACACACACACACACACACACACACACACACACACACAAACACACACACACGCACACACGACACACACGACACACACACACAAACACACACACACACACACACACACACACACACACACACATACACACACACACACACACACACACACTCACATACACACACTCACACACACACACATCACACACACACACACACACACAACACACAAACACACACACAAACACACACACACACACACACACACACACACATGACACACACACACACTCACATACACACACTCACACACACACACACATCACACACACACACACACACACAACACACACACAAACACACACAGTCACACACATGACACACACACACACAAACACACACACACGACACACACTCACACACAAACACACACACACACACACACACACAAACACACACACACAACACACACACACACACACACACACACACACACACACATACACACGCACACACGCACACGCACACGCACACACACACACACACACCAACAGAGACTACTTAGCATAGAGAAGTGTGTTCAACTAACTTTGCTTCTGCATACTGTGGATGATTTAGCATAATACTGATACTGAATCCTTCCACTCACTCACTTGCTTTCTACTCCTCACTAGCAGGAACTGTGAGTCTGTCTGGGAGAGAGAGAGCTTTGAGAAGGAAATCGAAAGAAAATAAGTACTGAGAAACACAGAGACATATGGAGAGCCTAAAGTAACAAAGGCATTCCAAACATTAGCTAAAAAATGCTGCCTCCACTACTGTTCCTGTCATTAGCCAGATACTGGTTGCTAGTGTAGTCTCAAATTGCTAGAATTATCCTCTGCTAGCTTAGCATTAGCCTCAGGTCTATAGTATTATGTTTTTTTTCTCTGCCCTCAACTATAAGCCAAGGAAATACATGACGTTTAACAAGATTACTTATGTATTGATAAGATAAACTACTCCAATGCTCCCTTTAGGCACACACACACACACACACACACACACACACACACACACACACACACACACACACACACACACAAAGGCTCAATCACTCAGTACTCCTCTCAAAGTTGTCCACATTCAAACTTTCTGTTAATGAACTGAATTTATTTATCAACTGTTACCAACTTGACCGCTCCGGGTAAAGGATCACCTAAGCCTGCCATGGTCGCTTGTGTGCATCAGTCTGTGGTCTTCCATCTGTGTGTGATGGTGTGGAGACCCTGTATGCAGACCAAACAGTCCTGCCTGTATGAGAAGTCACTGAAAAGTGTCTGAGTTACTCACGTCTCACTCACAACATTGAGAACAGAGAGCATGTAGTTCTGGATTAGACAACAAAGGGTTTTTCAAAGGTATGCTTATCCTAATGATCCTGATCCATCTATTTAGACCAAAGATAAAACACGTTAATGAGTGAAAATACTTCAGTGTTCCCTTAATCTTAGGTTCACAATACAGAAAGAAGCTCTGGTCAAGCTGCCGGGCAGAGTGCTGGACATCGTTGACAGAGGGAGAGGTCGGAGTATCACAAATATTGCATATCTCTGTTGTACTGATCAGTGGAAGCAGTGTTTGTATTAATTGCATGGGTGGTTTTGTCAACTTGCATAGCGGCTGCAGAGGGAAATGAGCTGGTAGCTGACTGCTGCACCACGCCTCTCTGCTCACGGTGTGAGATTCATATATGTATGTACATGTAAATACATCTGCATGTTATAACATAACTACATATATGTTTGTTGTCCCTGACAAAAACATGTAATAAACTTAACAAAACACAAACACACACACACACACCATGTGTATTAAGTAACACACTAGCACACACACAAAACAAATAGACACAAACGTACCCACACAGATGCGTAAACACACAACACTGCATGAACACACACAAACAAACACACTCACACACACACACACACACACACACACACACACACACACACACACACACACACACACACACACACACAAAACAAATACACACAGACATACGCAAACAGTTAAACACACACAGATACACACACACACTCATAACTCATTGAATGCTGGTGATACTTCACAGATGAACTTTGTCTATGTAGTTCTATTCCACAGTCAGTTCTATTTTACATTCACTTTCTTCTTTATTCAGTCCTATTCTATATAGAGTTGTATCTATATGCAGTTGTATATTGAGTTATATTCCGTATTCAGTTGGATAATCAATTACATTCTATATTCAATTCTATTCTATATTTACATTTATATTTAGGGCATTTAGCAGACGCTTTTATCCAAAGCGACTTACAAAGAGTACATTTGTCATAAGAAGGTGAAACAATTCATTGCTGCAAATACAGTAAGAAAGTCACCAGAACAAGTTTCAAGCATTTCAATTGCTAGATTAACCATTGCTAGTATACAACTTCTCTGAATAAGTGCCAAGTTACAAAGAGCGATCAAAGTACCAAATTACAAAGAGTGATTAAAGTTCCAAGACGTACAACAAATAAGAGCATGAGGGTAGGATTATGCAGGGTTCAGGTGAACTCTGAACAAGTGGGTCTTGAGTCTCTTCCGGAAGATGAGGAGTGACTCTGCAGTCCTGATATTAGCAGGGAGCTTGTTCCACCACTGCGGTGCCAAAACGGAGAAGATTTGAGATTTTGCCATCCAACCATCCTTTTCCTCCTTTTAGTGATGGCAGTACCAGTTGACCAGCTGAGGTAGTTGAGCGGAGTGCTTGAGCAGGACTGGGTGTTTCGGTTCACTAATGTTTGGAGGTAGGTAGGGGCAGTTCCATTGATGGCTTTGTAGGCCGGTAGCATCGTCTTAAATTTGACACGAGCCACTACAGGAAGCCAGTGGAGGTCTTGGAAGAGGGGGGTCACGTGGGAGAATTTGTTTCGTTTGAACACGAGGCGTGCTGCAGCGTTCTGGATCAGCTGGAAAGGTTTAATTGCGGTTGCATGGAATCCAGCTAAGAGCGAGTTGCAGTAGTCGATGCGGGAGTGCTTGGGTCAGTTGGTTGTCAACTATTACGCCAAGGTTCCTTGCAGTCGGTGAGGCGGATACTGTGATGCCCTCGACCGAGACCAGCAAGTCCCTGTGAGCGCAGTCTTTCCCTGGTATGAAGAGAAGCTCAGTCTTTGCGAGAATGAGCTTGAGTTGATGCGCAGTTGTCCAAGAGCTGATGTCTGCCAAGCATTCTGAGATGTGTGTTGCAATCAGAGTGTCTGGGGGGGGGGGGGAAGGAAAGGAACAGTTGAGTGTCGTCCGCATAACAGTGATAGGAGAAGCTGTGTGATGTGATTACAGAGCCTAGAGATTTGGTATATAGGGAGAACAGAAGTGGTTCTAGTACTGAGCCTTGAGGGACCCCAGTGTTTAGCGAGCGGGGTTTGGACAGGAAGCCATTCCATGTGACCTGATAAGTGCGATCCAAAGGGGGCATTTAGCAGACGCTTTTGTCCAAAGCAACTTACAATCAGTACATTTGTGGGGTTCGACATGTGAACAGTTGGAGGAGGGGAATCAAGGGGATCGAACCGCCGACCCTACGGTAAGTGGACGACCCGCTCTGTCCACCCGCTCTACCCACTGAGCTACTGCCGCCTGCAATCCATAAGATAAGATGTGAATCAGGCTAGTGCGGTGTCAGTAATGCCGAGTTCAGTAAGGATGACGAGGAGGGTCTGGTGGTTCACGGTGTCGAACGCCACAGACAGGTCTAGGAGAATAAGCACCGATGATAGGGAAGAGGCTTTGGCAGCACAAAGGGGGTCACCGTCCGGAGGGCCATCTCTGTAGAGTGTGCAGTCTTGAAGCCAGACTGATGGGGATAAAGCAAGTTGTTTTCTGAGAGGTAGGAGGACAGTTGGTTAGAGACTGCACTTTCCAGGGTTTTATAAAGGAATGATAGCAAAGATACCGATCTGTATTTCTGGATGTCAGCAGTGCAGGGTAGGCTTCTTGAGGAGTGGTTTGACTCTGGCAGTTTTGAAAGGTGTAGGGACGAGACCTGAGGTGGGGGAGGAGTTCACGAGGGAGGAGATGAACGGTAGGATGTCGGTCAAGATGGCCTGGAGAAGAGAGGAGGGGATGGGGTCAAGAGGACAGGTGGTCGCATGGTCGGATATGACCAGTGTCAGGACCTCTTCGGAGGAGAGAGGGGTAAAACGGTTAAGTCTAGCAGAGGTGGGAGCTGGGGGAGGGAGGATAACTGCAGAGGTGGGGTTAGGGAAGGTAGCAGCAGGGTTAAGGGAGATGCTGATGTCCGTCACCTTCTTGGTAAAGTAGTCTGCAAAATCATCAGCAGTGAGTGAGGAAGGGGTGGGAGGGCAGGGAGGGTTAGAGAGAGGAGAACATGGAAAACAGTTTTCTGGGGATGGAGGCAGAGGAGATGATCTTGTTCCGGTAGAATGTAGATTTGGCTGCTGACACTGTGGAAGTGAAGTCTGAGAGAAGGTGCAGGTAGTGGGAGAGATCATCAGCACAGCCTGATTTCTTCCATTTCCTCTCAGCTGTCCGTAGCTCTGTTCTATGATCCCACATTCGGACAGCCAAGGAGGAGGAGGAGAAGATCGCACAGGTCTGAATGAGAGGGGACAGAGGGCGTCTAAAGAAGATGAGAGGGAAGACAGCAGGGTAGAGGAGCCTTCCTCAGCAGAGAGCAGTGAGAATTGCTCTGGAGGGGGTAGTGATGAGAGAAAAGCAGAGGAGAGAGTAGAGGGAGAGAGAGTTTTCAGGTTCCTGTGGGTGGTGACTATTCAGTTCTGCTCTAAATTCACTTCTATTGTTATTATTGTCAATGTCTGTTGTTATTATTCAGTTCTGCTCTATATTCACTTCTATTGTTATTATTGTCTATGGCTGTTGTTATTATTCAGTTCTGCTCTAAATTCACTTCTATTGTTATTATTGTCTATGGCTGTTGTTATTAATCAGTTCTACTCTAAATTCACTTATATTGTTATTATTGTCCATGTCTGTTGTTATTATTCTGTTCTGCTCTAAATTCAGTGTGTGAGATAAGTAGAGGGTCTGTCGCGTCTCTTTTATTGGACGTAATCTGAACAGCAAAATTATCTTAATTGCCTGCTCCACCAGGAAGGCTGTTGTATCAGCCAATCAGATGCTACAACTATGATTCCCAACATATACTGCTCTACTGCTGCAGCTGTCTACTGCTACACCTGCCTACTGCTACACCTGCTACACCTGTCTACTGCTATACCTGTCTACTGCTATACCTGTCTGCTGCTACACCTGCTACACCCGTCTACTGCTATACCTGTCTACTGCTACACCTGTCTAATGCTCTACCTGTTTACTGCTACACCTGTCTACTGCTACTACTGCTACACCTCTGTACTGCTACACCTGTCTACTGCTACACCTGTATACTGCTATACCTGTCTTCTGTTACACCTTGACAAGTCCCCATTATATCAAATCACACCCACACCCACACACACGCTAAAGCACACACACACACACACACACACACACACACACACACACACACACACATCTGTAGCACTTAAACAATCTGAACTTTAACCCTAGCAGGTGCATTGACCCCAGCAGGTGCTCTTGCTCCAAAGCAAGCAAAGTCAGAGAAACTTAATTGTCCCAATGGATTCATTATTAATTTATACACAAATGAGACTTATCAAGCATTATAGCATTAGGAGGAATATCAAATGAGTAATAGCATTGACTAATTATAGCATCAAACGTGAATCATGCACATTTCACACTCACTCCATGACTGTCTATGACATCTTTTATCTGTCTGTCTCCTGCCTGAACTCCTGAGACAGATAAGTGTCTGAACTTTATAACTATAACAGCGTCATTGTCCTCCTACACACACACACACACACTCACACACACACACACACAGGCGCACATGGGTGCACAGTCACACACAATCACTTAGCTATCTAGGAGGCCTGCACCTCCTCCAGGCCTGCACTTCTTCCAGCAGGCCTGCATCTCCTCCTGGAGGCCTGCACCTCCTCCAGGAGGAGCAGGAGCACCTTGCTGACTGCAGCAGTTCCCTCCCAAAACAAGGCAAACAGGAAGAGGCGGCGAGGAGGAGAGGAGGAGGGTGCCTGGCTCGTCAGCCTTTTTCACTTCCTCTTTCTCCTGAGGCGTCTCCTTCAGGGAGGGGAGGGGGTGGGGGGTGGGGGGTGGGGAGCAACTGTAGGACGAGCATGACTCACCCCCACCTCCCACCAACACTGAGCCTCCTCCCACACTGTCCTCCTCAAAGACCCCCTCCTCCACCACACATACACACTCCCAAACCCCTCTCCTCCTCACGGTTCCTCTTTTAAACACACTCCTGCTGCTCTCCTTGTTTTGGCATCACTTTCCTCTGATCATCTGATGACCTTCTTTCCTCCCAGCGTGGACACAACATAACAACTTATCAAGCTAAGAAGCTACTTGTCATGATCTGTGTCTGTGTTGTCTTGTTTTCTTTGGTATGCTCTGTGTTTCCCCTGTGTCCTGTTTCCCTCCTTGGTGATTGCCCCATTGTGTTCACCTGTGTCTTGTCCCCTCACCTGTCTCGGGTTTGTAATTAGTCTGTGTATTTAAGTCCTGTCTGCTGTTCAGTCCTTGTCCAAGTCTTGTCGTCGTTTGTCGCAGTTCATGTGAGTTGTCGTCCGTCTGTTCCTGTGTCTGTGCTTAGTTTACAATTAAAATAGCAAAAAGGCTCTCGCCTGCCTCGCCTCTCTGCATTTGGGTCCTACCCCTCCGCAACTCTTGACAGAAGACTCGGACCACAAATGGACCCAGCAGAGAGGAACCCATACTGGGGCACCCGTTTGGCACTGGGGGGACCTCGGTCAGCCAGACGGGCCACCAAGCCTCAGAACGGGCCAGCTGAGGCCAACCCGTTCTGTGGAACCCGTCTGGCATTCGGAGGACCGCGGTCTACGAGACGGGCCACCAAGCCTCAGAACGGGCCAGCTGAGGCCAACCCATTCTGTGGAACCCGTCTGGCATTCGGAGGACCGCGGTCTGCGAGACGGGCCACCAAGCCCGCAGCTCCGCTGTCCAGCCAGGCCCCTGCGACTGACACTGGAGGGGAGATAAGATATAAGATATAAGATATTCCTTTATTAATCCCCCTTAGGAGAAATTCACAGTGACCAGCAGTACAGGGGATAGATGTGCAGTAAGAGCCTGGCTAAAGTCAAACAATAAACAATAAATTAAATTAAATACGAGCTCTTAAGTCAGGTCGGTGAGGAGTGAGAACCTATATGCATACGTGGTAACCTATATGCATACGTGGTAAAAATGATGATCGCTGTTTGAGTGGTTCAGACAGCGGGTTCTCTTCCCTCACTACCAGGATGAGCTGCAGCGGCCTCCTGTTCCCGCTGGGCCGCAGCGGCCTCCTGTTCCCGCTGGGCCGCAGCGGTCTCCTGTTCCCGCTGGGCCGCAGCGGCCTCCTGTCTCCGCCACTGGGCCGCAGCTGTCCCCAGTTTGGGAGGTCCAGCTGACGCCCGCTCCACGCTTGCTGGAGGCAGTCCGTCTGACGCCCGCTCCACGAACGCTGGAGGCAGTCCGTCCGAGGCCCGCTCCTCGCACGCTGGTGGCTGTCCGGCCGACGCCCGCTCCTCGCACGCTGGTGGCTGTCCGGCCGTCGCCCGCTCCTCGCACGCTGGCGGCTGTCCGGCCCACGCCCGCTCCTCGCACGCTGCTGGCTGGCCGACCCACGCCTGCTCCTTGTTCACTGGAGGCGGTCCGGCCGGCTACGCCCCCGGAGACTGCAACCGCTCCAGAGACTCCGCCCCCTGAGTCTGCAGCCGCTCCAGATGCCCCGCCCCCTGAGTCTGCAGCCGCTCCAGAGGCTCCGCCCCCGGAGTCTGCAGCCTCTCCAGAGACTCCGCCCCTGGAGACTGCAGCCGCTCCAGAAACTCCACCCCCAGATTCTGTAGCCTCAGCCTCCCCTGAGGCCCTGGTCCCAGCGGCATTCCGTGAGTCCAAGGGGTTCTGCCTTCACCGCCAGCCTCCGGAAGGTCCGCGCCCCCGCCGCCGGCCTCCGGAGGGCCCGTGCCCCCACCGCCGGCCTCCGGAGGGTTCGTGCCACCGCCGCCGGCCTCCGGAGGGCCCGCGCCACCACCGGCCTCCGGAGGGCCCGCGCCACCGCCGCCGGCCTCCGGAGGGCCCGCGCCACCACCGGCCTCCGGAGGGCCCGCGCCACCGCCGCCAGCCTCCGGAAGGTCCGCGCCCCCGCCGCCGGCCTCCGGAGGGTTCGCGCCACCGCCGCCCGCCTCCGGAGGGTTCGCGCCACCACTGCCGGCCTCCAGAAGGGTTCCGCCTGACGTTCCCTGCTCCGCCCCTGGTAGCCCTCCCCCAAGCCCCCTCCTCCCACCCATCTTGATGTTGGAGTTTAGGGACGTCAGGAGCCGTCCCTTGAGGGGGGGGGGGGGGTACTGTCATGATCTGTGTCTGTGTTGTCTTGTTTTCTTTGGTTTGCTCTGTGTTTCCCCTGGGTCCTGTTTCCCTCCTTGGTGATTGCCCCATTGTGTTCACCTGTGTCTTGTCCCCTCACCTGTCTCGGGTTTGTAATTAGTCTGTGTATTTAAGTCCTGCCTGCTGTTCAGTCCTTGTCCAAGTCTTGTCGTCGTTTGTCGCAGTTCATGTGAGTTGTCATCCGTCTGTTTCTGTGTCTGTGCTTAGTTTACAATTAAAATAGCAAAAAGTACTCTCGCCTGCCTCGCCTCTCTGCATTTGGGTCCTACTCCACCGCAACTCGTGACACTACTAAGCTTCCTTGTCTCTGTTATTTCCCCCAAAGCATTAGCATCCTTGCTCCTTCACTTCCTATACCATTTCATAGTTGCTCCCTCACCCCTGTTTTAGCATCCTTTCTCACTAGCTCTCCAGCCCAGGCCTGTTTCAAGGTGTGTTGGCACATCGGAGGAAGGGAGAGCTGTACCATTGGATAGTGAATGCACTTGATTTAATAAAATCAGCTATCATTCAGGTGAAGTGGCGACATAGTGTTCAGGACTGCTACCAACAGTCTGGATGAGTACACAGAGGCTGTGACGTCCTACATCAGTTTCTGTGAGGACAGCTGTATTCCAACACGCACCAGGGTGAGTTACAACAATGACAAACCCTGGTTCACAGCCAAACTCAGAAGGTTAAGGTTGGATAAGGAAGTTGCCTTCAGGAGTGGGGACAAAGACAGATATAAAGAGGCGAAGTTTAGCAAGGCGGTGAAAGAGGCTAAACGACTGTACTCTGAGAAGCTCCAACACCACTTCTCAGCCAACGACTCTGCGTCTGTCTGGAAAGGGCTTAGGCAAATCACCAACTACAAGCCTAAAGCCCCCCACTCCATCAACGACAATCGTCTGGCCAATGACCTGAACGAGTTCTACTGCCGCTTTGAAAGACAAAGGGACAGTCCTGCAACCATCACCCATGACACCTCCCAACAGCTCCAGTTTATCACCTCCACCTCCCCCACCTCAGTGGGGACCTGGGCACCTCCACCAATGCCCAACTTAAAGGTCCCCCCTCGACCCCCCCGACCACCTCGGTGATGACTCTTTCCATCCACGAGAGGGACGTCAACAAACTCTTCAGGAGACAGAACCCCCGGAAAGCTGCTGGACCGGATTCTGTCTTCCCATCCACCTTGAAGCACTGCGCTGATCAGCTGTCTCCAGTGTTCACAGACATTTTCAACACCTCACTGGAGAAATGTCACATGCCAGCCTGCTGCAAGACCTCAACCATAATTCCTTTCCCCAAGAAGCCAAGGACCACAGGACTTAACGACTTCAGACCCGTCGCCCTGACCTCTGTGGTTATGAAGTCCTTTGAGCGCCTTGTGCTCTCACACCTGAAAGACATCACCAACCCCTTCCTGGACCCCCTGCAGTTTGCCTACAGAGAACAGGTCTGTAGACGATGCAGTCAACTTGGCCTTCCACTTCATCCTTCAGCACCTGGACTCCGCAGGAACCTACGCCAGGATCCTGTTTGTGGATTTCAGCTCTGCTTTCAATACCATCATCCCGGCTCTGCTTCAGGAGAAGCTCTCCCAGCTTAGTGTGCCTGACTCCACCTGCAGGTAGATTACAGACTTCCTGTCTGACAGGAAGCAGCATGTGAAGCTGGGAAAACGCATCTCCGACTCACAGACCTTCAGCACCGGTTCCCTCCAGGGCTGTGTTCTTTCTCCTCTGCTCTTCTCCCTCCTCTGCTCTTCTCCACAGCTGCACCTCCAGTCACCAGTCTGTCAAGCTTCTGAAGTTTGCGGATGACACCACCCTCATCGGACTCATTTCTGATGGTGATGAGTCTGACTACAGGTGGGAGGTAGACCATCTGGTGACATGGTGCAGCCGAAACAACCTAGAGCTCAACGCTCTAAAGACAGTGGAGATGGTTGTGGACTTCAGGAAGTACTCAGCCTCACCTGCCCCCATCACCCTCTGCGACTACACAATTGACACTGTGGAGTCTTTCCGCTTCCTGGGAACTGTCATCTCCCAGGATCTCAATGGGAGCTGAACATCAGCTCCCTCATCAAGAAAGCCCAGCAGAGGATGTACTTCCTGAGGCAGCTGAAGAAATTCAACCTGCCCAGGACAATGATGGTGCGCTTCTACTCCTCCATCATTGAGTCCATCCTCACCTCCTCCATCACCATCTGGTTCGCTGCTGCCACCGCCAAGGACAAGGGCAGACTGCAGCGCGTCATTCAGTCTGCAGAGAAGGTGATTGGCTGCAATCTGCCGTCGCTCCAGGACCTGTACACCTCCAGGACCCTGAGGTGTGCAGGCAAGATTATGGCCGACCCCTCCCATCCCGGTCACACGCTCTTTGCGGCACTCCCCTCTGGCAGGATGCTGCGGTCCATCAGGACCAAAACCTCACGGCACAAGAACAGTTTTTTCCCGTCTGCCACTAGCCTTTTCAACAAGGCCCGGAGCCCCCCCTGACACTGACTCTCTCCCTTCCCCCACACAGTCCTACATGCTACATTAACGTGGCATCTTCAGATCATCTGCGTTACATTAACGCACAGTGTGTACAGTGTGTACTCATTCGGGACCACCATTTTTTCTATGCATGCACTACTGCTCCGTATTCCATATTCATTGTACATTGTATATATATATTTATAATTATTTTACTTACTAATATTTTTTTAATACTGCTGTTCTCTTGCACCAATTGCACCAAGACAAATTCCTTGTAGGTGCAAACCTACTTGGCAATAAAACTGATTCTGATTCTGATTCTAGAAGGGTAGATGAATGATGAATGGATGATGGATTGAAGATACAAGATACAAGGCAGGATAACAGAATACCCTTTAATATTCTGAGATGTACACATCACAGTGCTATTATTTATTATTTATATTCTACCTTAGAAAACTAATTTGCACGAGTGTGTGAAGATTTAAGAAGAGGATTTTAAGTGTATTTCTACAGTGGGCAGTCTACATACTGTTGATTTAAAACCTTAACACACACTTTTATAGTTTACTACTACTGAGTTT
>JAXIVH010000005.1:12094175-12099175 GCA_036785325.1 Urophycis tenuis | reverse complement strand
TTTAGTTGGATTGTAGGACAGGCCGCATATTAACAAGACAGACAGCCAGTCCTGACAGACAGACATAACATACGGCTGATTGAAGAAAATCATGCAATGTGAGTGCATGATGTCACGACATCCACCACTGAGAACCGACTTACAGACTGAAGGGCGCACACTCTGTACATCATACACACACACAGAACAAGGAAGTTCTGCACAACCCGCTCCGCACACACACACAACACACACACAAACGGCACGACAGAGAGAGAGAGAGAGAGAGAGAGAGAGAGAGAGAGAGAGAGAGAGGATACTTCTTTATTGGTTATTGTCAGTATGGGACCTAAATTTGTGGGCTGCTTTGTTTAGCACCTGGGGAGCAAGTTGGGTTTCAGTGTCTTGCTCAAGGACACTTCGACATGCAGACAGTTGGAGGAGGGGATCGAACCACTGACCCAACGGTTAGCGGACGACCTGCTCTGTCCACCTGCTCTACCCACTGAGCTGCTGCCGCCCCTTGACAAACATACAGACACACATGTCTGAAAATGCTTACATGAACTCATAAACTCATTAGAAGTGTGCCTTAACACTTCATCTTCACCTGACCGCAAGCGACAAAAAGGTATTATCTTATGTATTCAGGATGTGTATTTCAACCTTGACCTTCAAGAGTACATGGTGAAAGTGATTAAACGCAATTAGAAAGGTTATACCATATTAAGGATGTATAAAATGTATCAGATTGAGTGACTGCTCGTTAGCTAACTCTCTGGAAAGAACCAGAATGAACCTTCCTTTGAGCAGGCATTATCCCTGTGCTGTGTGAGTCTGCCAACTCTAGATGGCGATAATGAGCACACTCTGGCGCTGAATGGCAAAAGAAGAACACTTGAAACATGTAATGCTTTACAGCAGTGTTGCCAGATATACAATCATTATCATATTTGTGTGATCATTTTGCCCTCTGAACGATGAACAATAAATAATGCTAACAGTCCCATATGTCCATGAATGATAATTAAATTGACATTTACTACTGTATTTGTATGTGGCTATCTCACTTCACAACATTTGTGGACACGATCAGGACAGTAAGATATTGATCCTACGTCTGTGTTTTACGCATCCCTTCTCATGTGACCCTCCAGCCAGCACTGCCTGTTGTGACGAAGAGTGTGACTCACAAGCACATGCAGATGCTGCACAGGCCACCGCAGGGACATAAACATGGCTGCACTGAAGCCAGAGTTTCCTGCTTCATGTAAGCGTTCACGGCGCAGTGGTGTTGACGCTGTGTGGAGATTCTCACTCTGGTGGAGGCTCTCTGATAAACTGACCGTTTTTTTCCTTTTAATTTCTAAAGCGATTTAATTTGTTAATTCCTTATTTTAAAGGGGGTCATATTTGAGTGGTTGATAGTTGAATTTGGGGGTACTGCTAGAATTGGATCATGTGATTAACTAAGGCCCCCGATCCCGGCCAGCCGGCCTGCTCTGATTGGTCAAACACAAACACAGTGCGTGTGTCGGCCGTCTCACGGGCCACTGTTATTATAATCAATTATGATTATATTATAATATTATGACTGACTATGTTACTGCAGCCTCTGCTTCGGGGTCCTGCATCATTCACTGTATG
Source organism: Urophycis tenuis (assembly GCA_036785325.1). Lineage (NCBI taxonomy): Eukaryota > Metazoa > Chordata > Actinopteri > Gadiformes > Phycidae > Urophycis > Urophycis tenuis. The sequence continues at coordinate 12,097,549 of JAXIVH010000005.1, read as the reverse complement.
TTGTCCTTTATGTGACACGTAGAGGACAACAGTGAATGAAACATGAGTTTACAACGGAGCGTGTCATGCTAACCTGACAGGGCTGTTCCTGGGCTGAACGAAGCAGAAACACAGCTATGGGATGCGATATAACGGATGATAATTGATCAAAAGATGAATCAGACATCTGATTCATTGCATCTGATTCAGGACCACATATGAAAGTTGCCCAAACCGGAATGGAAAACATCAGATTCCATTTGCTTTTTGCGGTTCACACTGTTGTGATGATTGGATCTTCATCACATATGAGCAGATTTGTGCCCATGGTGCTAGCAGTGTGAAGGCCGGCTAGATTCATGAGCGATGTCCAAAAGTGGTTTGTCCTAATAAATACATTTTTCAGAAATTTCCCATTTAGGCCAATTAGTTCTCTTGATTATGACAATCAACTTTCGACAGAAAGTTGCTAGTACCTGACAAACGTGAATTTTTGCCAAACCAAAGGCATGCTGATACAAAGAAGATGATGATGCAGTTATCGGCAGATATGGGCAGTAAATACAGTCAGATATGACTGTATTCTAACAGGGCACTGTGTGGAGGCTGTGAAGAGGTTGTAATACACTACCTGAGTTCTAATTGAAATACCCTTGTGTTCACCTTCCTTTTCACCTTCACCTCTGTTTGCATGAATGGATACTCATAGTGACCATTTCTTAGGCAAGTATTGACTTGAGTAAATGGCAGTGTCAAATTATATACACCTGAAGTCATAGGAATGATGTTTTGGTTCATCTGAAAGCTCCCAACTGTGCAGAAAAGATGGACACAGAGAGACCAGACAGACAGACATCGTTTCTCTGCATTTGACCCATCCTATATCACATAGGAGCAGTGGGTAGCCGTGGTCAGCGCCCGGGGAGCAAGTTGGGGGGTCAGTGTCTGACTCAAGGACACTTCGACATGCAGACAGTTGGAGGAGGGAATCGAACCGCCGACCCTACGGTTAGAGGACGACCCGCTCTACCCACTGAGCTACTGCGGCCCCCCAAGATATGTTGGAGATATGTTGTTTGATTGACAGAATAGTAGCTAGAGAAAGAGAGAAACATGCTTTACAAGCTTAGACTATTTTACATGGTATTCTACATGCAGTCACCCATCTCTCTCTGCCTCTCTCTCTTGCTTTCCATCTCTCTCCCTTTCTATGTCTCTATCCCTATGTCTCTCTCTCTCTCATTCTCTTGGTTTCCCTCTCTCTCTCCCTCACCCATCACACCACAGACACACACAAACACAGAATATGCATTTTGTACAGAAAGGCACCATGCAACAAACACACCACCCACACAGAGACGTACACACACCCTAACACAAGGTTGGGTCTGGAGGTCTGGTTGAGACTAGTCCTCAGCATCCTGGGCCGGGGGGGCGAGGTGGGATCAGGTGGGATCAGGTGAGATCAGGTGAGATCAGGGGAGGGTTAACATCAGATTAAACTCTTAGCAGCAGAATGCTGTCTGAGCCACTGAATCACAGCCCACCTTCAGCCAGGCAGGGCGTGTGTTTGGATGTGTTTGTTTTGCTATGGGTGGGTGGGGGAGGCATGTCTGTCACAGCATACCACACACAAATAATAATAATGATCATAATAATTCTGCTAATAATAATAACAATAATACATTTGATTTATAAAGTGCCTTTCATTGATCATGAGTCGCTTGTGAAACAAAAACATAACGCACACACATGGACACACACACACACACAGGCGCGCACACCCACACACACGCGCGCACACACACACGCACACGTTGCCAGTTGGTAGATCTGAAACCAAACATAGTAAACCCAAGTCAGATTCACACTCCAGGCACACACCTGAGGGGGGCGGAGTTAACTTCCACAGGGCATCCCGCACAGGATGTGGCCATCCTTATAAGGGCATCCTGTTGCTCTAATTCGCTGTAAATACACGGACAATGTGAAGGTGTACTGTACGCCGGGGGCCCACAAGGTCGGCCTACAAGGTCAGCCTACAAGGTGTTGACTTAAAGGAACATTCCAGAAAACATTCCTTTGGTGTTAATGACAGATGTTTATGTCTGGTGATTAGGACTGGGCCCTGAGCCCCTCCTCCAGGCATGGCCTGGCGTGCTGTCTGTGGTTCAACGAGATCCAGGCTGACTGACATCAGCAGGCAGCTCGTCTGATCCCCCCTCACAGGTGCCTGGCTGTTGGTTCGGTTGTTCTGTTGGTGGACACAGTCCCACCCAGTTCACAGATTTCCTTCAGCGCTGAAACGGTTAGATGATAGTAGGAACACATTCCTAACTGGAAACAGGTTTTTAAGACAGGCCTTTGTGAATGGATGGTCTCTTTTAGTGTCTTGGATCAGAACTGCTCTGTGAGGATCCCACTTTGTTTAAGAGCACCGTTGGGATTGTTCAACCTGGGAATGGTGTTGTTTTTGTTACCATGGTGACCAGATGATTGTTAGTTACTGCAGAAAGATCTGGTTGCTGTTGGTGCCGTTCTAAACCAAAACAGACTGTGTTAACCACAGAGAGACAGAGATAAATAGATAGATAGATAGATAGATAGATGGATAGATAGATAGATAGATAGATAGATAGATAGATAGATAGATAGATAGATAGATAGATAGATAGATAGATAGATAGATAGATAGATAGATAATGTGAGATAGCGTGATTGATTATTGGTTGATTTATAGATTAGTTGATTGATTGAGTGATTGATTGCTGGAGAACGACTGACAGAGATCGTGATAAAAAGAGTAAATAGGGAGAAGAGAGGGAGGGTGAGAAAAGGTTTTAGCGTCATGACTTGGAGAACTTTGTGCTCTCCAAACACGCATAAATCCTCTCTGCTGCCTGACAGCAACATGATTCTTGGCAGACCAGAGGTGATACTAACACGAACCATGCGGGAGCAGAGAGAGGAGGAGAGAGGAGAGAGGGGAGAGGAGGAGAGAGCGGAGAGGGAGGAGGGGAGAGGAGGAGAGAGCGGAGAGGGAGGAGGGGAGAGGAGGGGGGGGATGGGGGAAAAGAGAGGAGGAGAGCAAAGGCAAGAAGCGAAAGGGAGGGAAGGAGAGGAGACAGAGTGGAGCTGGGAGGAGGAGAAATGAGGGGAGGAGAAGGCAGAGAGGACAGAGGAGCAGGCAGCGAGGTCCAGCGGAAAGCAGGAGAGATATAAAGGGAATACAAGCGTGAGAAAGTGTACTGTTACCTCTCTCATCTACACACACAGAACTGGGAACTCACAGAACCCAGACCTCACAGAACTCACACACACAGAACCCAGAGACCAGAGACACCCCAGAGATCGGACACCAGTGTTAACCGTAGACCAGAGACCACCAGACACCA
>JAXIVH010000005.1:12066475-12083975 GCA_036785325.1 Urophycis tenuis | reverse complement strand
TAACATGTACGGCTTCAACCTCTCTCTCTATCACTCATTTACCATCAATACAGCCAGCCATCCATCATCCATCATCCATCTATCCATTATCCATCATCCATCATCCATCTATCCATCATCCATCATCCGTCATCCATCATCCATCCATCCATCATCCATCCATCATCCATCATCCATCCATCCATTCATCATCCATCATCCATCCATCCATCCATCATCCATCCATAATCCATCCATCCATCCATCACGCATCATCCATCCATCCATCATCCATCCATCATCCATCCAGCCATCCATCCATCCATCACCCAACATCTATCCATCATCCATCCATCATCCATCCAGCCATCCATCCATCCATCATCCATCATCCATCCATCCATCATCCATCCATCATCCATCCATTCACCTGTCCATCATCCATCCATTCACCTGTCCATCATCCATCCATTCATTATTCATCTGTCTATTATCCATCCATCCATCATCCATCCATCTATCTTCTTTCCATTGGTTCTGCATTTAACTAACACAAATCAACACTGACTCACAGTTACTAACTAACGCTGATTAACACCAACTAACAGTTACTCACAGTTACTCACAGTAACTCCAGTCTAGCTCCTCCCTGCTCCTCCCTGCTCCTCCTCTCTGCTCATCCCTGCTCCTCTCTGCTCCTCCCTGCTCCTCCCTGCTCCACCCTTCTCCTCTCTGCTCCTCTCTGCTCCTCCCTGCTCCTCCCTGCTCCTCCCTAGGTGTCTGGGGCGAGTGGTGCTGGAGACGCCTCCACTTCCTCCTCCCCAGAGACAGCAGCCTTACTGCTGCTCTATGGACCGTGGGCTAACAAGCCTAGCACACCTCCACTCATCTCATACACACACATACACACTCACACACACACACACACTCACACACACACACACACACACACACACACACACACACACACACACACACACACACACACACACACACACATACACACTCACACACACACACACACACACACACACACACACACACACTCACACACACACACACACACACACACACACACACATACACACACACACACATACACACACACACACACACACACACACACACACACACACACACACACACACACACACACTCACACACACACACACACACTCACACACATACACACACACACACACACACACACACACACACACACACACACTCACACACATACACACACAGGATGAATTGAACTACACAAATATACACACCCACACATCACACACAAATAAAGGGGCAACAGGGGTCCGAGCAACAGCAGGAGAATGAGAGCCAGGTGTTGCTGATGTTACTGATGTGGTCGGCTGAGACCCCCGCATCGTTAGCTGCTATTAGACATGATGGCTGGTTGACATCACAACATCACCACACCCACACACACAAGGAGAGGGCAAGAGAGCAAGAGAGTCAGAGAGAGAGAGGGAGAGAGAGAGAGAGAGAGAGAGAGAGAGAGAGAGAGAGAGAGAGAGAGAGAGAGAGAGAGAGAAAGAGAGAGAGAGACCGAGAGAACCAGAGAGAAAGCGTGCGCTTACACACACATACATGTGCACACACACACTCATGAATGCGTGCGTATGCACACAAGCACATGCGCAAGCACTTACACACACTTACACACTTACACACACACACACACACACACACACACACACACACACACACACACACACACACATTTGGAGAAGCAAATACACACCTGTATAACACACACCTGCACAACACACACTTGACCCGGTCTTCCACAACTCAACTGGTATGCAGATGATGCTGAACTCCCGCCAGGAGAACCAGAGGGGGGAGGAGATAGATAGAAATAGAAAGAAATACTTTATTGATCCCAAACTGGGAAATTACAGGAAGGAGAAGGAAAGAAGAAATCTGCTATTTACCAATTAAGATTGTTCGTATCTTTCTTAAGTCAGTTCTAATGAAAGAAAAATGAATTCTTAACTTTAAAATAGCTTTAAACACCTTGCTTGTCTTAAGTTGTCCCATTAAGAATGTCACATTATGCCTTGATATGAATTGATATTATTGTTACAATACAGTAAAACCTCGGTATTCAAATTCAATTCATTCCAAACAGTTGTTCACGTTTTAAATTGTTCAAAAATGTAAAATTTTTCCCATAAGAATGAACATAAAATTGATGAATTGGTTCCAGAGCACCAGATAAGTGCATAATCCTTTTAGACCACATAGTAATTCATGTATCAAATCTTACACTTGGCCTTGATAAACAGTAATAAAATAACATTGTAAATAAAAAGAATAAACTGAACTTCTTTATTCTTTAAAATGGTACATATTGTTGATTTGGCCATGAAGTGAAGCACGCATCTCGTTTTCAGAGGGTTTCCTTCTTCCACTTCACCATTGCTGCTTCCCTTCTCTGGAGGCATAATGGAGGGCTTAGTTATACAGTACATGTTTGTTCAACTGATGCAAATAATGATGCACAGAACAAAGACTGTTGGAGCGTGTTTTGATTTAAACGTGGTAATATGTCTTATATGATCAGCAACATAGTAATCTATGGCAATTTAGTCATGCTAAAATAAGACTGTAGACTTTTGAGAAAACAGGTGTTCCCCCCACCTACAACCACCACCACGACACCTCCACTCCAACCACCACCACCACACCACCACCTACTGCCACCACACCCCCACCCTGACCACCAACACAACACCTACTACCACCACGCCCCCACCCTGACCACCACCACACCACCACCTACTGCTACCACACCCCCACCCTGACCACCAACACAACACCTACTACCACCACGCCCCCACCCTGACCACCACCACACCACCACCTACTGCTACCACACCCCCACCCTGACCACCAACACAACACCTACTACCACCACGCCCCCACCCTGACCACCACCACACCACCACCTACTGCTACCACACCCCCACCCTGACCACCAACACAACACCCACTACCACCACGCCCCCACCCTGACCACCAACACAACACCCACCTCATCACACCCCCACCCTGACCACCACCACACCACCACCTACTGCTACCACACCCCCACCCTGACCACCAACACAACACCACCTACTGCCACCACACCCCCACCCTGACCACCAACACAACACCCACCTCATCACACCCCCACCCTGACCACCAACACATCCAACAGCACCACCACACCCACCCACACCCTGACCATGACCACAACCATCACAACAGATCATAACAGACCACAGCAGATCACAACAGATCACAACAGATCACAGCAGATCCCAACAGATCACAACAGATCATAACATAATATATCATGACAGATTGTCACAGATCCTATTGTCCCCAGGAGGCGTGTCCCTGTTGGTACTGGAGAACGTTCCAGAACAGCCTGGACCAGCAGAGCCAGACCACCACATGCTGCAGCACATGAAGCATGACAATTACTATTACAAGAAGCTCTCTTTGACCCACATGCCGCTCTCACACTCTCTGTAACTCTCTCTTACACTCTGTCTCTGTCTCTTGCTCTCTCTCTCTCTCACACTCTGTCTCTGTCTCTCACTCTCTGTCACTCTCTCTCACACTCTGTCTCTGTCTCTCACTCTCTGTCACTCTATCTTACACTCTGTCTCTGTCTCTCGCTCTCTGTGTGTCTCTCTCTCTCTCGCTCTCTCTCACACTCTGTCTCTGTCTCTCGCTCTCCACAGGAAATGATTAGTGATAAATCGTGGACGAGCTGCTTAATCACGACCACAGTGACAGGTCATCACTGATGCATGCTGGGAGTTGCTGGTGAAGTCAAACCCGTTCTTCCTCTTTGTTTGTGTGTGTGTGTGTGTGTGTGTGTGTGTGTGTGTGTGTGTGTGTGTGTGTGTGTGTGAGAGTGTGTGTATGTGTGTGTGTGTGTGTGTGTGTGTGTGTGTGTGTGTGTGTGTGTGTGTGTGTGTGTGTGTGTGTGTGTGCGTGGGTGTGGGGGTGTGCGTGTGTGTGTGTGAGTGTGTGGGTGCGTGGGTGTGTGTGTGTGTGTGTCAGAGTGTGTGTGTGTGTGGGGGGGGGGGGGGGGGGCTCAGCAGGGCCTCCTATCTGATCAGGAGGAGGACAACTCACTCTGCTAGCGATACCATGCATCATTAGAGGAGAATTACACAGCAAGGGGAGAGGAGGGGGGAGAACATGGGGAGGTGGGACGAGGGGCTGAAGGTGGGTGATGGAGAGATGTAGAGAGATGGGGGAGGGAGAGAGAGAGAGGGAGAGTGAAAGAAAGAGAAAGAAAGAAAGAAAGAAAGAAAGAAAGAAAGAAAGAAAGAAAGAAAGAAAGAAAGAAAGAAAGAAAGAAGAGATAGAGGGAGCTTGACAGAGAATGAGAGATGGAGGATGGAGAGAGAGAGAGATGGGGGGAGAGATTTGGGAGGGAGAGATATGGAAGGAGAGAGAGATGGCTGCAGAGAGATGGAGGGAGAGAGAGACTCAGACAGGGGTGAGAGGTTGGCTCTTGCTTACTTGGTCGAGCCTTATCTGTCCATAGCGTGAACGCTTCATAGCAGCACAGTGTGTGAGACTGGGCCTGGACACATTGCGCCCCTCCTGAACGCACCAAAGCGTTCCTGAATGCACCACAGCGCTCCTGAACGCACCACAGCGTTCCTGAACGCACCGCGGCGTAGAACCAGTTCTGGGGGAGATGCTATCAGATCGCACGCCACAATCTGATATGGGAGCCTGGTGTTTTCTCAGCCCGCTAAATGATTCAGTCACACCAGAGGCTGTTCAAATCTCTCTTTCTCTGTCTCTCTCACCCCCTTGCTCTCTCTCTCTCTCTCTCTCTCTCTCTCTCTCTCTCTCTCTCTCTCTCTCTCTCTCTCTCTCTCTCTCTCTCTCTATCAATCTTTCTTTTATCATGTAATTGAACACATGCCTTTGAAACTCCCTGCCATGTGTTGTCAAGAAAGTGTGGGTTGGACCTCAGGCTCAGGGTACAGGACTTCAGGGCACTGGAGCCCTGGATATAGGACCTCAGGGTACAGGGGTCCTGGGTACTGTAGCCCAGGTTACTGGAGCCCTGGATATAGGACCTCAGGGTACAGGGGTCCAGGGTACTGTAGCCCAGGTTACTGGAGCCCTGGATATAGGACCTCAGGGTACAGGGGTCCAGGGTACTGTAGCCCAGGTTACTGGAGCCCTGGATATAGGACCTCAGGGTACAGGGGTCCAGGGTACTGTAGCCCAGGTTACTGGAGCCCTGGATATAGGACCTCAGGGTACAGGGGTCCAGGGTACTGTAGCCCAGGTTACTGGAGCCCTGGATATAGGACCTCAGGGTACAGGGGTCCAGGGTACTGTAGCCCAGGTTACTGGAGCCCTGGATATAGGACCTCAGGGTACAGGGGTCCAGGGTACTGTAGCCCAGGTTACTGGAGCCCTGGGCATAGGACCTCAGGGTACAGGGGTCCAGGGTACTGTAGCCCAGGTTACTGGAGCCCTGGATATAGGACCTCAGGGTACAGGGGTCCAGGGTACTGTAGCCCAGGTTACTGGAGCCCTGGATATAAGACCTCAGGGTACAGGGGTCCAGGGTACTGTAGCCCAGGTTACTGGAGCCCTGGATATAGGACCTCAGGGTACAGGGGTCCAGGGTACTGTAGCCCAGGTTACTGGAGCCCTGGATATAGGACCTCAGGGTACAGGGGTCCAGGGTACTGTAGCCCAGGTTACTGGAGCCCTGGGCATAGGACCTCAGGGTACAGGGGTCCAGGGTACTGTAGCCCAGGTTACTGGAGCCCTGGATATAGGACCTCAGGGTACAGGGGTCCAGGGTACTGTAGCCCAGGTTACTGGAGCCCTGGATATAGGACCTCAGGGTACAGGGGTCCAGGGTACTGTAGCCCAGGTTACTGGAGCCCTGGGCATAGGACCTCAGGGTACAGGGGTCCAGGGTACTGTAGCCCAGGTTACTGGAGCCCTGGATATAGGACCTCAGGGTACAGGGGTCCAGGGTACTGTAGCCCAGGTTACTGGAGCCCTGGATATAGGACCTCAGGGTACAGGGGTCCAGGGTACTGTAGCCCAGGTTACTGGAGCCCTGGGCATAGGACCTCTGGGGTCCTACTGGAGCTGGAGTGTTGCACTCCTGTCTGTTAGCAACAGTGTGAACCCCAAACTGGCACCTCCTGTTACTTTTAACTCATTAACTCCTGAACCATGGAAATATGTATTTAGGTTTAGAAATTAAGTCGTTGGCATTTAGATTTGGCTGGTTTCAGAAGTCCAACAACGCTTTAATCTGATTGGGCGTTGAGAGGTCAGCGTCAACTGGGGTCAAAGTTTAAATTGTTTGAACTTTGAGCGCAGGATCATAGTGGATGATCAAAGCTTTCCACCATACCCAGGGTAGCGTTCGCTCTGAGTTAGCTTCAAAGCTATGTTTGGCCACAACACTAGCTTGGGCTTCAATGCTAGGTTAGTTTCAACGTTAGGTTGGGACCCTTCACTAAATTAGCTTCTATACTAGATAAGGCTAGGTAAGCTACAACACTCAACTCCATTAGCCTTGCTGGCCTCTTCGTACGGTATGGATGAAGATGTTCGCTGAATTCATCTGGTTCAACGTTGTGATGATGTCATGCCCAAACAGGCTCCCACAGTGCATTGCTCTAGCTTGGTTCCTGTTCCCGTCACTGTGGTGCGGAGGAATGCCTGTATTACTCTGATGATGGATGAGACGGTAACCCCCCCCCCCCCCCCCACCCATCCTGCCTCCTCTTTACATGCCTGTGTTTGTCTTTGTTATGCAGTAAATGTGGAATGCTGTGTTTTATTGGAAGAAGCATAGGGCAGATTCTGTGGTCGGCCGGAGAGCGTTTACATGCAGACACACATACATACACCCACACACACACACACACACACACACACACACGCACACACACACACACACACACACACACACAGACACACACACACACACACACACACACACACACACACACACACACACTGCTCCAGGACAGACCAGGATAGAGTGTTGCTGATTGCTGGTGTGTTGTGAGTACAGCTGTGTACCTGACGAACCCAACCACATGCATGTGAACTACCGGCAGACTCCCAGGCATGAGGCCTCCCTCGAGGCGGTGGTTCGGGTCAACGTGGCTTCTTTGTTTTTTAGGGTGTCATTCCTTGCCCTTTGGAGGGCGGGGGGGTCTGGTGCGTAAGTCCGTGAAGACACTGGAGACGGTGATCAGCGCAACACATTTACATCATATGGAGTCTTCTGCTGCTCTGTGGCTCGCTCAAGAGCAACACGCATCCCCAGTTTAACCACGTGCGGGACAAATATGAAGCAAATTAGTTTTTACATGTATTTGCATTTTTGTGTTACTTGGGCAGCTGGCCTCGCCTTTGCAAAGTGCACGCGCTGCCCAGAAGACGTTGCTGAACGTGACGTAACTTGCGGTAAGTGGAACTCTGGAGCGAGAGCGAGAGTAGAACCAGCATGTGGAGGGAGTCCAGCCTTGAGGCGATGGGGCGTAGCCCTCCCAACGGGAACCAAGGGCCGCAGTCTCAGAACTTACTTGTTTTACATATTTTATGTCCACCAAGTGGACCACGCAAAGCATTACTGAATGTTTCACCGGCCTCTTTCCCGCCAGCTCTGATGTTTGTCTTACCGAGAGTTAAGTCACGGCCCATTGCATGCATGAGTCCAGCTGTACTTCTGTACGTCGACAAATTATTGAAAAATGGATTAACCAACGCATGCTTTCCCTTTGCACACATCCATTATCTGAGGATCCCAACTTGCCTGTGAGGGGTACATATGACCACATTTAATCTCATTTCAGGACTGTTGAGTTCCTCTCAGCCTGGAAGATGTGGTTCTGCATCCATCAGCAATCACAAGGCGTTGTGCTGGGTTAGGATCATATCATAAATAATGGAGCGGAGTTGATCCATATAGGAGGTCAAGGCAGCAAACTCTATAAACACATCGGCACAAACTCCCACAGAAACGCATTTAACGGAGAATGGAGAGCAACTTTGGTACAAACGTTGTATATGTATTAAACGTAAAGAGTGTAAAGAATATAAAGTATAAAGAGTTCCTTTTTTGACTGGAACCGTGCGAGAGAAGGAACAAGGAAGTTAGACACAGAAAAGCTGGAGCCGTAACAAAAGATGTTTATGAAGATAGTTTTTTGTGGGTTGGTTTGTCCTGGCTGGTATCAGATGCAGGGTTATGGATACTTCATCATTTGAATTATAACATCAAATTAGACCCTTTCATAATCACCCAAAGAAAATACATAAATTAACCGAATCTATCAGTTTAAATACCACACCACCATGCAGCTGAACACCACAGAGGAATGCAGTTAGCTGTCAGGACTGTATGTGAGTGTGTGTGTGTGTGAGTGTGTGTGTGTGTGTGTGTGTGTGTGTGTGTGTGTGTGTGTGTGTGTGTGTGTGTGTGTGTGTGTTTGTGTGTGTGTGTGTGTGTGTGTGTGTGTGTGTGTGTGTGTGTGTGTGTGTGTGTGAAGGGTAGTGGTGACTGGTTCCAACTCAAACAGACATAAGATGCAACAAGAGCAGAAATGTGCTGAGTTGAAACAAATTAAACAAGTTGAGGCGGCAGCGCGGCTCATGGAGGCTTGGCTGCGCTAACACAATGTGTTAAAAGGCACGTGTAGCTTTTAGCGTGTCACGCTAAGGGATGCTAACACAACATGTTAAAAGGTATGTGTAGCTTTTAGCGTGTCACGCTCAGGGATGCTAACACAACGTGTTAAAATACATATGTAGCGGCTAGTGTGTCGTGCTAAGAAATGCTAACGCAACACGTCAAAAGGCGCATGTCGCTACTAGCATCACGCGGTAAGGGAGACTTTGCTAACTGTCTTATAGAGTGCATGAAGCGCCTAGCGTGTTGTGCTAAGGTAGGCTTTGCTAACCCGACATGTTACAAGGCGCATACAGCTGTTAGCATGTCCCGCTATCAATCTCTCCCTCTGACTGCCTTATGAAACACGCGTGTCTCCCATACACACCAACACAGCTAACTGTCCTCCAAGCTCTGTGGCTCCGCCTCACATCCCCCCCCCCCCCCCCTCCCCCCCGGGGGACGTCTGCCATGGGGCTTCGTGACCAGTCAGAGGGGGTCTCAGCTGGAGGATCCCTGGGGACCACCATGACGGCAGACTGGCCTAGGATAAGTTACACATCCACACACACACACACACACACACACACACACACACACACAGATACACACATACACAGACACCACACACAAATACACACACACATCTATACACTCACACATACATACCGAGATACACCAAACTGGACACACCGACATTCATCGATACAAACACACAAACGCACACACACACACACACACACACACACACACACACACACACACACACACACACACACACACACACAGATACATACTGTACATGGATACTTACATATACAAACACACATACACATACACTATCAATGTACCTATACACGCATGTACATAATAAGATAAAGACACACAGCTGCAGCTACACACATCTCACAGATTCTCAAACATGTACACACACTCAATTGTGTACTTTTTACACACACATTGAAATGGATAGCAGATGCATACACACACACACACACACACACACACACACATGTAGAACTCTTAAAATGCAGACACACACAAATGTAAAACTACTAACACACACACACACACATATATGCAGACAGAGAACTCTGAGCATACAGCCGCGATCATGCAGCAGTTCTCTGGGTTCCTCTGGTTTCGTGTGGGGAGCAGCGTTTCCAATGCGTTCTCAAAGCCCTGTTCTAAGGGCCGTCTCTCAGGGCAGGTCAGCCTGCGCCAAGTCAATGAAAGAGCTAGTTAAACTTTATCTGGGGACAAACACAAAAAGTGGATTGACAAACAGACCTTACATACAGAGATAAAGAGCCCTACAGCAGAAGCATGCACACAGGCAGGCAAACACAAGCCCCCTCATACACACACACGCGCGCACACACACACACACACACACACACACTCACACACACACACACACACATACACACACACACACACACACACACACACACACACACACACACACACACACACACACACACACGTAGAACTCTGACATACACATGTAGAAATTTGACACACACATACTAAACACTCACACACACAAACATGCGACACACACTACGACATGCATGGCTGTCAGTGAAACTCAATACAGCAAAGAATGTAAAACTCATCTGATCCAAGACACAAAGATCCCCCCCCCCCCACACCCTTACCTCCCATGAGTGAATGACTTCCTAAACACGACACATCGGCCTGTAGCCCCCTGGGACCCATGCCAGACCACTGCTCTTCATCACTGTGTCTCCTCAGGGAGGGAGGGGAGAGGGAGGGGGGGAGGGCGAGAGGGCCAGGGGTAAGAGAGGGAACACTGCAGAGTAATGTGTTCCAGCCATAGCAGAACTCACTGGCCAACCTCTCTCTCTCTCTCTCTCTCTCTCTCTCTCTCTCTCTCTCTCTCTCTCTCTCTCTCTCAGCAGCAGATGGACTCGTCCAAACACACAGAGGAGTTGGATGGGTTTCCTCCCGTGTACACACACAAACACACACACACACACACACACACACACGCATGTGCGTACACACACAAATAGGCAGCGCATGCACAGACACACACACACACACAGACACACAAACACACAGCCAGGCACATGTACAGATAGACACACACACACACACACACACACACACACACACACACATACACACAGACCCACACACAATCGCACAAGCAAGCACATGCACATGTGACTTCATGTAAATCAGCCTCCATACACGTCTTCTGGAAGTTCTCTAGCAATAGCTACTATCATTTGGTGAAATGGTCGATCTGTTAGCTAAACAGGTAACCCACTGTCACCTGGAGGTCCTGGTCTGACCTATACATCTAGTTTTATCTGGTAAAGGTTAGCCTACTCTACAGGTAACCCACCGTCACCTGGAGGTCCTGGTCTGACCTATACATCTAGTTTTATCTGGTAAAGGTTAGCCTACTCTACAGGTAGCCAACCATCATCATTATATTGTTAGTGTAGTCATGAGCACATATTAATTACATACAATATGCAAATCATGTTGCTGGTCAAAAAGAAAGGGTCTTCCTTTATGGTGGAAACACTCACATGGTTCCTGTTACCAGGGCCCAGGTCACATGGTTCCTCTTACCAGGGTCCGGGTCACATGGTTCCTCTTACCAGGGTCCAGGTCACATGGTTCCTGTTACCAGGGCCCGGGTCCCGGGTCCCGGGTAGAGCGCTGTCAGCTGCAGGGTGGGGGTGTGTTGGGGCCAACAGCAGCATAGAAAGTCTGATCTCAGCTGGAAGCCAGGACATGTCGGGTTCACACGCATAGATATACATATGCATTTACACACACACACGCACACACGCACACACACACACACACACACACACACACACACACACAGTGTATGGGTACATAAACATACACACGTGAGGACACATACACACACACAGATTTAGCGTTCACACAACAGGTGCGCCTGTCCATTCGTCAGTCAGACGGTAACTTGTCAATTAATTTGTATTTTGTATTTCTCTGCCTTTTTGCACCAAACTGTCTTTTGATGGCGTTGAAGCCTACAAGCGAGATAATGACAGAGTAGAAGATAGTTACAGACATGGACGGATACAGAGGGCATTGGAGGAATGGCAGGGAAATACAGATATAGAATAGATAGGGCAGCAAGATAGAGAGATGTGGGTGAATGATAAAGTGTTCGAGCGTAGAGGCGTTGTGTTATGGAATTTCATTGTGCCTATTTTATCTGAAAACTTTGTATAGTTTTCAGATAAAATAGGCACTGCGTGGTTACACTTGATTGCATGTATCCCGACGTATTCCCATGCATCTAGAAATATTGATAGAACTGGAGGGTGGTTGAAATAGTCTACTAATGTCCTTCATTAATTGTACTAATTTATATTAATCAATGCTTTGATTCAATCGACTTTTTCAAGTGGCTAAATCACTGATATGTCTGGCATACAAATAAATAACCAAGAGTTTAAAACACAATCCAGGACGAGTCAAGTAAAATGGGCAGCTTTATTACAATTATTTAGACATGTTTTGTTTGTATACACGCACATAAACAAATATATAGTTGTATTTTTACAATTGACATTTTTTTTAAACATACAGTATGCATAACAACTGGCAATAATAACTGGCAAAGTGCTTCCTTGTCCTTTTTTTGTCATATCAAATGTTTGGAGATGAATCTAAAGCGATCGGGGAGAAAATGTGACGATAAAAGTTTGAAAAGGCACAGCGATACTCAGCGACGCAGGGTGGGGGGGGGGGGGGGCGGGGGGGGCTGTACACTCAGACAGTGGTCAGCATGAACACACACACACACACACGCACACGCACACACACACACACACACACACGCACACACGCACGCACACACAGGTGAAGGCATTGCATAGAAGCCCTTTCACATTTCACTCCTACTCGGCTGCCCATAAATAGTCGGTGGCTGCTCTAACATCAGTAACCGTCATTCTGGAGGAAAGAACAACAACGTGCTTCATTGTGGCAACATTAACGCGTTTGAACGACATTTAGTGCATAAAAAAAACCAACTGCTTTGTTTGAAGCAGAGGTACCACAGCTCATCCCAGTCTGGCTCTTTAAGACCAGTGCGTGTTGTGGCTGCAGACCACGACGTGCACACGAGGGGGGATGCTCTGTACCTAGAAAGACGGGCCTTATTTTAACTGACAAACTGCAGTTATCGGTGTAAATAACATATAGAAACATATGCAGACGGGCGTTAAGCATTGCGAACTTTACAGCACTTTTAAAGAGAATGTAGAGAAGAAATACGTTGGTAACTTGCATCCAAAATAGGCGACCGTTCGGGGTTTTAAAGATCGTGTCCTACTTGAGCTGCGCGGAATATAAGTTCAATGTGAAAATCACACCGTTGTATTCAGAAAGGCACAAGACGGCCGGGTGTCCACCGCGTTGACGCGGGGATGAGCTTATTGTGTGTTACAAAGGCACGTGTATACTCAGCTGCCTGACCCTTAACAACTGTTGCACACTCGGGATCCCTCCGTATAGGATCCTGCGGTGTCCACTGTACAAGTCTGTTTTTGTGTGATCATATGTTCATGTTAAGTCCAAGGGGATATAGTCCGGCTTCACTGACAGCTGCCCATGGGTTTAAATGAGCCGTCGGGGAGCTGTCGGAAGATGCCCCTTAACGTGTCCAGCTCGCGGGTCAGGTGCTCCACTCGTTTGCGCAGCCTGTCGTTGTCGGACGCCAGCTCCACGACTTTGTGTTGCGTCTCAACGTTGCGCATCTTGGCCTTGTCCCGGCTCTTCCTCACGGCCACGTTGTTCCGCTCCCGCCTCATGCGGTACTCGGGGCTGTTCTTGTCGACGCGCTTCTTGCTTTTGCTCCGGTCGCCGCCGCCGCCGCCATGCAGCATCTTCATGTGCGCCCCGGACAGACCGCTGTGCTGCTGCTGCTGCTGCTGCTGCTGTTGCTGCTGCAGCGGACTGGGCACCGGGGTGGGGGGCGGCGTCGGGTGCCCGGGCTGGAGGTGCATGGTGGTCTGCGCGCAGTGCGCTATCTGGTACTGGAGGTGCGGGAGGTGCTGGGGGTGGTGGTGGGGGTGATGGGGGTAGGCGGGCGCTATGGACTGGCTCATGTCGTCGTCGTCTCGGGGCTCCTGTTTGATGGCCACCGGTCTGATCCTGGCGGAGGGGCTGTCAAACACGGGCTCCAGTTTGGAGGAGTCCACGTAGCCCGGGTGACCCGGGTACACCTGCTGCTGCTGGTGCTGCGGGCCCGGGTGACCGCCGCTGCCTTGGCTGTACTCGTACTCTCCGTTCATCAGCCGCAGCTTCTCTTGTTTGGAGTTGTGGTGAAATAAGTCGGCCAGGAACTCGTCGTTGAAGGCAGAGGGGTCGATGTAGGCGCTTATGTCGATAGAGTTCTCGTTGTCGCAGATTTCACTGAGGTGGCGGAAGTCTCCATGCTGCGGGGCGTCTTTGTAGCAGGCGCTCTGCGGGGCGACGGGGTTCATCAGCGGCCGAGGGGCGACCTCGTACAAGTTGGCGTGCTCCATGGAGTACCTAAAACCCGCCACACATGGTGAAGAGCTACGGGAATCCAGCTTGCTCCGGTACCGAGTGAAAGCCGCTCTGGCTGGTGGAGGACAGCAGGTGTAGATCCTGAAGCCTCTCTCCCGTTCCTACAGGAGAAACTAGAGGAGCGCGCCTTCACCAACAGCAGCAACAGGTGGTAGCAGACAGTGTGCGTCTCTCTCCGGGAGGTCTGTGATACTGAGTGTCACCTCGAGCCTTCAAGCCGCAGAACTGTCAAGACGCCCTACGACCTCCCATTTATACCCGGCACGGCGCGGGGCGGGCGCAGAGCTCAGCCCAGCAGCTTCCACTGGACATTTTTGTGGTTAAAATATGTGCACAATGTTTCACATTTGTTGATGTTCTAATTTTATTATACTAAGGAGTTTTAACTTCTTTTTTTTACTTTTATGGGCAGAGGCATTTATAAACCACTGTCATTTTACCTTCAGTTTTACTGTGCCAACCTTTTATTTGACTGATAACGAATATAATTCAGTCCTATAAGAATCAGAATCAGAATCAGAATCAGAATCAGAATCAAGTTTATTGCCAAGTAGGTTTACACCTACAAGGAATTCGACTTGGTGCAATTGGTGCAAGGGAAAAAACAGTATTAAAAAAAGTATAAAAGTATAAAAGTATAAAAGTATAAGATAGAAGGAGAAGAGTGTAGTGTGATTTACCATTTAGTTAAATGTTGTTTAATGGTCTTTTTGACATTTGTGCACAAAGAAATGTGAAAAGGGCAGCTGTTGTGAGATATTGTCACTAAACTGTCACTAAAGACACTTGAAGTTTCCCCAGGACGGACCAGGAGACAGACAGAGAGAGAGACAGAGGGGGAGGGGGACCTCCCGACAGCAGGTAGTCCTGCGGGCTTTATCACACCTTCCCTGGTGCTTTTCGCACGCAGCCACGCCGTCGCCCCGTGTCGTGAGCTCCGACACCTGGCAGCGGGGACTGAAACATATCGGGAAGATACCCGGGATGATAGAGCGCAACACGACTCACGAAGAGTCTCTCACTTTAACGAAGAGTCTCTCACTCGCACGGCGCCAGTTTTCCTCCACGTTGCCCCCCGAGACGAGACGAGCTATCTTGTATACGAAGATAACACGGTGTCGTGTCCTCTGTGTTATGATTATGTTCGGTATATTTAATGCATGCCCATTTATTTATTTTGAATGCAGGTCCTCTGGGCGAACGAGTAGAGCGGTCGACAGCGGAAGATACTGAGACTGGAGGAGAGACACGGACTGTCAGCTCCCTCTGTCGATACAGCAGGGCAATGAGAGAGAGAGAGAGAGAGAGAGAGAGAGAGAGAGAGAGAGAGAGAGAGAGAGAGAGAGAGAGAGAGAGAGAGAGAGAGAGAGAGAGAGAGAGAGAGAGAGAGAGAGAGAGAGAGAGAGAGAGAGAGAGAGAGAGAGACCATTATTATACATTAGTATAGCCTTCACTGTAAATAAATTACAATGTGGATATACAATGAAAAAGTATAATTTATAACAAGAAATGTTGTGCTATTATGACTTAGTTTATATTACTTTAGTGCTTTGGCATGTAAACGTCCGTTGCCCATGCCAATAAAGCCCTTGGGATCAATAATCATCAGAGAGCATGACAGGCAGACTCAGAGAGGAGAGATGAGAGGTGGCCTCAATAGTCAAAGTAGCTTTATTGTCAATTCCTTCACATGGCAAGACATACAAAGGAATCAAGACTGTAAATATACATTTACACTTTTATATGGGGATGAACATTTATTTCAAACAAATACCAAAAGCTATTAAACACCCTAAATAAGTACATGTAGTCAACACAGCATGCGTAAAGTAGTGATTGATAGATGATGCATTTTTAAACAGTTTGAGTAGCCAATAGATCACTATGGGATGATCCAACACTAACGTGATCCATTTAGATTTAGTCATTTAGCTTCAACATAGACGTAGACATAGACCTATATAAAGACCTGCTAAAGACCTTTATATTGAAATAATGAACATTACGATTCCATTATAATGTAATGGTAACGAATGACAGAAAGCACCTAGTTTCTAACTTTATCTCTAACTTCTCTGACCTCCTCTTCTCCCACCTTTCTATCTATCCACACGTGTGCTTGTCTGTGTGTGTGCGCGCGCGTGTGTGTGTTCGGAGAGATAATGCCAGCAGTAAATTATTAACAGTCAGCTGATAAGGTTGTTTGACCTGGTAGTCCCGTGGACGATCTGAGGCAGTAAGCCTTTACATGAACACCTATTTTACTAACCCTAGTCCCAGCAAGCCTGAACACCCATTTTACTAACCCTAGTCCCAGTAAACCTTTACATGAACAGTCCCAGTAAGACTTTACATAAACACCTATTTTACTAACCCTATCCAACAAGCCTGAACACCCATTTTACTAACCCTAGTCCCAGTAAGCCTTTACATAAACACCTATTTTACTAACCATAGTCCCAGTAAGCCTTTACATGAAAACCTATTTTACTTACCCTAGTCCCAGTTGGACTTAAAATGAAGACCTATTTTAATAACTCTATAGTCCCAGTAAGCCTTTAAATTAACACCTATTTTACTAACCCTAGTCCCAAAAATCTTTACACGAACACCATTTTTACTAACCCTAGTCCCAGTAAGCCTTTACATGAACACCTAATTTACTAACCCTAGTCCCAGTAAGTCTTGACATGAAAACCTATTTTACAAACCCTAGTCCCAGTTAGCCTTAAAATGAACACCTATGTTACTAACCCTAGTCCCAGTTAGCCTTAAAATGAACACCTATTTTACTAACCCTAGTCCCAGTTAGCCTTGAAATGAACACCTATTTTACTAACCCTAGTCCCAGTTAGCCTTGAAATAAACATCTATTTTACTAACCCTAGTCCCAGTTAGCCTTAACATGAACGAGTAGATTTATAGCGTGGTTTGTCTTCAGATGAAGTAATGTACTATTTTAGCCCGTGACATTGTATTTTACATAAACGTTAAAAAAAAATACAGTTCCTCTATTGGGTCGCGTAGCTGTCTATCACGGAAGATTGCGTCATACTGCAGTGTGCTCACCTCTGATTGGCTCACCGTGCATATTGCCCTACATGGTGAAAGAGATTTCGCAATCGCACCGAACACACCTCTCTGTTCCAAACAACAACACCGCGAGTTCAACTCCCAGACCGACCAGAGAAATCGGAATCCAATTTAACGGATTGGACAGTTAGACTGAACACCCCCACC
>JAXIVH010000005.1:11778975-12056475 GCA_036785325.1 Urophycis tenuis | reverse complement strand
TCAATAAATATACTCCATATTACTCCACACTCCCATAATATAATATATAGTATTCTGAAATGGGTCATTCTGCATAATGGATACTTATACTTTTAGTACTTTAAATATATTTTAATTTTAATATTTTTTACTTTAACTTAAAGGGGTAGTTCAGAATTTTGGACATAGGACCTCATTTCCAAGTTAGCCACTGTGTCATTTATCACTGGAGACATGTTCAACAAATTTCCTTCAGTCCTTGTGTCTTTGCAGAGTTTGCTGGTGCTAGGCTAGCAAAGTCAATAGTTTCTGCTAGCCTGCTAATAAAAATATATAATCTTACCCACTCCACAGTACAGGCAAATACATTATAACGCCAGACAATGTAAATGTCTGTGTTGACAGAGTAATGTTAGAAATAAAACCAACTTTAATTATAAACGTGAATTCATTAACAACATAAAATACATTTTCCTCAAATCTACAACAACGTGAATGATGCACATTTTGATAATAGTCAAATGAGCTCCTCCTCTTGATTCTTGCAGCCAGTAAGTATTATATAACCTTTTTCCCCCAATCAACGATAACTAAAGTCCACACCCGTTCATTAATTATCTTTCCATCTGTATTGGACAGAAAGACTGCCAATGCATTACAATGTGTGTCAACTTATTTAAATAGAAAAACCACATTCACTCTGGTAGTATGAAAAGCAGATTAAATCAATATTTTCAGGGGTTGAACAATATTACGGTTCCCTTGTGCACTGAAGAACCACTTGCGGTGGTTGCTCCTTCGGCTTCTATGAAGACTCAATCACGGTGGTGACTCATTTGAGATGTTTTGTTCACATGAATGTGGTCTTGTTCTACTAGGCTACTGCATCTAAAAATTTTAAATATGTATTTAGATGCAGTGTTTTACTTCCCTCCGGTAGAAGTCTAATACAGATTAAACCCATATTATGTCAAACAACATAACGCCACATCTTGCAGATTGAACAAGGACCTTGTGATGATATTGCTTTCTGATAACTAAATGGAGAGACATGAAGATGTAAGTGAAAATGATGGTCAGCCTGCAGTGTTACACTGTGAGCATGGATAAAACACCCGCTATACTATAGTGTAGGCCTAATGAAGTGAATGTCAAGCACCAACGATGGAAAGATCATTAACAGTGAGGTCTGACTTAGTTAACGTTGATTGAGTAAAGAAGGTTCATACTCGCTGGCTACGAGAATAAGGAGGAAAAGCTCATTTGATTATCATCTGAGGAAAGATGGAAAATATGTCAAATACAGCATTTTTAACCACCACAACTTATTGGTTGTACAGTTGTACGTTGTATAATAGTTTACATTGGTCGAAAGATTGCACATTGTTTGATATGATTGTTATTGTATTATTGTAAGTGGTTGTAATAGTTAATAGTAGATTGTTAGGACAGTATGCTGTGTGATCGTGGCCTAGCCTACCTTCTGGGACATGCTAGATCCTAGAATGTTCACATTTCATGTTCTATGTTTTGATGGTGTTTAACATTTATACTGTATGTCTTTTTGCATATAAATGTCTAAAAGGATCCTGCTACAGTCTGAGGGCAAGTGGACCCAAATGCATGAAAAAGAGACCCAGACGAGGTGTTGTAAAGGATCAAACACAGTTATACTGAAGGGAACAAGCAGTAGTAGATCAAGCACCGCCTACGTGGGAGACAGGTAGGTGGACAGGCAGATGGGGAGCCAACAAGTTGAACTGGACACAGTGAGAGCAGGAGTTAGCATAAACGCTGGTAAAAGTAGAAATGGCTATTCTTGGGAATTTAGTCAAAGGCTGAGTGGCAGAGAACGGACAGTAGCTGGTATGAGTTTAACAGCAATCTGGCGATGAGTGACTGCCAAAGCAGGGTTGACATACTGTATGCATAAGGAAGTAGATTGCAGACAGGTGTGTAGGCACAGGTAGGTGAATGGATGGCTATATCTGGGAATTGGGAACTGGAAGCCACGCCCGCCACATTAATATATACACAGGCACAGGGAGACAGGGAGAGTGGGAGACAGCCAAGCTGGCCGTGATAGTCCTGTACTTCCTCCATCCTCCCAAAGACAACCCTGGCATTCATCACGCAGCCCATGTTAATGCTGACTACTGGTCATGATGCAGCTGAAGACTTTACAGTCTGTAGCTGCACACACAGCTGTTATGACTCCTTAGTTATTTGCACCGCCATTGAGTTGACTGGCAACCTTGCAGTAGTCTAAAATCAGAACCTCATCTCAATCACAACTTTACCATGGACTGGTCTTTTTGCATGTAACCACCGGGGACAACCTATAGGCCATTAAATGAAATGTATGGTAGTCTCTACAGTGAACCACCTATTGGCCGTTTGAGGAACTACACCTTAGTCACTTACATTTAGATTTACATTTACATTTACATTTACATTTAGGGATTCCACCAGGGCTTCACAAACAGCCTGGTCATGGCAGCCACTTGGGTGCCACTGGTCGTGATGCTGACTACTGGTATGTTCACCTGGAGGAAGACATTCCAGCCTCACGATGGCACATGCTCTGACACGTATCCCCACTCCACACACACACGCACACAAACAAACATGTGAACAGACAAACACACACATACCAACAGTCACCCACACAACCAAACATAGTAACAGAATCATACACAGGCATGCACGCATGCACACACACTTACATGTTCACACACACACAAAACATGTTTTTCAAATGGGAAATACAATACCTATCTGGTTTGGATAGCAAAATTGGTATCTGAGTATACGAATATACCAGGTCTGCACAATATATGCAGACTTACATCCCTCTACACACACATGAACACACACATGCACACACACACAGACATACACAGACACACACACACACCATCGCTGTGTGTATTTTTGGCTCTCTGTAGACGTTGAGTCAACTGTTGCGCAACGGCTTGCTAGTTGGCTGAAGTGTGCTGTTAGCTTAAGCATCAGCTGGGTGACTTGATATTGCTGCATCAGCAGATTAGACTACTGAACATGGCTTTGGAAGTAAGCCAAGAGATATTATGAAATAATGGTGTGACCTTTTACCTGTTAAAACGCTTTGTAGCCAGGGATGACCTGGCTTCTGGTCTGCATCGAACATTAAAGATATTGCAGTAATATGATCATCCATTATGTACCTATAATCATACTTATACATGTTGTAGTGACATGGAGGACAGATAGGGTTATGTAGGAGGAGTGAGACAGGTGGGCTGGGGGTGTACAAGAGAAAGACAGACAGGCCTGTGAAGAGGACGTGAGGGAGCCAGACTCACATGGCCCAATTCCACTTCCTAATCAGTCTCATTCCAGACTTAATAAAACACCCATAAACCAACCACACATCAAATGAGCTTCTCTTGACATCACCTGATGTTTATCAGGAACATACTAGAGATAAATATATAATATCTATAATGGAGCTAATCACAGTGTTCCTGCACTATCTTGGCACTCAGTCATATGGACAGCTGATCAAACTCAAAGCTCATTAAGTCAAGCGATAAGACCTGGTGCAGCAGATACTACAGCTGTATTGGTCTCTAATGTAGGCCAAAGGTCATGATGAAGTCATCGCAGGTCAACACAGTGACCAATGATAGCCTGCACCACTCAGGTAGGAGAACAGTCATCTAATAGAGTTGAAGACACTGGATGCACAGCTGTAGATAAGTCAGTTATTGCACTGCTAATACAGATTTGGTACATTAATGTCACCAAAATGTCAGTCAGTTGCGTCGTAAAGTATCTTTTTTAGTTTTAAACAAATCGTTAACTAGCCAAGTTAATCAGGAACAGATTTTAATTCACATACACTGCATGTCCAAGAAGCCAGAAAATAAATGATAGAATTGGACAAACAGGGATTTAAATTAGCCTACAGTAAGTATTGACTGTAGCAGGAACATGTTTTGTGAAAAATGCCAACTATCCAAGATCATAGATAGATAGATACATACTTTTATTATCCCCGTAGGAAAATTACTTTGCTGCAGCACAAGACAGGACAAGACAAAATAATAAACTGACAGTATACAGAAACTCAGTGCACACAGTAAAAACGATATTCCAAGCAGGAATTGATACATCATTGTAAAGTTTTGTGTCGCAAGTTTTGTGTTCCGTTCCAACGCTAGGGTTTTAGGTATTACACGTATTACACGTTATACACACACACACACACACACACACACACACACACACACGCACACGCACACGCACACGCACACGCACACGCACACGCAAAGGCACACGCACACGTGCACGCACATACACAGATCATACATCCTGTCATGATAACTCATGGTCCACTACAAAACAATAGTGCCATCTACTGTTTGGCCTGAGAGGTTGTGCTTTCAGTTTGTAGGATTCTTCTTTATAGTCTCCTTCGTTTGACACAAGGACTGCAGTTTGATTGACTAAACGTGAATTGCATTTCATGTTTCCTGTGGAGACCTGTGTGTTTTAATTGTCTATAACTGTGACTTCTGTGATCTGCTACTCATTATTGTACTTCAGGTATTTTCTTTAGCTTTTTTTTTTTAATTTAAAACATATTTGTTGTATTATCATTCCTGCCGTATACTTTCTGCTGTGACACTCAATTTTTTTTTACCCTCAATAATAACGTTGTACATTTTCAACTGTTAGAAATTCTGCATATTATCTATTATAATTATTCTAAATTAAAGACCCCATCTGGAGGAAACCCCTCAGAATGGGAACATGTTAGTGGTTAGTGTTACTGGGGTCCATAATGTTCAGTTCATCCCTCAGAGTGGAAGCTTAGACTTACTGGGGCCCATACTATTCAGTTCATCCCTCAGAATGGAAACATGGATTTATTGAGATCCACAATGTTCAGTTCATCCCTCAGATTAGATTGATGCGAGGCAGTTTATAATGACGTTTTTACATCTTATCTGATCTTTTTGCTTGGGGCCCTGAAAGCCAAGGTAAAGCCCTGTGTATGCCTCACATCTCAGCCTGTACAGCTACCCAGACGTGTGTTTAAAAGCTACACGAGAGAAACTCTCCAGCAGCTCTGCCAGCATCTACATGCCTCCCTATATATTTCAAGTGGTTTCATCACCTGGTTTAACCTCTGATGCAATCCCATGGAAATCTGCCAAGCAAACCGTCTCAATGGAGAAACAGCACCATCCAGAGGCCTTAGACCAGAGAACACACGCACGTTGAACATTGAACCAGAGAACACATACACACACACACGCACACACACACACACACACACACACACACACACACACACACACACACACACACACACACACACATACACATACACACACACACGCACACACACACACACACACACACACACACACACACACATATTGGCCAGGTGTCCTTAACACACCCTTAACCCTTAACACACATCTATAGGCCCGAAAGACCCATATATTTGAATCCCTACGCTATGTATTCTTATCAGGAGTTTGAGTTTGCTCTGCCCTCCTCCTCTTTCTGACCTCAATGTGAAGGGACAAGGAGAGGACCTGAAGCATGTGATATTCACCCCAAACCTCTGGTTCCACCACACTCTCCTTGCTGGTTGTGTCTCCCAGTAGATTGTACTGTGATTGTTTTGTTTAAGTCATTCTTCTGTTTTTGACGTCGTCCCGTGACTAGTGGCCCTGATCCTAGTGGTCCTGATCCTAGTGGTCCTGATCCTAGTGGCCCTGATCCTAGTGCAGGGGCCATTCCTCAAATCACACAATTGTTTCTTGCACGCCAGCTACATACAAATTCATACATACTGTACATACATGGAACCTATGCTATACAACAAGCTATATTAACCTTCCTTGCACGGGCCACTATTCCTTACATCGCTTCACTGCTGCTGTTAACACTAAAGAAAATGATGTCATGAGCAATGCTTTCAGCGTCTCTGGCTTGAGCTCACACACCACCCCGAGGTCGTGACTCTGTGAAGCCGGCAGCGTGCTCCGCAGGCGATTCGGGGCACTCAGAAGGGGTCTGATGATTGGTCGCTGCAGTAATGTCGTCGCATCCGCACAGATAATGGTGGAAACGCTGGCACGCAATCACAAACTGGGGCATTCCTTTTCGCTCTGCTCTGCGGGCGCAAGGGCCCCGGTCACCGACACGCCAGCCTTCACCTCCCGTGGGGGTGGCGTGTCCACGGCCGCGCTCATCTTCTCTGGATCTGCTCTCGAGCCCGCGGAGGACGAGATGCGCCCATGGAAACGGACCTCTGGCACCTCAAATCGGAGCTCTTTCAGGTCAGAGTGGCGGCTTGACCCGCCCCACGTCGACCCAGCAGCTCGGTGTCATTGCCTCGGTCCGACGCCTCCTCCGCCGTTTTGCCGCAGCCCATGACAAAAACGCAGGATGCCTCACGTAATGCCTGCATCTGTCACGCTTCACCTTTTACTGCTGACTGCATAGCAACTGTAGAATTGCCAGGTGCAGTCTGGACCGGCCGAATCGCTGCATTATACACAGCGTACCTCACTCGGCACCGTGTCGACTGGGGCAGAGAAAACCTCTCAAGTCAGGGAGTCTCGGGGTCATGCATTGCACCATTCCAGCAGACCTTAATTCTATGCACCAGCAAGCAAAGTCTGCTGGAATGGCAGTGCAACAATACAGTGCATGTGCCTGAGGCTGTCACGGGCAGACCCTGAGAGCAGTGGCTGCTGACTGGCCTCAACCACTTCAGACTCTATAGTGTGTCTGTAGTGCACAGCTTACATTGGCAAAGGCATACGTACATTGATCTGAGAAGAGTTTGGGTTTGACTTGGCACAAGATTGTGTCTGGGTGCAATATGCATTTTGTCCTTGAAATTCATGGAATTACACATGGCTCTTGAATCAGGTTGACGTTGATGCTTCCATGTTGTTCAGTTGATGAGGTTGATCAGCTGACAAAGACCTTTTTTTCCTTTTCCAGCCCCAATACTTTAGTTTAAATAAATGTCATTTTCAGCACTCCAGCTGCCCTTGCCTGGAATTGAATTGGACATGGAATTAGCTTCATTCTCTTGGTTTTGATGCATACCTTTACTAAATGGTTACCCATTGCCGCAGCCTCTGCAGACCTTGCCATAAGATGGGCGTTGCTCTTGTCGTTTAACGCCACAGTGCCCAGATGTTGAAAGGCTGTCTGTAACAGTATCATATTGTCTTCGTTGCTTGTCTGTGGCATGGGGAATTTTCTTAAAGAGCTGCCGGAATGTGGCATTGACACGCTCCACGTGTTGTCGTGGTCAATGAACCTCAACCTCATGTCCGTCAGCTCCGCAGCAGGGCATGTCTCTGTGCGCCCAACCCTGGGCAGCTCTTCTTTCAACGCACCATACCCACATGTAGCAGTCTTCTCCCTCAGGCGTGTAACAAAACTGGCAAAGGACTCTCACAGACCTTCCTGAACTTGCAGCAGCTAAAGACGCCTGCATGCAGGGCCTCCTGCTCAGAGTAGCTACTCAGACCTCCTAGTGCTGCATGCTAAAACTGATCTTCTAATTCTGCCCTGAAACTCCAGTCACCAGTAGGCTCCATTGGAGCTGGAATGGAATGCTAAAATAACTT
Source organism: Urophycis tenuis (assembly GCA_036785325.1). Lineage (NCBI taxonomy): Eukaryota > Metazoa > Chordata > Actinopteri > Gadiformes > Phycidae > Urophycis > Urophycis tenuis. Next base: position 12,048,844 of record JAXIVH010000005.1, on the reverse strand, counting down.
CACCACACTATGGTGGTAAGATAAGGTAATATTGTAGCCACCTTGGACATTGAGGGATAAGTGTTGATGTCATTCGTCCTACTTCTGACCCCAGGGCTGTGGTCCAATCGTCTTTTTTTCTTAGGTAGGTTCGCAGCCGTGTGAAATGACCCGGAGCGTGGCAGTGGCAGCCATTAAGTATCTAAGTGGCAGCCATGATAAGAGCTGTTTGAATTCTCTATATGCTACAGCAACATGCCTCAATGGTTCCGTCACTATCCCCTTTAGCATAGCGTAGACTGGGCCATCTTTTATGAAAGGAAACAAACAGCAACATGTAAAGTGCCGCACCATTTTGTCTCGGACAGGAATCCCAATTAGTATGATTGTAATTATTTTCATACAATCATACTAATTGGGATTCCTGTCCCGATCAGATAATTCAAACAGCTCTTATCATGGCTGCCACGTAGATAACGTCCGGGTCATATCAGTCAGTGAGGAACCTTCCTAACTTGCCTCACTTATACTGCCGGTAATTAAATGCAATATAGCCAGGGTTGGAGTTAGGTGGGAGCCAGTGGGAGCTGAGCTCCCATACAGAGAGGTCTGGCTCCCATGAAAGCAGCAAACTCAACCATCTGTGGGGTCTCTGAAAATACAACAGTATAGCCTAATATTTCAATTATAAATGAAGCTATTTTCCCTTCCACATATAGAGTAATATTGACATAAAATATAAATAGCTTCACATGACGACGACGAGAAATAACAGTAGCCTAAGCTAAAAACTAGACTGGGGGCAAAAAAGAGTCCAAGAGAGCTTAAAAAAACGCTGTCACCCTCACAGCAACCGTAGCCCCAACATGCCTGATTAAAAAAAAGATTCCATTCCATTAACAGCGCCCACTGCAAAGAGAACGACACAGGCGCGAGAGTCCCTAAGTTATCAAAATATACTTTTAAACATTAGAATATATTAATCATAGGTAACAGGAGTTTAAATATATTTATTTTGAAGAGTAAAAATAGTTTTGAGCAATGTTAGTGACATGAGTAACTAACTGTAGTAGGCTACTATTTCTTGACTTGAGGAACAAAGATGTAATCAAAGTGTGACGCTGTCTGCTGTTGATAACGTATGCAGGGTGTTCCAAATTAAACTGTTAAGAATAAGTACCCTATGTTGAGTAGGCCTACCCCTTGACTTATGTACTCTGCACAGTAACTAGGGAGTAGGGCATAGAGTGTAGGGAACTTTGCAATCGGAACCCGACCTTTGTGTGTGTGCACGGGCAAGAAAGAAACAATCTGTACAATAAAGTTCCCCTTGCCGTGAACAGATGCATTATCTTCCTTATCCTTATTGTTAAATAAGTAACAATATCAACAATATGTTATAGAGGCTCAAAACAATGAAACCACAATAACCAGAGGGGAAAACTAAATGAAAAAAAAATGTATGGCTGCCACAAATCACATAAGTACAAATTATGTTATTCAAAGATAACAGCATGTCATAGCATTTCTTTGTTTTGATTGTCATGGTACAATCATGTCATGTTGTGAGTTTCAGTTGTTGACTATTTTCGTAGCTGCCAGGAGAGAGTTGAGCCGAGAGTCTGGTCTCTTTCTCAGAACATCAGGATGATCAAACTCCACCGCCTGGAAGACACCCAATTTAAATGTTACTTTTGTGTGTGTGTGTGTGTCCATATATGTACTCATGTGTCACCTGTCCTTGGTCCATCACCAGGTCAGTTTTCAGCACAGTGTTTATATTTGTATGTACATCATGTATAGTCGTGAGTGTGTGTGTGTGTGTGTGTGTGTGTGTGTATATCTCACATGTCCCTGGTCCATGACCAGGATACGGTCAGCCTGCAGCACACTGTTCATGCGGTGAGCAATGGTGAGGGTGGTGCAAGACTTGAATGACTCCCTGATGGTGGTCTGGATCAGGGCGTCAGTCTCTGAATCGATGGACGCCGTGGCCTCGTCCAGCAGGATGATCTGAGGGCGACATGGAGGAGGTATTTTGATTGATCCCCAAGCTGAGAGGAGACCCATGGAGATATGGGGGTCCCCTCCGTGTGGTATAGGGACAGCACAGAGGAACACCTGAAGATATAGCGGTCCCCTCTGTGTGGTATAGGGACAGCACAGAGGAACACCTGAAGATATAGCGGTCCCCTCTGTGTTGTATAGGGACAGCACAGAGGAACACCTGAAGATATAGCGGTCCCCTCTGTGTGGTATAGGGACAGCACAGAGGAACACCTGAAGATATAGCGGTCCCCTCTGTGTTGTATAGGGACAGCACAGAGGAACACCTGAAGATATAGCGGTCCCCTCTGTGTTGTATAGGGACAGCACAGAGGAACACCTGAAGATATAGCGGTCCCCTCTGTGTTGTATAGGGACAGCACAGAGGAACACCTGAAGATATAGCGGTCCCCTCTGTGTTGTATAGGGACAGCACAGAGGAACACCTGAAGATATAGCGGTCCCCTCTGTGTGGTATAGGGACAGCACAGAGGAACACCTGAAGATATAGCGGTCCCCTCTGTGTTGTATAGGGACAGCACAGAGGAACACCTGAAGATATAGCGGTCCCCTCTGTGTTGTATAGGGACAGCACAGAGGAACACCTGAAGATATAGCGGTCCCCTCTGTGTGGTATAGGGACAGCACAGAGGAACACCTGAAGATATAGCGGTCCCCTCTGTGTTGTAGAGGGACAGCACAGAGGAACACCTGAAGATATAGCGGTCCCCTATGTGTTGTATAGGGACAGCACAGAGGAACACCTGAAGATATAGCGGTCCCCTCTGTGTGGTATAGGGACAGCACAGAGGAACACCTGAAGATATAGCGGTCCCCTCTGTGTTGTAGAGGGACAGCACAGAGGAACACCTGAAGATATAGCGGTCCCCTCTGTGTTGTATAGGGACAGCACAGAGGAACACCTGAAGATATAGCGGTCCCCTCTGTGTTGAATGGGGACAACATAGGAGAGAACATGGCCCTGTTATCCCTCAGGGATCCCTCAAGGGGGGGGGGGGGGCAGACAGACACACCTTGGTGTTGCGCAGCAGAGCTCTAGCCATACACATAAGCTGCTTCTGTCCCATAGAGAAGTTTTGTCCATTATGCGTCACTTTTGCCTGCAGCTTCTCTGGAAGCCCAGAAATCTGTAAAAGACAGACATCACAGTTAGTGACTGGGGCCAACCTCGCAAGACCATGTCACCTGTGACCACTCCACAATAAAAGCAGAAATAATAATAATACATTTTATTTATATGGCGCCTTTCAGGACACTCAAGGTCACCTAACAAGCATAAAAGCATAAAACAATCAAAAAGAAACAGATTAAAACAGATTTAAAAAGGCACAGAGCTTGCAGCAGATTTCAAGTCCATGTGTGAGTAAGCCTGCCTGAATAAATGTGTTTTGAGGTGGGATTTGAAGGTGTGAGGTGAGTCCATATTTCTAATGTCCGGGGAAGGCCATTCCAGAGGCGTGGGGCAGAGCGGCTGAAGGCTCGTGACCCCCATTGTGAACAGACGGGCTGGGAGGACATGTAGGTTGATGGAGGAGGCGGATCTGAGTGACCGGGTGGGAGTATAGATTTGGATGAGATCAGACAGATATGGGGGAGCAAGGTTGTGAATGGCATTGAATGTATTGAGGAGGATCTTGTACTCAATACGGTGTTTGACAGCGAGCCATTGAAGTTGGTGTAGGACGGGGGTGACGTGACAGATGGCAGGGGTTTTGCTGATAATACGGGCAGCAGCGTTTTGGACCAGTTGGAGTTTATGGAGGAGTTACACGCAACACTGATTGTTCTTTTGGGTGGATGATTGTACCCAGTCCAGACTAGGTATGCTGGCCATACTTGAAGACCACGTTTCCCAGTCTGTAGGAGTTAAATTACCAAGTCCTTTATGTAGGTCTTCTCCAGCGCTTCCCAGACCTCTTCATCACTGTGTTTGTTGAAAGGGTCCAGGTTGTACCTGAAAGGTGACATTTTAAAAGGCACATTATATTTGATCACAAAGGCACTTTATATTTGATCTTCACACCGATCAACAACACTCAACAAGTAGTACCTTGTTCATCCGTACCTCAAAAGTACAAAGACATTTTACTTAGACATTTTGTACTTTTGTACTGTATCAATGCCTGGTATCCTTTCATTCAGCACGTCATCTATATGGCCTTACCTTTTCCTTTTCCCTTTGGGACACATAGGACCAAAACACTGACAAAAACATTCAAAGGTTCTTGAAAATGTTAAATAGATTTTTTAGACAAAATCACGTCAAAATAGGTTTGAGAATGAATATCACCTTTGAGGAATACAAATTGTGTGTGTTTGTATTGGTTGACCAAAATCATGTGATCTATCTAATAGGTAATCCATGTCAATCATCTCCTGAAATCTCCTGATCTCTTGGAATATCATTGTGGTCAGTGTTGATCATTGGATGTATAATTCAACTTCTATTTCTGCTTCTATTTGGCCTGCACCCATTGAACGCCCCTTTGAAATAAAAAATGAACTTCTGAGGTTCTAGAGTAACACACATTTACGTATCGGTTTGGAGATTTCAGGCGAGGAACAGTTACCTGACAGAACCAGCAAATATGACGGGGTCCTGGGGGATGATGGACACCTTAGTGCGCAGGTCCTTCAGGCCAATGCGTGAAATGTCCACCCCATCAATCAGGATGCTCCCCTGTGCTGGTTCTACTAACCTGAAGAGTGCCACACACAGGGAGGACTTTCCTGCACAACACAGACATCTGTAATAAGAACTCTGCTCAAGGGACAAGGGGGCGTCCCTTCACATACACACTTTTGGGGAGGCAAAAACATAGGATTTTAGTCTACTATTTTCTCTAAATTAGGGTCTTATTTAAGTAACAGTGATAAGATGGTATAGATTACTAGGTTGACGATCATATAGGACTTGTCAAAAAAAGGTTTTGGATTCAATTGCTCTCCAAGAGTTAAAGGAAAGGGCTTTGTGTCCGGACATGCTAAGAACAAAGCCGCTCTAGCATATAAAATACACGTCTGTTGTTTACCCGAGCCAGTCCGTCCCACAATGCCAATCTTCTCCCCAGCTTTGATGTGGATCTGGAGTCCTTTGAGAACAATCGGTGTGTTCTCCCTGTACCGCAACTTGTAGTTCTGGAAGGTTATAGAACCTTGTGGCCAGCCTACTGGGAGCTGAGCCTCCTTCACATGCTTGGGACCCTCAGACTCACTGATCTATATCAAAACAAGTGGACACAAACTTTAGAGATCATTTGCAGATATCTCAAGTTCACATACATTTCCAATCCAACCAGCTTTAGGGAATCTTCTGTTTCTACAAGAAGAAAGGTGGTGTTCTACTAGAAGAAAGGTGGTGTTCTACTAGAGGGAAGGTAGTGTTCTACTAAAACAAAGGTGGTGCTTCTACAAGAAGGAAGTTTCCACTATAAGAAAAGTGTTCTTCATACATTTTAGCTTGGGATTTTTCATAAATATGTTTTGCTTTTTATAAATATGTTTTCAGTTTGTTAGTATGGGTTATTGTGTGTAGATTGCTGACCAAACATGTAAATGAAATGTTTGTATTAAAGCCACAACACTTTAGTGAGCCTGAATAATGACACAACGCCCACTTCATCACATCAGTTATCATGAATATAAAGCAGTCTCTTTCATTATAAGAAAGACTGAATGACCAAGAAAGATTCCATGTACTAATCATATTTTGGTACGCAATGATGTGTGATGTCATGGTGTGTGAATGAGGCGGCACGGCGATGTAATGGTGTCATCGGGTCGGACCTTGATGTACTCCTGGATTCTCTCCACAGAGTTGAACCTGGAGTCCAACTCTCTGTATGATACCATCAAGTTCACAAACGCTGGTAATAACTTCATACACACACACACACACACACACACACACACACACACACACACACACACACACACACGTTTAGAACACATTATACTTTAATTACCTAACAAAGAAAAATGGCAACATTTGATGTCTGCTTTGAGGTGTGTTTACCTCCAGGATGCAGCAGAGCACCAGGCCTTTAATGGAGGCATTCACAACGTTGTTGGGAGTGTAGATCACAAACAGCCCTAACCCCAAGTACAGCAGAGAACCAACGGTGGCGGTCCACAACTGCACCCAGTTCATTGAGCAAAGAAACAAGTAGATGTGGCAGCAGTTGATGTCACACAGCTTCACGTACCTGAAACACAACCACACAGGGTCACACCTGTACCTGAAACACAACCACACAGGGCCACACCTGTACCTGAAACACAACCACACAGGGTCACACCTGTACCTGAAACACAACCACACAGGGTCACACCTGTACCTGAAACACAACCATACAGGGCCACACCTGTACCTGAAACACAACCACACAGGGTCACACCTGTACCTGAAACACAACCACACAGGGCCACACCTGTACCTGAAACACAACCACACAGGGCCACACCTGTACCTGAAACACAGGTGTGCTTCAAAAGGACAGCCGAAGAATGAGATTAAGATGAGATTAAAGACAAATCTCCATATCATATTGGTCGGGTCAAGCGACACATTTCTTGGTCAAACTAGACGCTCCTAAATGTATGGAACAGCTTCACAGCAGTTCCAGATACCAGATCTGATCTTACTGTTGTATGTAGCAGTCTGTCTTGCCATAAGCGTGGATGGTGCTGAGACCCTCAATGCTGTTGCTGGTATGTGAGATCCAGGGAGAGCGACTCGTATTTTCTGACCTCTTCATCTGACGGATTGCTTTCATGCCCATTCTGCGGAGGGAAACAGTTTACATGTTTAGCATTTACTTACATACTGAGCATTTACTTTACATGATTAGCATTCACTGTACATACTTGGTATTCACTTTACATGCTTAAAATTCACTTTTCATGCTAAGAATTTGCTTAGCGTTTATGTTACATGCTTAGTATTTGCTTTACTTACTTAACATTCACTGTAAAGGCTTAGCATTTCTGTAAAGATTGTGGTAGTTATTGTCCCTTGGGTGCCTTTTACAGTTACAAAATAGGTTATTATTTTATAACTGAATGTTAAGTGAAAAACTTCTTCAGTCCTCCTTTTCTTTAAAACGTACCATCTTTATAGGTACAATATAAAGGATTTGTGTTTTCAAGATAACTCAAGTCTAAATGTGGAAGAAGGCTTTCTATGCTGCAGAGTTGGTGAAATTAACCTTGACCTATGTATCATCAAGCTATGTGTTCAGATGACATGATTGTCATGTGTTTTACAGAATACTTGAGAGCACATTATTTTATCAATTACACACTTATTTATTCCTTTCATTTCCTCAAGGTAGCTTTGATATAATTAAGGCAAGTACTCAAGATGTCATTTCAGAGTATGAACTTAAGGTGGATTGGTGACAACTTACATGTTAAGGATCAGGCCAAAAATTATGTAGATCACCAGAGGAGCCAGCATTTCTTCAAATGCATAAACAATGATGGTTACGAAGCCCACGATAGTCAAAAACGTGGTGATGAGAAAGTTAAAATGAAATGGAATCTCCAAATCTAGTTCATCTACATCCTTGGAGAATCGATTCAGCATCCGACCAGCAGGGGTGCTATCAAAAAAACTCATTGGACTGGCAATGATCTGGAAGAGATGTACATGGAGCCATTAGTTTTGTATCAAGGATAATAAAGCCGCCAGGTCCATGAATTTGCCACAAATTTGCCAGATCCACGAATTGGCCATACCTTACCATGTGGCAAGGTACGGCACATTTATCGGCAAATGACCACAAATTTGCTGTAAGGTACAGCAAATTAAAAAAAAAAAAAAAAACTAGCTGTGCCACTAACCAGGCACAACAAAGACTTCCCTGTTGCCTAACAGTATTCTGTTTGATTGGCTGTAAGGTACAGCAAATTTGTGGAACTCGTATTACCGCAACCCATTCCCAGAACCACATGTTGTCTTTCCACTACAAATGAGATCCATGAAAGTACAAGTGGTCTGACAAAAACTAGCTGTGCCACTAACCAGGCACAACAAAGATTTCCCTGTTGCCTAATAGTATTCTGTTTGAATGGTAGTTTATAAATGTAACTGTCCACAAATATAACATATGCAGAATATAATGTAAGCAAAAAATATCACCAAACACAAACTTGGGAAACGTTTTAAATAAATATATTATGCTGGCCAAAGCAACAGAAGACCTATATGACTCTAAATGGTTGTACAACAATGGGAGTCTACAACATCAAGATATTGTGTCTGATATTGTGGCTTTGTTGTTGGGAAAATAAAATAAAGATGTAGACTGTCCTTCAGACCAAATTAATGTATTGAAGATGTTTTGAAAGTTTATTAGCATGGATACTACAGAACAGTAGGCTTCAGGAACAGCGAAAACACACACATGTGTGAACATGGGTTCTGGTACAGGTTGACAATGGAAAAGTGCCAAAATGTAAGTTAAAGTTTTGCATTCAACTGCACCGCACAACAGACCAGCTATTATAAATAATAAAATACATATTAATACAAAATAAATTATTTAATTTATCTCATCATCATTTTGTCTCTACATTATTTTTCTCTTTAAATTGCAACTTTTGGTTGGTCTTTAAAACTGTAAAATGTTCTTACCTTTTCCAACATCTTGTTATGGAATACTGAGGCACCATGGAGGGTGGCCATGGTGAAGGAATAGCTTTTAATAAGAGAAACTATCATCAAAACAAGCATTATTATCCCATAAACCATCTGGTAGAAGGAGAGGTCTGGGTTCAGCGTGACGTTCCCCTGGTCTTCATATTCATCAGTCATATTCATAGTCATATTCGCTGTCTAGGTCAAAAAACAGGAAATGCAGAAAGCTCAGTGCTCGATAGAGCATGCATGTTCAGAACCAGGACCATCTTCAGAACCACGTGGTCTACTGTCACACATCTGTGTTGGTAGCTGCTCATTACTGAAGTAATCCTGTACTCTTAAACCTATTGGTCGATACACAACAACTTTAATGACACAATGACAATGTTTTCTATTGCTGGAGCTCACCAGTACAACCACACTCTACTGGTGGAGTCTGTACCATCACATTACCACTCTATGTGTCCAGATGTGTGCTTCTCACCCCAGATCCTTGGTGCATCCAGTAGGCAAGCCATCCTTTGCTGACCAAGGTCACTGCAGTCATCAAGACATACGTAATGAAGACAACAAAAGAAATGAAATAACCTGGAGGAGCAGAGAAACAAGAAACATTGAAATGCTATCTTCTTGTTTCTTCAGGGATGCGTCGCACCCTCCAGAAGCAGTGAGCTGTGTGTGTGTGTGTGTGTGTGTGTGTGTGTGTGTGTGTGTGTGTGTGTGTGTGTGTGTGTGTGTGTGTGTGTGTATGTGTGTGTGTGTGTGTGTATGTGTGTGTGTGTATGTGTGTGTGTGTGTGTGCGTGCGTGCGTGTGTGTGTGTGCGTGTGTGTGTGTGTGTGTGTGTGTGTGTGTGTGTGTGTGTGTGTGTGTGTGTATGTGTGTGTGTGTATGTGTGTGTGTACCTCCTAGTGCCTGGCAGTAGGCATGGACGGTTCTCCAGGAAACAGGTTCTTCTCTGGTGACTTCCTGTTCTACCAAACACGTTTGACCCTCCAGGACTGTAAAGGAAAAATATTGTGGTCATTCAAAACAAGATGGACTAAGTTGACCTTTTAAAGTGCCAGTGAACCCAAAATAATGGTTTTTGTCAGTGTGTCTTGAATTGAAACTCATAATATATGTCATTTTGTAGAAGTTTTAGAAAAAACATGCTCAGTGAAATCCATGTGTTTGAGAGGGACTTATGCTTACAATATTGCTAACACTTACATTTTTTGTCATAGACGCTGACATCATCCATCTCATCAGACATGTCAAAGGCTAAAAAGGAGACAGACAACAGCACGTGAAATGTGTTAGTCTACTGAACTGTATGGGGATCTGATATGAGACCCATTCTACTGTTTAGGACAGCCACTGTTTATCTCAAGCAGCTCTTCCTAAACAGTTGCGGAGGGATCATTTCCGAAAATGTCTTGTAAAATTATTATAATCCAGAAAAGCCTTCAGACTGTTCACGTTAACAGTTATCAACCAGTGTTCAGACAGTTGATTGAACAGCCTTTTGGACCTTCCACATCAACATATATAAACACCACTTCCATCAGGGGCCTAATTTGTTGTGTGATATATACTGTCTGATCATTCATCTTATCTCTATAACAACCTCAAAGAATTTCTCTGTTTGATATTTTCAATTGGTTATCTTATCCATAAGAAATGTTAAAGAAAGGCATTTCAATTCAGAAAAAAACTCAGTGTAGAGAGTCACTATTTTACTATTTTACTTCCAAAGGTTTAAGCTTAAACTAAAATCAACAGCTTTTTATTTTTATTATTTAAGTACACATATTTCCTGCTCCACTGAATAGTAATGCTTCAGCAATTTCTGAAACAAGTTATTTGCCTCACCTTGGTTCACAATGCCATTGGTTTGGTGGGGTTCTGCATATGGCTGAATTATGGTGTTCTGCTGTTGTTTCTGAGCCTGGAAACAAGAAGACGCATATTACCGACATACGATGGGCGATGGGGAGAAGAGCACGCCCACATCACCCACAACGCTGTCTCAAATTCAAATCAAAACAGATAAATAAAGTTATTGGTTACGTTTTGAAAGACACTAAGGTTAGCTCTTCAGTGAATCAGTATCAACGAGATGAGGTCTGGGAGCTGCGGACAGTGACACTGGAACTCATGGTGTTTAAGAAGTGGTGGCAGTTGATGACAGTACTGTTGAAAGTACTGACGATGATGACATGTAGAGCAACACCGCAGCCATCTTACTCTGGACTGTTCCATCTGGAAGTTGTGGATGAGCTGAGAGTAGCGTCCATCCCCCTTCATCAGCTGTTCATGTCTTCCTGACTCCAGTAGCTGTCCTTCCTCCAGGACCAGGACTTTATCACAGAACTCCAGGTACTGGCAAACACATTGTAGAGCAGCATTTTAGAATATATTTAGAATATAAAAAATATAATATATACCACAGATATTACATCATACATGATTATATATGATATCATTATATCATATATGATATAATATACATATACAGTATATCATATCATATATCATCACATATAGGATATCAAATGTATGTAATATATTCTATATATCGTTTCATATGTAACATTTCACATAGAATATATATCATATAATATATTCATATATCATATCTTATCTTAACAAAATGTATGTGTGATAGTGGGCCAGCCTACCACAACATCTGAGCTAAGCTAGATTGGGGTTATCAAATTATGTTATGATCAATATAACAATATGTGCTTCAGCATTGGAAGGTTAATATTACAACCTATGTTTGCCCATTCCTTTACATTGTGACACTAATGCTCACTAAAGAGTAAATAATAAGGTTGTTGTTTGTGAAAATGTACCAGAGTAACATACCTGGTGAATCAATGAACACTATTATCTAGTCCCAAAATAACATTTGATAGGCAACTCTTTCGACAGTAGACCCTGTCATGAGGCTTGAGAAGGCTGCTTTATTCCTACCATCAACATTCCATAAAATGGTCCTACCTGGAGCTGGTGAGACACCAGGATGATTGACTTCCCACAAAGCTCTTTTTTGATGCATTCCTCGAAGATGTGTTTCCCCACATGGGCGTCCAAAGCAGACAAAGGGTCATCCAGGAGCAAGATGTCTCTGTCTGAATACACAGCTCTGGCCAGGCTGATCCTCTGTTTCTGCCCCCCAGAGAGATTAATACCTCGCTCGCCAATCTGCGCAGAACCCAGTATAACATGCACATTTTAAATCACCATGGCTAGCTCAATCAGGAACAGTAACCTACTAGTTGACTAGATGTTTTGAAGAACACTTCTCAATATAGATAGTCACTGTTTTGCCAGCCAACCTGTCAACCTTTGAACCCTAGAGCCTATCTTTAGAGTGAGTAGCATGCATCACTGCACCTATACTGAAATAATAGACCTACATATTCTATGTGCACACTCCACACTTCATTATCAATGTTACAAACCTATACATTTCATTGGATCCATTTTAGTAATGTGCTCTTGTTAAATGAAACCTCTTGATTTACAGTCATAAGCATGCGTGGTGGCCCTTCTTGTGCGGCCTGAGAGCCTGGTAGTAACAGTACACCAACAAACATATAACCCTATATAACCCTACCATATAACCCTGGTTATAAATACACTGTAGAATCATGCTAGTCTGTGGATATAATGGTGTCTAGACACGAGGATCATGCTAGACACTGTGGATATAATGGTGTCTAGACTATAGCATCATGCTCGACACTGTGGATATAATGGTCTGTCTCCTATCTAGCATCATGCTAGACACTGTGGATACAATGGTGTCTACTACAAGTATCTAGGATCATGCTAGATACTGGATATAATGGTGTCTACTCATCATGCTAGTGCTAATGCTCATTAGGTCGAACATATTCTATAACATATCCTTTCATTTGTTGTGGTTTTGAGGAACAAAAATTGAGGTTAGTATTTCCACAGATATACAGAGATAGATATACAATATCTCTGTTTTGATTTATTATGTCTGCCATCTAGTTTTAAACTTCATCATTAGCAACAACTTTATTGTTACTAACAATAACATCATGAGATCCATCTCACCCACAGTGATAATGTCACAGAACATTAAAAATACCTGTTACAATTACTTAGAAATCTGATTTAGACAAGGCAGGAGGCATTTATTCCTACCTCAGTCTGGTCTCCATCTGGGAATATCTTCATGTCCGCTATGAGGCTACAGCAGTTGAGAACTCTGTTGTAGCTGCGAGAAAATAACCAAACCAGGAGGGTTTTTTTTAATGTTCTTATCAAATGCAGTTAATAGAGTACAACCAGGTAGAGAGTTACAGATCATGTCCTGACGGTCCGGCCTTCAGTAGACATATGATGTCAGATATCAGCCTGGGAGTTCTGATCAGACATATCATATCAAACATATAATGGCCACAGGCTGTGGCCAGTAAGTAATTATGCAATGTATATGTGTTATGTATTGGTTAATGAAAACAGTCTACCGGTCCCGCTCAAAAGGTTCCCCCATCAGTATGTTCTGCTGAATTGTTCCATGGAATATCCAGGCCTGCTGGGGCACATAGGCAAAGGATCCACGGGCTGTGATGGAACCCTGCTGAAGATACATCTACAGTAGAAATCCACCAAATCGTTAATAGAGTCCATCTTATGAATCCACCAGGTTTCATCGTGTACCCTCGTGTGAGGTTTTGGTCATTGTGTGTTGGTTAGGATCGTGACCATATCACACTGACACATTTTTACTGGGCCGATAATTATAAAAATGTTTAGAAATGTAATGTGTAAATCACCTGGCCCAAGAGGCTTGATATCAGCGATGACTTCCCACTGCCCACAATCCCACACACTCCCAGCACGTTGCCCTTCAGGAGAAACAGAGGGAGATTTTAGCCTTTAACCCTCAGCCAAGCCTTTTTAGGCTGCCTGAATCTAACAGTCACCTTAGGTAATGTGAAGGAGATGTTTCTCAAGGCAGGCAAAGCATCTTTCTTCTCCTCCTTGTTCCCCTGGTTGACCAGCAAGCCATTGTCAGTGTTGTTACAGGCTTGTTTACTGGCTGGTTTGTCACATGATTGTTTACTGGATGGTTTGGTCCAATACAGAGAAGCATTTTCCATCACTATGGCAGGGCCAATATCCGTCTTCTGGACCAGGTAGGCATCTGGGCTTTCCAAAGCTATTACTGACTAGGAGAAATAAGGGTTTGAATTTGAGACAATTTAGACCAATGGGTTGGACATCTCCATATAGTCAGTCAGTCAGTCAGTCATTTTCAAACCGCTTATCCTCTAGAGGGTCGCGGGGGGGCTGGAGCCAATCCCAGCTACAACGGGCGAGAGGCGGGGTACACCCTGGACAGGTCGCCAGCCTATCACAGGGCTATCTCCATATAGTCTCATACGTTATTCATACAAACCATAGTATTTTAGTACTGGAAAGGACAGCAAGGTTAGGACAGGAGTTTTAAATTGACAATTCAATGTTCATGGTCAGTAAGAGCCAGCAAATGAAATTATTCATACCTTGATTCGTTGCAGAGCCACTAATGATTGTGCCATGACCATGGTGGCAAAAGGAAACCACAACAGAATGAAAGACATGGTGTTGAAGGTGGCAGTGATGGTTAAAGCCTGGTGGAAATAACGTTTGAATTATATTTTAGAACATATATATACAGTATATATATATATATATATATATATATATATATATATATATATATATATATATATATATATATATATATATAAAAAATTTAACCTTAAATAAGAACAGATTCATATTTACAATGCCGGCCTGCAGCAGTGGGCATTGTGGGAATATGACACCATCAATATTCAACTAGCTTTATATGAAGGTGTACAATATCATCTAGTAAGAAGAAGATGATAACAAAACATTTGAGTATAAAGATAGACAGATAGATAGATAGATAGATAGATAGATAGATAGATAGATAGATAGATAGATAGATAGATAGATAGATAGATAGATAGATAATATAAATAGCAGAATAGAGCAAGATTTATATACAAAATTTCAGATACAAATTTTCTCACACAGCATTTCAGCATTTCTCACTATTAACTGATAGAGCTAATACTATAGCTATGGCACTTATAAGAAATTACAGAATTGTATCATAGCTCTCGAATCACACCTACAGCACCGTGAAATTAACTATGCGTAGATAACATGGCTAATGAAATTCCACCATAGTTGGCACACTTACTTCGGCACTATGCAAGGGCAGACCGAGCGCAGTGTGACTCATGAACAGCAAAGTGCACGACAAGATGGGGGTCAGGAAGACGACGTTAGCGCTCAGTGCTAAGGAGCTGCCAGCCACCTCCAGCTTCTTCTTCTCCTCCATCCTTATGTCTGACATGTCATTAGAACACAACATGTGTGTTACAATCTGCCCTTCACGTTAACAATAGGTAGGCATAGACCTTTGGGTTGGGGTGTCTCCCTCCGCGCCTGATTGAAGTCATTCGTTCCCATGTCAACTCTCTACCTGACGTTGAGACGTCATGGCCTGTACCTGTTTCATTGGTATCTTCCGTGACCCTGGCCGAGGTGAATTTGAAAGATAGTCAAATATATTCAACGCATATGAAGCTCTATGGTATGGTTTGGCTGTATTGACTTATTACTTTTTCAAATGGGGTTCAACATGGCGGATATTGGGGTGGAACCACACTGGCCAGGTCAATAGATCTTCTGTTTTTAAGTTGGGAAGTTCACCCACAAAGTGATGGGAAATATTACCGTAAAAAACACTAGATCAATAATTATTATATTTTATTTAATAAAAACATATGGTCTTTGATTATGTCTGGCCTGAGCATAATTGAGAATGAATGTGATTCACAATTACTGTTTGGCAGAATATTCCAATTTCATTTATGTTATTGTGAATTATACACAATTGTTGTTCATTCACTGTTGTCTGCTGGTGTCTCCCCAGCCTAAAGTCTTTCTGGACACTATTGGTATAAAACAGGTAGAAGACGATGTGGTCACTGTGGGTGTAATGCACATAGAATAAAATGATACAGATTAAAACAGACTTTCAATATGTGGAAGTTGGTGGAGACTATTTCAGACATCTTACCGCACAAATTTAATAAATACATTTTTATTTGCACTGAGTATTCAGTTAGTTCTGAGTTGTTATGTATTTCTTGCATCCCTAGCATGTGACTAGTTTGTATGTGTCTCAACATCAATACATTTAGAAAATCCCTTGAGCAAGCTGATATTTCTTGATGTTCGCTACCACATGTACTGTAGTTAGGTACATGTCGGCAGAAACAAACATGCGTTCTAGATGATTGCACAGTAGGAACGTGGTGGTCAAGGATAACATCTGAAGATTTAGGTCGAATCTATAGACGGACTCATTGAAAGCAGCCAGATGTCCCCACTTACCTTTGATCTTCTTCTCGAAGGATTCTTCCCAAGCGTACATCTTGATGAGTTTGATGGAGGTCAGCACTTCGTTGATGGTGCTGACCCGGGAGTCTGTGATGCGAACTGCTTTGCTCTTGCTCCATTGAAATATATACAGTAGGAAAAACTGTGGAAAATGCGTTAGTAAGTAAAGTCACATTGCTTTACTTGTAGATATATGGCCATCACTGATTTTCAATGGAAGGTAATGTTAATCATTATAGGGATAATCTAAAAATGAAATAGACAAAAAAACATAGTTTATTCCTTAGAAAAATTAAGCAGCAACAATAGATAATGGGAGTAGATACAGATAGCAGATAAATAGATTTGAAAGATAGAATTACGTGAATACGATACAAGATCTTGGATTGGATGAGGGCATGTTCTACATGAACACAATGGCGTGTTGATGCACAGTTCGTCATACATTTTTATATGTAATTTAAATGTTGAAATATCATATTTTTTCAAAAACAACTTCACTCCAGAGGGGACTTCACTGATTTAAGTAATGAACTATAACTGATTTACACAAAGTCTAAAGAGGATGCAAATTCCTCTTAGCTTTCCTATATCAGCCCTTCTCCCTTGTTTCCTCGGGACTTGACCTGATACTGACCCAGACTGACCTAGACCACTGACTGACCCCTTAATATTATGTATTACAACATTAGTATTTGGTCTTTCAACATTATTATTCTGTATTACACAATTATTATTTGGTATTACAACCTTATTTTTCGGGATTACAACATTATTATTAGCTATCACAACATTATCATAAGGAATTACACCATTATGATTAGGTATCAACCATTATCAACCATTATCAGTAGGTAGGTACATCATGGTTAGGTGCTACAACCGACACCTCCTTGCTGCGTGTCGGGCATCAGTAGAGAGGGAAGTGGACATTTTTCAGGGGTTTTCCCAACGCATTTTGCTGCACTTTTGCCAGCTATAATGAGTTAATGACGATGTGGGAGAGATGAAAACCGCAGCCCTGAAGCCAGACCGCAGTCGTAAGGATGGCAGCAAATCTGTGCAAGTGTGAGAATGCTCACCTGGAATCCGATGGTGAAGATGAAGATCAGTTGTCCTATGAGAGCGGTAGCACCCAAACGGTAAATCGAGTAGATAATAGAGACAACAAAAGTAACGGGAGCGCAGATGATTACAGATAGGGCCAAATACAAATTAGACAGCACAATGGAGTCAGAGGTAATCATGTTGATCATCTGAAAAACAGCAGGAACATAAGGATCCATGAAGAGATTCAACATCAATGTGGTTTTGTTGACATGGCTGAACGGCATCAAATACTAATGTGTGGTTGAACTTTGGAACAAGATAGCGTATATTGTAGTGGAAAATTCATACCTCTCCAATGGAGAGCCTTTGTACCCTCAGAGAGATGAATTTCTTGTAGATGTACAGGCTCAAAGCCCCCTTCAGCCTGATGCCCCCTTCCTGATTGACCATGTACATCATTGACGACAATATGTTGAACAAAAAATTTGTTAAAAAGAAGGCAAAAACAAGACCCAGTCCATGGCTGAGAATCGAGGACTCTGGAGAGTACTGCAACATCTCGTAGACCAAAAAACTCTGCAAGGAAAGATATAAACATTTAAGCCACTACCTCTATGCGGTAGTAAGTTTTTTCCTTTGTCATTTACTTTCTGTTATTTGTGACTATTTGAACTAATATAGACTACGAAGGAATGGGTGTCTGTAGGTACGTCTGTCCTTCTAGTTTCTCTACAACCATTCATCCAATTGACCTCACACTTGACTTGACCTCACAGGGCCAGAGGAATTACAGTGTGCAGTTATTCAGATGAGGGGCCGTACAGAAAGATGCAGGCAGCGATACAGCAGGCCAAGCAAACAGCCCGTTCCAAACAGTCACGTTTGGAAAGAACACTGCAACAGCATTTTATAAAACTAATAATAATACTACTGGTCTGGCTTCAATGATCTGAAGCTAGACTAGTAATATTTTTCCCTGTGTATGATCAAGAAGACAATTTTTAGACATCTTACCCCTCCAAAGTTAACTATACTGCCAACAGTGACGACAAGGAAGCCAAGCACAAAGTTGGTCCACTGGAAGCGAATAGCCACTCTTAACATGGAGACCTTCTCCAGGCCTACTTTATCGACTGCTTCTTCAATGGTCTTGCTGAGCCTTTGATACAGGAGACACGAGCAGACACAAATACGGACCTTGAGTCTCTCAACAATGTTAAGGTTCCCAAAGTCTCGCACCGCTGCCCCCCGGAAGTTACCCAGAGCCAAAGAACCCACCATATTGTTATGTGGCTCCATAGTTGCAAAGAAATTATTAAAATTGAAAGATTTTCAAAACAAATTATTTCATTTATTCTATCGTATTCCGATTACTAGAATTTAGTAGAATAATGTTTTTGGTCTATTTACTGAAATTGTGTAGCGTTCTGATCAATCAACTTATCCAATATTAGTTAAAACATTGTGTTGATATATGTACATTCTGTTATCTGGTCATCAAGGGCCGAAGCATTAAGTACATATGTAGGACTAATTAAGACTTTCCTACTCTCACATCTGAAGAAGAAAGAAAGGCTCTTACAAGCGTTCATTCCTCTCTGCTCCATTTTTGTCTGATAGGGCGTAGTTGTGGATATCCAACTTATGACGTAACAGACCCCACATGACAGAGAATGTCCAGTGGCTTGTCAGCATGGACAGGTAGCTTGGATCCTGAAGCGGGATGGTCCTGAACACAACAAACCATTTCAGTGCATCTTAAAGACGCATTGAGGTGACTTTCATCACAATTGAACTATAAGTTACAGTCATTACTGCAGGTAGATCTCATCTTATTTCATGGGACATGCATCCTTTATCAAGAGATTGGAATATAACCTTATTTCAACAGTGCATATGATAGTCTGTTATAAGGTACTATAGTCTGCTACTATTAATGTATTGTGATTTATTTTGCCTTAGCATTGTACAAAAGCATAGCAGAACCATCAGTTTGATTCTGATCTATTAGTTACTGACTTAGAGGCAAACAACTGAGGGTTTGGGGTGAGAACACTTTGATCTTCTGGGCCCGAGAAAATGGACACTTGGTCCTCTGTTTTCCTCTGAGAGAGACAGAAATACACCAACATGTAGATTTTAGCACAATGTTCAGATTTGACCTTAACACAAGACGAGTTATGAATAGAGAGGTTGCTGTAGATACTTACAGGAACAAGTTCCTCTCCATCCATGTGTTTCTTGGTGGTGCGAGACATTGTGTTTGCTTTGTCTGTTCAGCAGGAGACTCCGCTTTCAGACTTTCATCTATACACTGATGCAAAATTTAATAAACAGACTCAAAACAATGATTATAATAATGAAACAATTATTTTCTCGTGTAACCTGCCACGATTAGTGAATTAATTAGACCTCACTAGGACAATATTTAATAAAAGCTGTTATTTTAGTTTGACATTTGACATAGCCCTGTTGATTAGCTTGTTGAATATAGAGCCAATTCATTTTAGAGTAGTCTTGTTGTAAAGAGTAAACATAGGACAACAGTAGAATTTTGCTAAGTTTGTCAAATAACAAACCTATTGGGTTTAGGAAGCAAAACAATCTGCAAGCCAACATCAAAGCCAACATTTCACTTTGATAAGATAAGAGGAATATCTTATCTCTTATCTTATCAAAGTGAAATCACAGCATGGCTATGTTTTTAGCCACTCTATAAACTATATTTATAGCTTGCGTGTGGAAACACAACAGCAAACCAGACTATCAGGATGAATACGATAGCTGAAGTAATACCATCGTATGTTCACATGGCCCACAACTTGAAAAGCCTGGATAGCACCCTGTAGAATAGATCATTCATCAGATTGTCTCTGGTGGTCCATTAGTGGTAAGGTAGGACCTGAGTAACTATTTTGAGACCTATATGTATATATATTACCACATACCTTTCAGATAGCACCATCCACAACGTGTGTCCTGAGAACTCTTAGATCACAACAGCCTTTGCGTTTACCTGGAGGCTTACTTTCAACGAATGCAAACACAAATATTTGTGTATGTGACAGACTGCCTCCCAGCTAAGATGAAAACACGATTGAATGAAAACGAGGAGGGTTTCAGGGTTTCAATCAGGTGAGTTTATCAGGGGTTCATCACCACCCTCATCAACTCTTCCCTCCCCTCAGCTCTCATTCCAGCGCCCTTCACAACTGCCAGAGTCAAAGCACTCCTCAAGACACCTACCCTCGACACTGCGGACGTCCAGAACTACAAAACAGTATCTCTGCTATCATTCCGTTCTAAAACCCTGGAACATGCAGTCTCTAACCAACTGTCCTCCTACCTCTCAGAAAACGACTTGCTTGATCCCCATCAGTCAGGCTTCAAGACTGCGCACTCTATAGAGACGGCCCTCCTGATGGTGACCGAGTCCCTTTGTGCCACAAAACAACTTCTGTGGTGTTTATTTGAATTCATTGTTTCATATTTGCATCTCAGTATGACAGTTGAGTGTGTATTCTGTTTAACTCAGCAGAGCAAACAGACCTTGTAGGAGCAGAAGACACCTTAACAAGCTGACAGTAAACAACCAACGTTATTGTGCATAAAAACAGTTCACCCGGGTGATAGTTTTTGTTTTAATTGACTTCTGTTCCTTCCAAAGGGAATCATATTTATGTTTATTTTTGCATCTACATTTCTACTTGTGAATATGGCCTATTTTCTAATTTGTGTAGTTTTGTAGTTTTTTTCAATGTGGAATCTTTTCATTCCCTGTCCTGTCCTTACTGTGGCACCTCAAATAAAGAACTATCATATGCAACTACAGAACCAGATAATGTGAGGAAGAACACCCTGAGGCCAAGGCCTATCAACTGTCACTGCAGTGGACCCATGTTGACAGGTGACGCGCCTCCAGGGTCAGCCAAACATGTACTGCTGGAAACCAAACAGCAACCATCTAGAGGATGGGGGCAGGAATAGAGGCGTGATGAAGACAAAGGATCCACCTGTAATACAGACCTGGTCAGAGACAGAGCCTCTCAGTTCAGAGGTCAGATAGCAGAACCTCTCCCAGAGGGTTCATATTTTATTCAATTGCAGTAGTCCACTTTCTATCCAAATAATCCAACCCAGTTCAATTAGTTGAATGTTCTAAAGGAGAGAGTCCTAGAACACGGGGGGGATGTTGGGTACGCGTACCTATCAGTTTTCGTCGTGAGTAATTTTGTACCCACCACTTTTTTTGAAAACCTCAAGCCCAATTTAGTAAAAACAAATAGATAAAGTTCATAACACATACAATTTGATGATGATGGGGATTGCATATCGGCATATGCTTTGAAGTTTTGGTCAGGAATGCCTGATGTAGATTGGATGGATACATATTTTTGTGAATTGAGAGCAGTCAGCTCATGGTGTAATATGTTCGTCTGTGCGAGTCGTGCCACACATATTTTAGCTTTTTCAATCTTGGCGAAATGTGTAGTGCAGAAGTTGTGTTCTGTGTGTGTGTGTGTGTGTGTGTGTGTGTGTGTGTGTGTGTGTGTGTGTGTGTGTGTGTGTGTGTGTGGTCAATTGTACTGGGAGTTTAAACTATAACATCAAAATATTAGCAAAAGGCATAGCCATAGCCACACATTTGATTTACTCTGAACTTCAACACCTAGCCTAGGTAGGCCTATTTTCCATTCGTAGCTCATCTGAGTTTGATCATGTCATCACATTGTCACATGAGGCAGAAGACAGTGGGTCAAATGTCTAATGCTTTTTGAAAACTTAGGCTTGCCTTTCTTCTTCATAAATCGTGTGGGACATCATCATATTTTTGTATACATTTTTAGTAATTAACATGAGCTGCGCGAAAGAGGGGAATAAATGCATGCGCGTCATTTCTGAAAATGCACTTCTGAAAATGCACTTCTGAATGCGTCTTTGTCCCCAGCACATTTCAAACCAAACTTACGCCCATGGAGAGAGTGAAGCATCTGGCTGTGGCTTCGGCAGGGCACTCACAACGTACCATTGCCAATTCAAGATTTCAACAAGGTCTACAAAAAAGCCAATATTGAATTCATTGTATTCAACATTGAATTCATTCAATTAGTCATTTTGTTTGAATTGCGTGACAGTTGTTTGTCTGTTGTGTTTGTTAATATAATGTAAGGAATGCAGAGAACGAAGTGACATGTTTACACTTTACCCAAAAACAAACATTGAATCAAACACACAATGCCTGCTCTTTAGACTGTGTTCCGAGTGTGAAGAACCCAGGATAAACTCTTGAATGTTTGTTTCAAGAGTGGTTCATAACATGACCAAGGTCGTAACTCCAGTTTTATCTAGGACCAGGACCACCAAGTAGAATATTCTAAAGGTCACTAATATTGAATTCAGTGTTTAGTCATTTCATTTTAAATGTTTGTCTATTGTGTTTGTTAACTTTACACTTTACCACTTCACCGTTTACACAACGCCTGCTCCTTCTGATTCTGAGTGTGTTCCCAGTGAAGCCAGAAGGGCCTGACGCCTGGAGGACATGCCCACGCCCCCATGAGCTGTTAGCACGAGACACAGGTCTGCTGCGAAGCCGAGCAGGGCTCTTCCTCAGGACTCCAAGGGCCTTCCTCCTCGTCAAGGGCGATTCTAGGTTCTGGGGGGGGGGGGGGGGGGGGTATTGGGGATCTTGAATATCGTAGATGTGATTTCCTGCATTCTGCTGCTATTAAGGGTAACCTGGTGGACATCCTGAATTTATTCAGGTGGGGGTTAAATCTATCTATTTATCTATCAATCCAACACATTGTGTATATTAGATCTAAGGCAAGTTTTAGGTGGGCTTGGGTAAGCTAGGGTCCCACCCAAAAAAGGTCTAGCTTTGCCACTGCTCGTCCTCATCTCTCCCTTTCCTCTCTTTGTCCCCCCTCCCTCCTCCCCCCTGGACCAGAGTCTAACAATGGACCAGAGGCTGGTCCATTGTTAGGTATTCACAGCACCTCAACCCTAAAGAAACAATGTATGTGGATTTAATTAAATACATGATTTCAATGTTTTAACTTTAACTTATGTGCACTGTTCTATGTATGTATATGTATGAAACTGATAACTTTTTTATGTGACGAACTTAACTTTAAGGCAGCACGTGTACTATGAATAAAAGATGTACTATGAATGGACTAAAATGCACAAGGAAGCAGCATTATTTATTAATTCAAAGTTTTGTTAATTCAAGTGTGGAGTTATAAACCATCTGACTTGGAATAGTCAATAAGTGTCATTACAACCCAAACATGTTTCAACACGTTACAAAACATACCAAATGCACAAATGAGGCAAATACCAATAACTCCAGCCCCAATACTGGATGACACATTGGGAAAAATACTTTCTTATCTTTAAACATTGTGATAACTGGTATTCAGCTATTCTAAAGTTTATTTTCCGAAACAAAAAATTGTCCTCTGCAATTCCCTTAAGCCACAACTCCACGCATCTCTCGGCTTCAGTCGCAGCTGAGGCGTCCTCGGCAGCATCAGCTGGCTTGCGATCAACGAGGTTCTCGCAGGGCTGGCGTGAAGTTCCCGGATCAGCCACCAGAGGGCGGCTATTTGCGGAAGCGCTTGAAGAGCGGGTGGGATCCCTTGGCTGAAGCGGCAGCCGAGCGGCCGCCCCGGCTGTGGTACTCCATGTAGACGGCGTCGTCCGCCCCGGACATGGAGCTCATGGTGCCCGGTCGCCGCGAGAACTAAAGAGAAGACACAAGAAAGACAAACACTTCTGAAACTAAAGGCATGGGACAACTGAAGGCACGCACTCCTCCCAGAGTCCAAATAAAAGTACATCAAATAAAAGGGAAAGTAAATAAAAGGATTATTCATAGAGACTAAATGATTTTCTTTCCCTCTTTCTTTCTTCCATAATCGCCGCCACTCACTGCACTCACATAACGACGTTTCATTTCAGTGTTTCACACCGCGACTAACACCAACTCAACAAGAGAACTTCAGCCATGAAGACGCAACACAGAAATGGCAAGATGTATGCAGGCACGTACAATTAAGAAAATAAGCAAACAGCATCAAATTTTAGCAACAAGAAATAGAGAAAGTATTTTTTGAAAAAGATGCAGTTGGAACAGAGTATTGGGTGTTCCTGCTGTCCTGCTGTCAGAGCGGAGCTTGTTCCACCATTATGAATGTAGAAACTCATATCATGTAATACATCATCTTATGTATATAATACAATTTTACATAATCAAATGTTTTGTTGTTGTACAAAGCAATGATATACACATTACATTATAAAGTTATTTTAGTATTATATTATATATATATATATATATTATATATTATATATATATATTATATATTATATATATATATATAATGTGATGCTATAGCCTATATTATTTGTATTTATATACGTGTTATATCATCCAATGTTATTTTATAATATAATGCTATAACATATTGAAATTTAATGCTAGGTTATATATAAATTTAATAAATAATGACAGATTATATAAATAAAATGTTATAAAGGTAATATTTCATATTTATGTTATATTGATATAACATAAATAATGATATAAATACAAAAAAAACATGTTATATTATATTGTAATATAATGCTATGTAATATAATGTTATATCTTATTCTATTCTGATATTCATATTATATTATATATACTATACTAGATTATGATATTCATGTTATATAATTTAATGTTGTAGAATCTCACCTGGGGCTTCCCCCCCACCTCCCCCACGACCACCTCCTCTTCAGCATCAAGGTCGGACGCAGCGAGGACCTTCTGCAGGAGGAGGTGCTGCTCCTCCCGTGTGGAGAACATCAAGTCTTCCTCCTCCATCCCAGACATCTTAGTGATTACCTACACACACACACACACACACACACACACACACACACACACACACACACGCACACACACACACGCACACGCACACGCACACACGCACACACACACACGCACACACACACACACACACACGCACACACACACACGCACACACACACACGCAGGCTAGGGGTTAATGGTCAGGGCCTAGGGTTTAAGGGTAAGGGGTCAGATGTTAATGGTTCAGGTTTAATGGATCGGGGTCAGGGGTCACTGCAGTGTCTAACCTTGAAGCTGTATCCTTGGTCCACCAGGAACCTCTGTCTCTTGGTAGAGTAGGCCATCTCCTGGGTGTCCTGAGACACCAGGGAGTAGAAGTAGGCGTTGTACTCCTCCGCTACCATGCCTACACAACCAGGAGGAGACCACGACTAGTAGAGACACAGCGAGGAGAGACCCGGGAGAGACATGTGTCGATGTCCCTTTTCTAAAACAGTCTAAACCTCACCCCGAGACATTGTGGTCTATGGTTCAACTGTCAAAAACGCAGCTTGTATGATCAAGCTAGAGCACATCTTGTCACACCCGTTTCACTTTTATCCCTGTGCTTGTGTAAAAATGTGTGTGTATGTATCCACACACACACACACACACACACACACACACACAGTCAGACGCACCTTTCTTAGCTCTCAGCACACGGCCCAGCCTCTGGGCCTCCTGCCTCCGAGAGCCCCCGTGCGAGGAGATCTGGATCAGCACGTTGGCCTCGGGGAGATCGAACGACGTGTCTCCCACCTGCAGGGAGAGGCGGAGGACTTGACACACGAGACACACGAGACCGGCGAGGCTGTGGACGTTGGGGACCCCCCCCTCGCCCAGAGCCCCGACACCCCACGGGAGGGGGGGTGACTCACCTTGGAAATGAAGATGGTGTTGATCTTGGGGTTGTGTTTGAAGTTCTGGAGGATCTGCATGCGCTCCCCCTGAGAGGTAGGGCCGTAGATGTAAGGTCTGGGGAGGGGGAAGAGAGAGAGAGAGAGGGAGAGAGGGAGAGCTCAACAAACACACTGGTCCTTGATGGACTACAGGGACCACAGCCTCCTCTGAGTCATCCCACTGGGCTCAGGAAGGGGTGGGCCAGTGAACCAGAGTGTATGCAGAGTGTATGTAACCAGAGTGTCTGCTCCGTGGGGGTGCCGGTCGGGGGGGTCTTACTTGTTGAGGCGGATGGCGTACTCCTTCAGCGCGAACACGTTGTCGGCGAACACGATGATCTTGTCGTTGCGGCGCTCGTGGAAGCGGATGAGGAACTGGCAGGCCCGGAACTTGTTGGGGTTCATGGTGTAAAGGAGGATCCTCTTCTTGGTCTTGATGGCCACGTACTCGCGGTAGAACTCCGGAGACATGGGACACCACACCTGGAGGAGGGAGGAGGAGTGGACCACCATTAGAGGCCGAGACCCACCAAGGCCGGTCCGCCGGTCCTCCGGTCCTTCAAGATCAGTCTAGACCACCCTGGATTAGTTCCAACCCATATGGATGGGACAAACCCCACAGGACAAGGGCCACGACCCACTTTTTGGTCTCGACCCCCCAGTAGAGAACCACTGCGTCTAGTGGGCCCTAGTGGACATAATTACCCCCTAGTGGACCCACGTGGTACGTAGTGGAGCCTGGTGGGCCCTACTGTGGCCCCTAGTACCCCCCGGTGGACCCCAGTAGCCCCTCACCCTACCTCAGCACACTGGACCTTGGCAATGTATCCGTTGTTCTGCAGCTCCATCCAGTTGGCCTCAAACAGCTTGGGTCCAATCAGGAAGTTGAGGTCCACAATCTTATCGTCCTCCCGGACCAGTGTGGCAGTGAGACCCAGCTTACAGTGGGCCTGGACGATGGTCAGAACCCGCCGGAACATCTTGGCTGTAGGGGAGGCCACGGAGGGAGTGAATCTAGTGCAAATATCAGCTAACTCATGTTTCTAATATTAAGATAATAATATTAGTATTACTCATATAAATTCATGTAAGTCATATAAATTACAGGTGTTTTAGGATAGCTAAAATGACAGCATTGTCATCCCATTCTCGATGTCCCTCCTGACAGCGAACACAAACTTGGCCGGCGCCGGTAAACCAACACCAGCCAGCGGGAAGACAACCCAAAACGTCCTAACAACGTCCTCAGTCGAAGTGTCTGCAAAGGCTTCAAAACAATTCCCATCAATACATTAATTTGTCTAAGGAAGCCTCCATCTCCATGCACTCACATCAATGAGTTCACCTTCAGAAGAATATATCCTGAACCAAACAGGAAACGCTATGCAACTACGCCCCTCAGCCTTTCTGGTTTCCGGCCCAGGCACTCCGGAACGCAAGAGCACTGCCGAACATCTGGACCCGAGATGAGGCCGACAGTAGACGAGGGGTCTACACGGCGCTGGGCCGACGGTACCAAAGCATGTAGAAGAGGTGGTCTTCTCACCGGGGATGGTGTGCACCTCGTCCAGGATGATCAGGCCCCACTCCTGGCTCCTCATCCACTCCATGACACGCTCGGCCTCCCAGGACCTCTTGGTGGTGTGGCCCAGCATGGAGTAGGTGCTGATGGCCACCGAGCAGCCAATGGGCTTGTCCTTGGCGTCCGACGTGAAGCGGCAGATCTGAGAGTCGTCGATGGTGGACCACATCTTGAACTGGGCCTTCCACTGCTCCACGGACACGGAGGAGTTCCCCAGAACCAAGCAGCGCTTCCTCACCGTGCACGCTGCCGTCACGCCCACCAGAGACTTCCCGGCACCTGCGCTCACACACACACAACACACAACACACACACACACCACACACCACACACACACACACAAAAGGAGAGAATGCTTTACCCACTTAAACTTTGGGAGAAAGTTGGTGCGGTGAACAACGTTGGATTATAAAACCAATTAGGTTTCTTTGACAGTGAACTCCCCGGTAACATTGTGTTACAATGGATTTCCGTGTTTCTATAAATATGGCTCCATCTAAAAGGCAGCTGAGCGACTCCCACCACAGGGCAGCACGATGACGCCGGAGCGTGCGCGTCCGTTCCCGAACATCTTGCGGAGGCTCTTCTCCTGGTAGGGCCGGAGCACGGCGGTGGGCTTCAGGTCCATGTTGATGTCGGGGTTCACCGTGTCGTTGCGGAAGTCGTACTCCGCCAGCAGGGGGTACTCCAGCTGGATGCAGCGCTTCTGAACCTCCTCGATCATCTCCTGGAGACGCCCGGACACACGGACACAACCACGCAGTTAAAACGCATATTGAATGGCAATTCAATGTTCCAGGGCACTGCTAATTATTTTCACCAGAGGTGATGATTTTTCTGTGAGATACCTGACGTATCTCAAAGGACACGGTCTGAGTCTCCTCCTCCTCCTCCTCCTCCTTGTCCATCTGCTCATAGTAGCTGAAGATGTCCTCAGGAACCTGCGAGGTGGACGAGGTTCCCTCTCCTGCCTGGGAGGTCGACGCCCCTCCTGCCTTGTCCTGCACAGATCTGGAGATCTAGAGAGGACAGATAGGCAGAGGTTTAGAGAGGTCTGTTGAGAGGAGAGACCATTAGAGAACTACTGAGAGGAGAGAAAGAGCTCTAACGAGACAGGATAGACATCTACTAAGATCTACTGTCAGGAGAACTAGTTGGGAGATCTACCGAGAGATGATACTGACAGATAGTTAGAGATCGACTGAGACAGGATAGTAAGAGATCTAATAAGAGGAGAGATAGTAAAAGATGGTAGGGGCTAGGAGATAGGGTAGGAGCTAGGGGCTGGGAGGTAGGAGGTAGGGACTATAGGCTAGGAGCTAGAGGTTAGAGTCTAGGGGGTACATTTACCTTTACATTTAGGGCATTTAGCAGACACTTTTATCCAAAGCGAC
Organism: Urophycis tenuis; assembly: GCA_036785325.1. Taxonomy (NCBI): domain Eukaryota; kingdom Metazoa; phylum Chordata; class Actinopteri; order Gadiformes; family Phycidae; genus Urophycis; species Urophycis tenuis. The sequence continues at coordinate 12,019,879 of JAXIVH010000005.1, read as the reverse complement.
TCACAAAGAGTACATTTGTAAGAAGGTGAAACATTTCATTGCTGCTAATACAGTAAGAAAGTCACCAGAACAGGTTTCAAGCATTTAGGGGCTAGGGTTGAGGAGCTAGAGGCTAGGAGCTGGAGGCAAGGAGCAAGGGGCTGGGAGGTAGGAGGTATGGGCTATGGGCTAGGAGCTACAGGTTAGAGGCTAGGAGGTAGGGGCTAGGAGCAAGAAACTAGTAGGTTGGAACTTGGTCTTGTAGGTAGGAGTTGGGGATCAGGCGTGAGGTAGGTAGGGAGGAGGGTTGACCTACAGCTGACTTGTTGGTGATGACCTCCGTGATGAGCTCTGTGTCCGCTCCCTCGGCCGTGCGCAGGCGACAGTCCCTGATGACGGCGTCCTGCAGAAGGTTCTGGATCACCTCCGGGAACGCACTCTCCACAAAGTACCTGGGCAGCCACAGCAGGAGGGCCCAGGGGGAGAGGTGGTAGAACGTTAAAGAGCGTTGGTTTGTAAGACAGAGAGTAAGTAGGGTGGTTGGTGTGTTAGGTAGAGAAGTGGGTAGTTGGTTAGAGAGGTAGGGATAGTAAGCTAGTTAGTTAGATGAAGAGGTGGGTAGCAAGAGATAGAGTTAGGTTGGTTAGTTAGTTAGTAATGTAATGTAGTACAGGACAGCAGTACTACAATATCATACCTGTTGTGTTTGAGAACCATCTTGACTTTTCCGTAGCTCACAGTGCAGAGCTGAGGAATAGAAGGAAGGTGAGGACAGAATCCACAATAGTGACAGTATTAAATTAACTGCCCAATATATATATTCTTAATGAAGAATCAAAAACTGCAGTTAAAGCGTTTGTTGATAAGAAAGATGTGTTTGTCATTCTTCCTCTGAGATTTTTCAACCAGGAGCCTAATTTCCGATCTTTTCAGGTCCATCAAGTCTGCATGTGAGGAGGTCCACGAAAGGTCTCTATGACATTTTAGTTTAGGTACACACCAGACTCTACTACTAGTTACTAGTTGACCCTAGTTAACACTAGTTGACCCTGGTTGACCCTGGTTGACCCTAGTTGACCCTAGTTGACCCTGGTTGATGTTAGTTGACCCTGGTTGATCCTAGTTGACCCTGGTTGACCGTGGTTGACCCTGGTTGACCCTGGTTGACCTGTGGTTACCTTGATGAACTGAACGATGCCGTCAGGTACGGACGTCTTGCTAAGCTTCTGCAGGTACTCCACGATGTCGGCGGTCTGCAGACCCACGCTGACGGCAGCATACAGAGAGTAGGCCGTCAGCTTGTACTCGTGTTCGTGGACGGGCCGGCAGACCGGCTCAGCAATGGCGACCAGGAAGTCCTGGGCGTATTTATAGACCGGAGAGAAGGCCTCCAGGAAAATATGACCGTCTGGAGCCTGGAGGGGGGGTCAGGAGAACAAGTTTAACACAACACTTGGGCTGTCTGGATGGATCTTCACACAGACACCAGCAGGTCTAGCTCTAGTTGTCTGGAACGCACTTCATTGAGCTGTTGCTGCGGTAATAAAGAGCACTTTGAAGAGTGATGTACTTTGTGTTGCCTCGCCGCTGATGAAACACGCATCACTCAGCGGTGTGGTCACTGTGTGTGTGTGTTCAACTTTGATTCATCACAAGCAAAGCCATGCATGTACGACTCGCAGTGAAATACTTAACTACTCCATCCATCAACTGCACAATAAGTATGAATGAACTAAAGAAAGAATATAAAAACAATTACAACAGGGCCACCCGAACTGGGGCCCCGGGCCAAAGTTGACCATTTATGACCTTTGAGTTGACCCACCAAGCCATATATGACATATGTGAATATAACACTTTCAAGTAAAATCCACTTGCCGAGCAGATCGCAGGGTTATTCGTTTTATTTTTATATTACACCATTCTATGTAATGCAACGTTTATGTCTGGCTTACAGCCCCACTGTCCAGTTAGATGTGTGGCCCTTCGTAGGAAAAGCTTCGGGCACCCCTGCATAACAACGTAGCCCACAAGTCCTTACCACCCATAGTGGCCGTGAGGAGTGGTCAGTCTTCAGCGCCATCTGGCTGCGGTAGTCTTTGGCTCCGTACTCATCCAGCTTGGTGGAGGACTCCTCCACCTGCTTCCCAGCCGCTGCAGGGACCTCCTGGGAATCAACACCCCCGGCCTCTTCGTCATCTTCCTCCTCCTCGTAGAAACGTTTCTTGGAGCGCTTCTCTGGAGGCGGAGAGGAAGAGAGACCTCAGACCGTAGTGACCTTGAAGAACTCAAATCACATTCTGAATAGCGACACCTTTATGCTAAGCGACTCACAGTGAATGTGAATAACCGAAACATCCTCAAGAGCAGTGACCAAGAGCACTGAAGCAGGTGCTGCATGAACACAGAACATCTGGACGGAGTTCAATAACTACAAAGTTTAAAAAGGTTTCTATAAATCTAAAGTTAAATGTAGGACACAAAAATAATATATATATATATATCCCAGGTAAATATGTGTCAATAAGTATCCTACTTCCAGTAACTAGCTGCTGCTAAAACAAAGTGGGTTCCAGCCTCTCTATATATATACTACAAGTCCAAACATCTGTTCCATAACACAGAACCCAAACCAAAGGTTCTTGAGTCTCTGCTGTCAAACTAAGCAATACTACTAATTGGAACCATACAGCAACTCTCTCCACTTAGTTAGTCTGATAACTGGTTTTGTTCTGTTACATCCAGAAGTTAGTTAGATAACTAGTTATGTTCTGTTAAATCCAGAAGTCAGTTTGATAACTGGTTATGTTCTGTTACACGCAGAGCAGTATGAGTGATGTTGTACAATATATTTATTGTATGTACATGTCTATATATTGAGACATACAGCTTAACCGTGCCACTCACCCCGGTCTGCTTTATCTTTCTTCCCCATCTCAAAGATCACACTTTAATAACAGTACTCGCGATTCTGCATCATCTTATTTGTCGTCATTTACCAACACGTTCTCCAAAGATAAAGCCAGACTGTGTCTGTGCTTAGTGCTAGTGATAATGATGATACTGACGCAGACGGCGGTGAAGGAAACACTCCCGTAGTAACACTTCCGCAGCGATGGTCATGTGGTCCCTATCTGGGCGCTGATTCGATAGGATGTCTCATGTTTACTTCCGGTACACTACGAGTTCAAATCCTTTTTGTTCCTCCCCATGTTTATAAATATTACATCTAACACATTTTACATTGGATTTCTGGTTCTTGTGGGTCAGAAATCATAGAGTAATATGTCTAGTCGTGGTGTCATCGGTCCCGCCCTGCCGCCGAGGAGGACAGGCGACGAAGACTCCGAAAGTGATGACGAAGAATGTAAGTATTTGTAACTATGGACTGACTCATTTAGTAGAAACACGTTATCTGAAGAGATGGTGGGGACAGAGACGATTTCGAGTCGGGGGTAGGGGTCGCCTTGCTCAAGGAGGACTACAGGAACACTGGGGATCAAACCCAGAACCTTTAAGCTGGGGGGTCAAACAGCCCTTTAATAGTGGTGTTGATTCTTCCTTTGTGTTTCCACTTGTGCAGATGTGTGACACTGAACTCGCTGACATGTGAATACAATAGTAAATGCATGTTCATTATTTACTTTGCATGTTACATGTCTCTGGGTGACTACCGTGTGTACACCAGAAGGCCCTCAGGGATTTTAAGATGTACTCTCTGCTCTCTGTATGTTGTGTGTTCAGTTGCCGGTCCAGCTCTCCCTCCGGGGTATAAGCAAGGAGAACAGTCGTCTTCATCAGAAGACAGTGAGGAAGAGGTGGTGGCGAAGAGAGCCAAGACCAGACACCCTTCCACAGAGTAACCACACCTTACAATACCTTACTACCATGACAGTTAGTTAGTTTGATAACTGGTTGCATTCCGTGTTATTACCTCCAGAACCATTTGTTGATTTGATAACTGGTTGTGTTATATATTCTTTGTTCAGGTTGGATAAAGACACCAAGGATGACGATGCTGGATACTTCGGACCAGCTCTGCCTCCAGGGTTCAAGAAGCAACAGACTTCACCTGAGAGGTGAGAGCTATTCTGTCCCTTAACCCCACACTTATGTAAACCCATGAGAGGGTGAACACCATGAATAAAGTGCTTCAGGTTTCCATAGCTGAACTAAGGCAGCTAATTTCCTTTTTAATAAACAGCATGAACTAATGTATGTTACTCACAGATTTACTTTTGAGTTGAGTTGAGTTTAAACATGAACCATGGGTGATGTTGAGTAGTTAAAACATGGATTGTTAGTGTTTGTTAGTTAGTTAGTGTGTTGAGTTGAGTTAGGGGTAGGGTTAAGGGGGTTAGTATTAGGAGTTATACATGGATAGTTAGTGTGTTGAGTTAAGTTAGGGGTAGGGTTAAGGGGGTTAGTATTCGGAGTTAAACATGTAACATGGATAGAGTGACTGATGCGTTGTGGCGTTTAAACATGAAACATGACATGGAAGTTGAGGAGTTAATGGGTTATGTTGAGTAGTTAAAACATCACTAGTTAGTGTGTTAGGTTGAGGAGTTGCACCATGGATAGTTTGAGTGAGTTGAGTTAGGGTAAAGACTTAAAACTCGAGACATGGACAGAGTGACTGTTAAATTGAAGTATTCATATAAAACATGAATACATGATAATTATGCCATGCAAATGATGAGGTGATTACAATGATAAAAAAATCATGTATGAAGGGATGATTGATGATGGTTTTATCTGTGTGTGTATGTGCGTGTGTGTGTACGCGCGTGCCTGTGTGTGTGTGTGTGCGTGTGTGTGTACGCGCGTGCCTGTGTGTGTGTGTGCGCGTGTGTGTGTGTGCAGACCGTCTGTACTCGGCCCTGCCCTACCACCAGGGTTTCGCCGGGCAGCCACTGATGAGGATGATGACGGAGACAGTGAGGACGGTTTCCCTGGACCAGCTCTTCCTCCGGGCTACACGGCCGAGCGGTCCAGCGGTGAGGAAGAGGAGGAGGAGGAGGAGGTATTCGGCCCCATGCCGGCCCCCGGGCCCGTGGACAACTCGGTTGTTCAGGACTTTGAGCGTCGGGCTCAGAGGATGAAGGACAAGCTGACAGGAAACGTGAGTCTGTTGTCGTTGGTTTGCGTCTCTTCATTTCTCCATCTTCATTCTCCACCTCTACTGGACCTGAGTAAAGGAATAGCAAAAATATACTGAAAATAAGTGTAAACAATATTGTTTTTGCGCCTCTGCGATCTCCACCGCCACAGGAAGCCCCCGAGGTGGTTGCCAGGGAGACGTGGATGACCGAGCTCCCCCCAGAGCTGCAGCACATCGGCCTCGGGGCGAGGACCTTCAAGAAGAAGTCTGGTCCTGAGAACAAGGACCGCTCCATGTGGACAGATACCCCCTCTGACCGCCAGCGCAAGTTACAGGTAGACGCCCACCCACAGGTGGAGCCTGACGCCTAGCCCACTCCCCCTCTCTAACATGTAGACCCTCATCACCAGCCTACCACTAGAACCCGACCACTAGCCCACTCCCCCCTCTAATCAAGAGCACACCAACCCTCTCTGATCACTGCTATCAGAAGGATGTGTCCGTATGTTAATCCATCGCTGTCCCTTTAATGACCTGACTAATAGGAGCGCCTCGAGGGAAAGGAGAAGGAGAAAGACGAGGCACCAAAAATGTCCCACAAAGACCTGGAGATGGCCGATAAAGTGTCCAAGTACAATGTGAGTGCACTTACGTGTTCGCCGCTGAATTTCTACCAAAGGATTAACGCATTGTCCACTCACCTTAACAACAATATGATTTATTTGTTTTCGGCGCTCAGAACCAGAAGCGCGGCGAGTCCCTGATGACTTTACACTCCAAGAAGCAGAAGAAGGAGGCAGAGACGAAGGCCAAGGAGCCGGTGGAGAGGAAGCCGTTCGACCGCGACGCCGACCTGCAGGTGAACCGCTTCGACGAGGCGCAGAAGGAACGCCTGCTGAAGAAATCTCAGGAGCTGAACACCCGCTTCTCCCACAGCAAGGAGCGCATGTTCCTCTAGCCGCCCAGAGGAGGGCGCTGTGTGCCGAAACTGTGTATATTTTATCTCAAGAGCAAAGGGGAGCCAACTGTTCAGGAAGCACGTCCTCCTGGTTGATCTGGAGAGATCAACCAGCGCAGGCCAGTAGGTCTAGAAATGAGTTTATTGTCGCGGTGCCTCCTTTAGTCTTCTCCTACGTGGCTTGTTGATGTTGAAAAACCAGAGAACTGCCACATTGTTTGAGACCTTGAACTTCATACGGTGTTAATTATGAATATGTCAAGAACTTTAAAGCCATCATTTCGTACCGTTAATCTTCTTAGGAAAGTAGCCTGGAATTAAGATGTCAATGTCAGATGTACCTAATGTTTAATGTTATGTAATTCAACTGTAATGTAATAATAATGAAAATGTTTTCATAAAGTCCAAATTACTTTCTTTACAGATGTTTTATTTTTCTACTTGCCACAACATATTGTCCAAAAATACAATATTGATCTAATAATGTAACATTAGGAGTTGAAGTCAAAAAATTAACAAATGAAACGAAGAAAACAAAACAAGAAAAAAAAAAAGTGATGTACAGATGTATCGATATTACATTTGTACATTTTTGTTCATAGTTTTGACATTTTGTTAATAGTTTTCAGCGTTCCACATTCAGTCTCATCCTGACTTTGGGAAGTGCGTTGAGGAGACGGCTAAAGGTGGGGGTGACGCTGCCGACTGGTTGGAGGAGACAGCTGGAGGTGGGGGTCACGCTGCAGGCTGGTTGGAGCAGAGGGCTGGAGGTGGGGGTCACGCTGCAGGCTGGTTGGAGCAGAGGGCTGGAGGTGGGGGTCACGCTGCAGGCTGGTTGGAGCAGAGGGCTGGAGGTGGGGGTCACGCTGCAGGCTGGTTGGAGCAGAGGGCTGGAGGTGGGGGTCACGCTGCAGGCTGGTTGGAGCAGAGGGCTGGAGGTGGGGGTCACGCTGCAGGCTGGTTGGAGCAGAGGGCTGGAGGTGGGGGTCACGCTGCAGGCTGGTTGGAGCAGAGGGCTGGAGGTGGGGGTCACGCTGCAGGCTGGTTGGAGCAGAGGGCTGGGGGTGGGGGTCACGCTGCAGGCTGGTTGGAGCAGAGGGCTGGGGGTGGGGGTCACGCTGCAGGCTGGTTGGAGCAGAGGGCTGGAGGTGGGGGTCACGCTGCAGGCTGGTTGGAGCAGAGGGCTGGAGGTGGGGGTCACGCTGCAGGCTGGTTGGAGCAGAGGGCTGGAGGTGGGGGTCACGCTGCAGGCTGGTTGGAGCAGAGGGCTGGAGGTGGGGGTCACGCTGCAGGCTGGTTGGAGCAGAGGGCTGGAGGTGGGGGTCACGCTGCAGGCTGGTTGGAGCAGAGGGCTGGAGGTGGGGGTCACGCTGCAGGCTGGTTGGAGCAGAGGGCTGGAGGTGTGTGGGGTGTTTTTCACTGGTACTGGTGCCGTGGAAGAGCATGGCAGATGTGGGCAGTTGTGCTGATGAGAGCTAGGACAATTTGGTCTCCCAGGGTGATGCTGTTCATCTTCAAGCCTTTTATGATCTATTGGTCCTTGGGCCTGGTGGATACATGCACAGTGCACTGAATGTACAAATCAGGAAGTCCGGTTACTTTGACCAAGTTGTCGCCGGACACCGAGTACTTCTTCGGTACTTCGAGTACATCTGCTGTCATTCTAAACTGTCATTCAATTCAAAAAGTGGGTATGCGCTATATGCGGTGCATAGGGGCACCACACCAGGAGGGTGCCAAAGCGATGGTAAAAAAAACATACATATATATATATATTTACATTAACATTTACATTTAGGGCGTTTAGCAGACGCTGTTATCCAAAGCGACTTACAGAGAGTACATTTGTCATTAGAAGGTGAAACATTTCATTGCTGCTAATACAGTAAGAAAGTCACCAGAACAAGTCTCAAGCATTTCAATTGCTAGGATTGGTACTCGATTGCTTGTATACAACTTCTCCAGAGGTAGAGGATGGAGGCTATGCAGGGTTCAGGTGAACTCTGAACGAGTGAGTCTTGAGTGTCTTCCAGAAGATGGGGCACTCCCCATCTTCCGGAAGAGACTCTGCAGTCCTTACATTGGCAGGGAGCTTATTCCACCACTGCGGTGCCAAAACGGAAAAGAGTTGTGATTTCTCCATCCAACCTTTTCATCCTTTTAGTTATGGGCGTACCAGTCAACCAGCTGAGGTAGTTGAGCGGAGTGCTTGAGCAGGGGCATGGGGTTCCACTAACGCTTGGAGGTCGGTAGGGGCAGTTCCATTAATGGCTTTGTAGGCCAGTAGCATCATCTTGAATTTGATGTGAGCCGCTACAGGGAGCCAGAGGAGGTCATGGAAGGAGTCATGTGGGAGAATTTGTGTTGGTTGAGCACAAGGCGTGTTTCTGTAGAATTTGTCAATTTCCCAACCAAGGACGGAAAGGGAGTTGGCAGAAGGTCTGGCGTGAGGATTCTGACGCCGACTCGAATTAAAATTAATTAATTAATTAATTAATTAAAAACAATTTAACAAACCTTGATCTGACTCCATATATTGACACACTACCACCATGTGCGGTTAAAGCACTAACTATGACCGATTACCTCACAAGGCAGGCTAACCCCGGAGGTTTGTACGTAATTGAAATGTCTTTCCCGATACTTTCCCGATGCTCAAAGTCCTACAAGTTACAAACCAAACAAAAAATAAAAGCAGTAAGGAATGAATATTGAAAACACTATAAAATGCAAGACAATAATCAGGGAATGAAAATACTTGGTTGTAGGAACGTGGCTACAGGCATGAGCGTGGGAAGTTCTGGCAACAGATATCTTCCAAGAGCAGTGTCCATGTTGTCCCTATATACTGTTTTCCCAGTTATACGATGGCATTGTTTAGGAGACTACATGCTGAGTATCATGTGCTGTTGGTTCTCAGGGCCCAAAAAGGTCTGTCATCTTCAGTGGAGCTGACTGGGCATTGCCTATTTTCATATGCATTGATTGAGAATCGTATCGTTGAGAACCTCTGGGTTTCAGATGATAACCACATAATTTCCCTCTGAGACTGAGACCATTTTTCTACACTTGCAGAGTTAATCAAAATTATACCAAACATGATATGAGAATTACATAGTACAGTACCACAACACATACTTTACCACATTCACCCCCACGTCTGTGTCTTCAGTGTGAAAGGTGTGATTCTCTGGCCCCCAGGAGGTGGGGAATGGGTCAGAGAATTACCTAGTAAAGTAACCGTCATTTACACATACTTTCCCCCCTCACCCCCATGCCTGTTTCTTCAGTGTGAAAGGTGTGACTCTCTGACCCTCAGACAGTTGGGAGTGGACCAGAAGAACAATGGGAAGGAAACAGTTAATTGCATTCAAGGGCATAGATTTGAGTGTGTTCCTAAAGACGTGTCCCTATCAATGTCAAATGATGACTGAAATGTCCCAACCAATTCAATATTCCAATATTCAGGTTGAAACGAAAAAAGAAGCACCTCATGCGGTACACAAAGGGTTAATTTCCCACTTTGGTACCGTCTCCCCGTCTCTCTGTCTTTTTACTGCATATGCATCACATCAGCAAATTATGCATCAAACAAAGTTAAAGTCAGGTGTGCATCATACGTTATTTCATTTCTTATTTTGGGGGGGGGGGGGTTTCTGGGTAGTGTCCCGACCACAGTTCAACCCTACACTGCAGCGTTCTTGATCTGCTGCAAAGGTTCTATCACGGTTGCAGGGAGTCCAGCTAAGAGCGAGTTGCAGTTGTCGAGGCGGGAGATGACAAGTGCTTGGATCAGGAGCTGTGTCTCTTCCCTCGTGAGGAATGGCCGTATCCTGCGGATGTTGTCGAGAGCAAATCTACAGGATTGGGTCACTGCAGTGATGTTTGCAGTGCAGGACAGTTGGTTGTCGAGTATTACGCCCAGGTTTACAGCACATACTGTGATTCCCTCGATCGAGACCAGTAGGTCCCTGTGAGGGCAGTCTTTCCCCAGTATGAAGAGAAGCTCAGTTTTGCGAGATTGAGCTTGAGTTGATGTGCAGTTGTCCAAGAGCTAAGAGATGTCCAAGAGATGCGTGTTGCAATCAGAGTGTCTGAGGGGGGGAAGGAGAGGAACAGTTGAATGTCATCTGCATAACAGTGATAGGAAAAACCTTGTGACGTGATTACAGAGCCTAGAGATCTGGTATATAGGGAGAACAGAAGCGGTCCTACTACTGAGCCTTGAAGGACACCAGTGTTTAGCGAGCAGAGTTTGGACAGGGAGCCCTTCCATGTGACCTGATAAGTGCGATCCGTAAGGTAAGATGTGAACCAGACTAGTGCAGTGTCAGTAATGCCGGGATCAGTGAGAGTGGTGAGGAGGGTCTGATGGTTCACAGTGTCGAACGCCACAGACAGGTCTAGGAGAACAAGCACCAATGAGAGGGAAGCGGCTTTGGCGGCACGAAGGGACTCTGTCATCGTCACGAGGGCTGTCTCTGTAGATTGTGCATTCTTAAAGCTAAAGTGATGGGGATCAAGCAAGTCATTTTCTGTTGTTCAGTTGATTAGAGACTGCACGTTCCAGGGTTTTAGAAAGAAATACCCTTCTGTAGTTCTGGATGTCAGAAGTATCGAGGGTAGGTTTCTTGAGGAGTGGTTTGGCTTGGCAGTTTTGAAGGGTGCTGGGATGAGACATGAGGTGAGGGAAGAGTTATTGAGGGTGGAGATGAACAGTAGGATGAAGGTAGAGATGGCCTGGAGAAGGGAGGAGGGGATAGAGTCAAGAGGACAGGTGGTTGCATGGTTGGATGTGACCAGTGAGCGTCGAAGAGAGAAGAGAGGAGAACATGGAAAACAGTTTTCTGGGGTTGGAGGCAGTGGAGTTGATCTTGTTCCGATTTGGCTGCTGAAACTGTGGGGGTGAAGTCTGAGAGGAGTTGCAGGTAGTGGTAGAGATCATCAGCACAGCCTGATTTCTTCCATTTCCTCTCAGCTGTCCGTAGCTCTGTTCTATGAGCCCGCAGAGATTCAGACAGCCAAGGAGGAGGAGAAGATTGTGCAGGTCTGGATGAGAGGGGACAGAGGGAGTCTAAAGAGGAGGAGAGGGAAGACAGCAGGGTAGAGGAGGCTTCCTCAGTGGAGAGTAGTAAGAATCGTTCAGGGTGGGGCGCTTGTGCCTCTAGCTGCTGCTTGTCTCTACTCCTCGCGGCACGGCCCCCGGGCTCCAGGAAGGACTGTAAGTATCTCCACACTGGGGGTGGAATGGCACCCTCGTGGTACCCAACCCTTTTCCTGGACCACAGGGTTCTACAGAAGTCTGTGAGATTACTGCACAGCTTCTCACCAGTGTTTGTAATCTTTCTAGCGTGTCCCTGGAAAGTTTGTTGAAGACATAATTTCTGTCATATCAAGGCTTTTGCTAAATCAAAGAATAAACAAGATGTTGATTGTTTCCTACTAACAAACATTATTTATCAATTCAATTCAATTCATTTTTTTCATGGAATAAATGCTGTTGCAGCACCATCTGCTGGTAGACATTGAACAACGTTATGTTTGTCTTTCAGTCACTCTGATAAGCAGTGTTAGGACATAAAGCATAAAGTTGTTTGACTTAAGCCACTACACTTAAAAAACGTTAAACGCCAAACGCAAAACGCTAGTATTGTTTTTTGCAGCCATTGGTTCTCCCTTCAAGCCTATGGAGAGCTACCAGTACTCAGGTGAGTATGGGGCTGCTGTGTAGACCTTTGGTCGTGTGATCGTGCATCTGATGCCATCCTTCAGGTCTACATGGTTGATTCTCCTTTCAAGAAGCAGCAGTCATATAATATGGAAGATGTTATGCGTATCTTCGGCCAATCTTCATTTGAAACGTCATGGAATGATGGTTTTGGGGTCGTTAATAAATATTACTGATGTCGTAACTTTGGCAATTGCAAAATGAAAGCATAAAAAGCCAGTAAATGTAGTGATTATCAGACATTCCCAGTGTGGCAGAGAACCCTGTGTGGTTCCCTGTGTTCCTATGTTCCTGTTGACCTGTGTCCCTGTTGACCTGTGTTTCCTCCGTCTCCATGGAACGCAACAACCTGATGAGGCTGTCGCAGAGCATTCCCTTCACCCCGTGCCCCCCTAAGACTAGACTTGGTAGGGCCCTCCAGAGGTAATACTTGGCAGTGCCCCCTAGATGTAAGGCTTGGTAGGGCTCCCCATAGGTAAGACTTGGTAGTGCATCCCAGAGTCGAGACTTCGAAGGGCCCTCCAGAGGTAATACTTGGCAGTGCCCCCCAGGGGTAAGACTTGGTAGGGCCCTCCAGAGGTAATACTTGGCAGTGCCCCCTAGATGTAAGACTTAGTAGGGCCCTCCAGGGGTAAGACTTGGTAGTGCCACTTTTCTGTTCTGTTCCACTGTTCCGTCCAATGTCCAAAATGAAAAGTCAAGAAAGGTTTCAACTGTTCAGCTAAAAAAAAGTTATTAAAATGATTGTGTTGTTAAAATTTAGTTGTAATCAAATCCTAATACAGGGGGGTGAAAGAGTGATATACTAGTGTGATAAGAAGTCCTAGTGAATGCTTGATAAGTAGACTATAATCAAAATATGTATATATGGGTCTATAAGATAGTACCGGCAAGATAGTAAAAACTACTTTCACCCCTGGTGACACGCAATGTTACGGGAGGTTTGTTGTTGTCACATTCTTCCGGCCCTTGGTGGCGGTTTCAGTATCAGGTAACAGTAGCAGGTTTAGCTGCAGGCTGTATCTTTCCCAGCATCCACACCCTTATTGGTTCTACCCCGCCCACATTACAGCTCTTCCTGGATGGGTCATTACAGGACAATGTAATGAGAAGGTAGTTCTGATGGTTACACAGAGTACCTTATACGCAGGTTTAATATACACCCTCTGGTGCAACCTAGACACATCATCAGTGCTGTAACCTGAGGTCATAGGGTGTTTCGGGTCTCTCAACATCAGACACCCTCGCCCAGGCGACCCAGCCGGGGGTGATCAGACCCTGGCTTGTGTCTAGGTAGCTTGTGTGGCCCACGGATCACCCCTCATGATCCACAGCAATCGTGATGCCTTCTCAGCAGCATCAGTGGTGTTTTTGATGGCTTTTTTGCTGGGCAGTCCCCTTATTCCCAACAACTTGAGGGCTATGCAGAGCGACTGGCCTGCGAAACCTCGGCATCCAACCTCAATGGGGCTGCACCGAGTCTTCCATCCGTTGCACTGGCATTCGCCTGCCAGCTCCTCATACTTGGCCCTCTTCCTCTCAAATGCCTCCTCCATCCGGTCTTCCCAGGGCACAGTCAACTCCAGCAGTATCACCTGCCTTGTTGATTCTGACATGAGAACCAAGTCGGGCCTGAGTGTGGTCACTGCGATGGTCTCTGGGAATTTAAGCTGTTTACCCAGGTCCACCTTCAGCTGCCAGTCCCTAGCTGTGGTCAGGAGCCCCCCTGTTTGGCTTGGGCGGTGTTGTGGCTTCTCTTAAGAAAGGTGATTGAATGCCTAGCTGGGTGTTGCTGCTTGCTGAGTGAGATCCCTGAGCAGATGGTATCTGCTATCACCTTCAGCACCTGGTTGTGGCGCCACCGGTAGCGCCCCTCACCCAGGGCTTTCGGGCAACAGCTTAGGATGTGCTCCAGCGATCCTCTCCTCTGGCACAGCTGGCAAGCAGGTGTTTCTGCCAGACCCCAACAGAAGAGGTTGGATGGACTGGGGAGGACGTCGTAGACTGACTGGATCAAAAACTTTATCCGGAGCGGCTCTGCCTTCCAAAGCTCTGACCAAGAAATCTTCCGATCCAGTGTCTGCTGCCATCTAGTCCACGCCCCCTGTTGTCTCCTCCCGACCATCCTGCTCAAGCGGGTCTCCTCCAGTCCTGCCTGAACCTCTTCCTGGGTAAGCTGCCACCTCTCCTTCCCCTGGGCCTTATTGTACTGAGGTCTTGGGTTGCTCCCAAGCCCTGCCCGGCCTGTCGCAACTGCTCCCACCAGAACACTTTGGCACAGCCATAGAGAACGCAGAGAAAGTGCTAACCCAGCCCTGCTGTGTGCACACCTCAGGGAGCTCCCCCAACACCATCAACAACAGCATGTCCTCATGGACCCAGCGTGGCCTCTGTGCCAAGATAGAGTTCCTCAGCAAGGAGGACATGGGCGGTGGCCTGAGGAGGGCCCTCAAGGTGTACCTGTACCTCGCTCTGTCTGTCTGTCTGTCTGTCCCTCTCTCTCTCTCTCTCTCTCTCTCTTTCTCTCTCTCACATTTTCATGCTCATACGGTTCATGTAACTGCAGCCTGAGCAAACGTTCCAGAGCTGCTCAGTTGGCAGGGCAGTAGGCCTGTGAAGCTCCTGCCCTGTGTTCTCCTCTGGTTCTGTGCGGATGGTGTCCTTCCAGACACCTCTTGGCTTCATAGTATAGATGCCATCATATTAAGTGGACATGTAAACCCATCGTGGTGTGCTTGACCTGTATCTGTCTTAAATTGCAGGAGATTCAACAGCAGCGAGCTGCTCAGAAGCTGACATTTGCCTTTAACTAAATCAGGCCGAAACCCAGGTAGATGCCAAACTCGGGAGTGACATGAGCCTCTTAAACAGAAACTGGTTTCATGCCAAGTCTTTCTGGCTGCCTGGGTTATCACATAGGAATGATTGTGCCCATAGAATCAGGGTCATTTATCCAACTGCGTTTGATAAGGAAGCTGATCCATTCAACAATGGGTCCATGCATCCAGAGGGGTGGCTGATGGATGCCCCTCACACTCCTTGTCCGTCCCCAGGTTCCTGGAGGTGTTCCTGCTCTACTGCCACTCTGCAGGCCAGTGGTTCGCCATCGAGGAGTGCATCACGGGCGTGTTCCGCAAGTTCAACAACAACAACGGGGACGAGATTGTTGTACTCCTAGGTCCCCACCAACCTCCAGGAGGTTGGTGGGGACCTAGGAGTACACTCAGGGGAGACCTGCAAGGTAACCTGACATGCATTCGGCCTGACTCAGTCGGTCCTTGCCCTGGGACCCGGCTCTCCAGCTCTCTTACACAGTTTGAACCAATCTCCTCTGAGGCCTTAGATTCTCTCGTAGCAACCTCCAAGCCTACTACAAATGCATCTGACCCTATCCCATCTCCCCTCTTTAAGGAACTCTTCCCTGTTTTAAATGGTCCTACACTAATCATCCTCAACTGGTCTCTCTCGGAGGGGTCTGTCCCATTTGCATACAAATCTGCAATCATTAAGCCGCTACTCAAAAAACCCAACTCTGACCCACTGGTTTCTGCCAATTACCGACCCATCTCCACTCTTCCCTTCGCATCAAAATTACTTGAGAGATTTGTTGCCAACCAGCTGATCACCTTTCCACTAACAATCTTTTTGATCTGGCTTTTGCTCCTGTCACTCCACCAAAACAGCACTGACCAGAGTTGTTAATGATCTGCTGATCACAGCGGATACTGGGTCGGCATTAATACTTATTATGCTGGATTTAAGCGCAGCGTTTGACACCATAGATCACGCTATCCTTCTATATCGGCTGGAGCATTGCGCTGGTGTCCAGGGGACAGCGCTATCATGGTTCTGCGCCGATCTGTCTGACAGAACCCAGTGTGTTAACTACAATAATTTTCTCTTTAAATGCTCCATCATGAGGTCTGGGTTACCTCAGGGCTCTGTCCTTGGCCCTCTTCTGTTTTGTATTTATCTGCTTCCTTTAGGTAGGATAATCACAGATTGTGGCATTAAATACCATTGCTACGCAGATGATATTCAGCTGTACATGCCTCTACAACCCAATGATAGCTCCCAGTCCTGCAATCTTTAGGTTTGCATCTGTAAAATAAAACTATGGATGAGTCAAAACCTCCTCGTGTTAAACACTGCCAAGACCAACCTGGTCGTTTTCAAACCTTGTAATAATAAGCAGTTGTTTCAAACCTTCTGTTGTACTATTGACGGTTGCATGATCACTGAGAACCCACGTGTTAGAAATTTAGGAGTCACCTTTGACCCTTTATTATCATTTCAGTCCCATATCAGGGAAATCACTAAATAAGCTTTTTTCCACCTTCATAATATTGCCAAAATCCACCCCATTCTGTCCCGCAACAACGCTGAAAATGTGCTCTAGTATCCTCTAGATTAGACTACTGTAATGTTCTCTCTCCAGTCTTCCTGCTTCTACTACTCATATTCCTCAACTCGTGCAGAACACAGCTGCTAGAATACTGACCAAAAACCATAGACACAATCATATAACTCCTGTCCTAGCACTTCTACACTGGTTACCGGTTCAGGCCAGAGCTGATTTTAAGGTCCTTCTCTTAACCTATAAGGCATTGAACAGCCTGGCCCCATCATACTTATCCGATTTACTCACACCCTATATTCCACCCCGTTCTCTCCGCTCTCTTAATTCTCATCTTCTGGTCATTCCCCCAGTCAATAAAAAATCAGTTGGCTGTAGGGCTTTCTCCTACCGTGCACCCTATTTATGGAATAGCCTCCCACTGCACATCAAACAATCCACTTCCCCTGTCATTTTTAAAACACTTCTTAAGAAACACCTTTTTACCCAATGTTTTGACGAAATTTGAGTTCCCTATTTATCTCCTTGTGCGTTCCTTTGCCTGTTTTACTTGTCTCCCTCTGTATGTTCTATCTATTTTGCCTTTATTCTTTTGATCATTTACTGTGATCTGTCTGTGTAGAGTGATCGTGTTGTTCATGTTAATACTGTGATTGATTTTGTAAAGTGTATCGAGACCATGTTGCACCATGGTGATTTTGCACTTTTCCACAAAAAAACTAAACTAAACTATCAGCAGACATAGAGACCAGATGAAGGCTTTGTTGGGGCGCAGGAGGGAGGGCTCAGGTAGAGACATATCTTGCTCACCATCTAAATATGTCATATCGAATCCAAGTATGTGTTCTTGATCTTCTCCACGGACCTGTCGGGGCAGTCTCCAGTCTTTGTCCCCGCTTCAAAGGGAATGTGATGACATTCTGCTGCCAAGTTCTTGTTTATGTAGAAAGCTGCTCCTGCTAGTTCCTCATACGTTGCTCATGTACTCCCACTGGCTCTGGTTTATTTATAACAGTTTCTGCTAAATGTAAATGTAGAAAGTTTCCCTAGAACCCGATATTTTATGAATGCATACTGACTGCCTGTAAATGTGCACTTTAACTTTATTAACAACATAGTTATGCACTGTTAGATCGCTATTAGAGCGCCTTATTACAGAGCATGCATATCTGATATCTTTCGTATTTCATGCTTGTCTCTTTAAACACTGAACATGCTCTTGCTGATGCATGTGTGTGTGGGTTTTCATGCCGATGTAACATAATGTGATGTTTGGTGTAAAGGCAGCCTGGCCCTAAACCCAGTGAGCGCAGTGGTATGAAAACGCGACATGCAAATCCCTCAACTGGATTACGGACCGGTGTTCCTTCAAAGTGTTTGTTCTTTGTTCTGTAGGTGTTGGGGAGATTCTCACGTATCCCTCTGTCATCAAGAGTGGAGAGAAGGGGTAGGTGTTCTGTAGATGTGTTCCCCCACAGCGTGCAGGTCTGGCGTCCTCCTCAGATTTGAAGCGGAATGACCACACACCAGACAAGGTGACGTTCCCTCAGGAAGACGGCAATGACCCGGGGGGGCCGAGGGACACCCGTCAATCAATCAAACATGTGCTGTGATTGGTCCAGAGCGAGGGGACCGTTGGGCATACTTAGTCGAAGCCAGAGATGGATGGTAAAAAGAAAATGTCCCGTTTGATGAACTGGAAGTTTCATGGCGTGGTTTCCAGTGTGCATGCTCTGTGTTGAGAACCGAGACCTGGTTAACCTCCAACACAGCCATGAACAATGGGGAAGGGGAAAGTTTTTAGGATATGTTTTACACATTTTTATGTTGTGACTATGTATGTGTGTGTGTGTGTGTGTGTGTGTGTGTGTGTGTGTGTATATATATATATATATATATATACATATACACATATACTGTATATATACATATATATATGTATGATATGTATGTATGTGTATAGATATGTTACGACTCCTGCTGGGGCTCTGAGGAGCACCCATCCTCTGGCGCTCTGAGGAGCACTCATCCTGAGACCTGTCGGGGAACGTGGGTCATGGCGCATATTTGCTTTGTTCTCGCTTAATGGAAAGATATCATGTTAATTTGACAAATCATGTAAAATATGGGCAGATTGCAATGCAACTTTTACAGTCCAATGTTATGTACTTCATTGTATTGTGTTGAACTCTTTAGTTTAGATGTGTCCACAAGATTGTTTTTAATGTTTCAAAGGTACTATAACTATATCTTGGTCATCAACTACTGTATGAGCAAATTTAAATTGTGTATAGTGTAGCGTAATGTAGTGTATCTTATAGATACTGTTATTTGACATGAACGGAGCAGATTCTATATTTTATGCAGGGGAATATGGCATGGGTATAACTGTATGTTTTGTACTGGATCATTTAACCTATAAAAATACAAAACCGCCTTCGGTTTACAGTCAGTGTCTTTCTTGTGGGGAGTGTGGCCACCACCTGTATCCTGGCTGAAAGGTGTAGCCAGCTAAACTCCACCCAGTCATACTGTATTCTCACACGGTCAAATGGGGACTTGATTGACAACATAGTATGACATTCATTGAATTGCTTTTGATAGTTTGTATAGCGTTTGTCGTATGATTTTGTTATAGATTGCTATTTTACCCCAAAAGAATGAAAACAATGGCAGGATGGGTTTGTGTTTCTAATGACCTGGAGTTCTTTGAACCCAGGCTTACTCCCGAGGTGGAAATCTGAATCATTCATAAAATCTGCAAAGTTAAGATAAGTTCTCCACCCAACAACTGGCAGAAGGACCTGCTCTCTCCAGGAGCCCACTGCTATGTACCATAGGATGGTTCAAATGGGGGCGGCCATAGCTCAGTGGGTAGAGAGGGTGGACAGAGCAGGTCGTCCACTAACCGTAGGGTCGGCGGTTCGATCCCCTTGATCCCATCCATCCATCCATCCATATCCTCCGCTTATCCGGGGTCGGGTCGCGGGGGCAGCAGCCTGAGGAGAGAAGCCCAAACTTCCCTCTCCCCAGCCACTTCGTCCAGCTCTTCCGGGGGGATCCCGAGGCGTTCCCAGGCCAGCCGAGAGACATAGTCCCTCCAGCGTGTCCTGGGTCTTCCCCGGGGCCTCCTCCCGGAGGGACGTGCCCGGAACACCTCCCCAGGGAGGCGTCCAGGAGGCATCCTCACTAGATGCCCGAGCCACCGCAACTGGCTCCTCTCGATGCGGAGGAGCAGCGGTTCTACTCTGAGCCCCTCCCGGATGACCGAGCTTCTCACCCTATCTCTAAGGGAGAGCCCGGACACCCTGCGGAGGAAACTCATTTCGGCCGCTTGTATTCGCGATCTCGTTCTTTCGGTCACTACCCACAGCTCGTGACCATAGGTGAGGGTAGGAACGTAGATTGACCGGTAAATCGAGAGCTTCGCCTTTAGGCTTAGCTCCTTCTTCACCATGACGGACCGGTGCAGAGCCCGCATCACTGCCGACGCCGCACCGATCCGTCGGTCAATCTCCCGCTCCATCCTCCCCTCACTCGTGAACAAGACCCCGAGATACTTGAACTCCTCCACTTGAGGCAGAATCTCCTCCCCGACCCGGAGAGTGCACTCCACCCTTTTCCGGCCGAGAACCATGGCCTCGGATTTGGAGGTGCTGATCCTCATCCCAGCCGCTTCACATTCGGCTGCGAACCGCTCCAGTGAGAGCTGCAGGTCACGGCCCGATGAAGCCATCAGGACAAGATCATCTGCGAAAAGCAGTGACGCAATCCTGAGGCCACCGAACCGTAACCCCTCAACGCCCTGGCTGCGCCTAGAAATTCTGTCCATAAAAGTTGTGAACAGAATCGGTGACAAAGGGCAGCCCTGGCGGAGGCCAACCCCCACCGGAAACAGGCTCGACTTACTGCCGGCAATGCGGACCAAGCTCTGGCACCGGGAGTACAGGGACCCGATGGCCCGTAACAGCGGGCCCGGTACCCCATACTCCCGGAGCACCCCCCACAGGGCTCCCCGAGGGACACGGTCGAACGCCTTCTCCAAGTCCACAAAGCACATGTAGACTGGTCGGGCGAACTCCCATGCACCCTCGAGCACCGCGCCAAGGGTATAGAGCTGGTCAACAGTTCCACGGCCGGGACGAAAACCACATTGCTCCTCCTGAATCCGAGGTTCGACTATCCTACGGACCCTCCTCTCCAGGACCCCCGAATAGACCTTACCGGGGAGGCTGAGGAGTGTGATCCCCCTGTAGTTGGAGCACACCTTCCGGTCCCCCTTTTTGAAGAGGGGAACCACCACCCCGGTCTGCCAATCCAGAGCTACTGCCCTTGATGTCCACGCGATGCTGCAGAGACGTGTCAACCAAGACAGCCCCACAGCATCCAGGGCCTTTAGGAACTCGGGGTGGATCTCGTCCACCCCCGGGGCCTTGCCACCGAGGAGCTTTTTAACCACCTCGGCGATCTCGGCCCCGGAGATAGGAGAGTCCCCCCCCGAGTCCCCAGACCCTGCTTCCTCAGTGGAAGGCGTGTTGGTGGGGTTGAGGAGGTCTTCGAAGTATTCCCCCCACCGATTCACAACGTCCCGTCCCGAGTCGAGGTCAGCAGCGCCCCGTCTCTCCCATACACGGTGTTGACAGAGCATTGCTTCCCCCTCCTGAGACGCCGGATGGTGGTCCAGAACCTCCTCGAAGCCGTTCGGAAGTCCTTCTCCATGGCCTCACCAAACTCCTCCCACACCCGAGTTTTTGCCTCCGCAACCGCCGAAGCCGCGCCCCGCTTGGCCCGCCGGTACCCATCAGCTGCCTCAGGAGTCCCACGGGCCAAAAAGGCCCGGTAGGACTTCTTCTTCAGCTTGACGGCATCCCTTACCGCTGGGGTCCACCAGCGGGTTCGGGGGTTGCCGCCGCGACAGGCACCGACGACCTTACGGCCACAGCTCCGGTCGGCCGCTTCAACAATGGAGGCACGGAACAAGGTCCACTCGGACTCTATGTCCCCCGCCTCCCCCGGGACATGGTTGAAGCTCTCCCGGAGGTGGGAGTTGAAGCTCGTTCTGACAGGAGATTCAGCCAGACGTTCCCAGAAGACCCTCACAGTACGTTTGGGTCTGCCAGGTCTGACCGGCATCTTCCCCCACCATCGGAGCCAACTCGCCACCAGGTGGTGATCAGTTGACAGCTCCGCCCCTCTCTTCACCCGAGTGTCCAAGACATGCGGCCGCAAGTCCGATGATACAACTACAAAGTCAATCATCGAACTGCGGCCTAGGGTGTCCTGGTGCCAAGTGCACATGTGGACACCCTTATGCTTGAACATGGTGTTCGTTATGGACAATCCATGACGAGCACAGAAGTCCAACAACAAAACACCATTCGGGTTCAGATCAGGGGGGCCGTTCCTCCCAATCACGCCCCTCCAGGTCTCACTGTCATTGCCCACATGGGCGTTGAAGACCCCCAGCAGAACAAGGGAGTCCCCAGAAGGAGCGCTTTCCAACACCCCCCCTAAGGACTCAAGAAAGGGTGGGTACTCTGAACTGCCGTTCGGTGCATAAGCACAAACGACAGTCAGGACCCGTCCCCCCACCCGAAGGCGGAGGGAGGCTACCCTCTCGTCTACCGGGGTGAACCCCAACGTACAGGCACCAAGCCGGGGGGAGATAAGCATTCCCACCCCCGCTCGGCGCCTCTCCCCAGGGGCAACTCCAGAGTGGAAAAGAGTCCAACCCCTCTGAAGGACGCTGGTTCCAGAGCCCAAACTGTGTGTCGAGGTGAGCCCGACTATGTCCAGCCGGTACCTCTCAGCCTCGCACACCAGCTCCGGCTCCTTCCCCGCCAGAGAGGTGACGTTCCACGTCCCCAGAGCTAGCTTCTGCAGCTGAGGGTCGGACCGCCCAGGTCCCCGCCTCCTGCTGCTGCCCAGCTCACATCGCACCCGACCCCTTTGGCCCCTCCCACGGGTGGTGAACCCATGGGAAGAGGGTCCCACGTCGTTCCTTCGGGCTGTGCCCGACCGGGCCCCGCGGGCGTAGACCCGGCCACCAGGCGCTCGCCAACGGGCCCTTCCCCCAGGCCTAGCTCCGGGGGGGGGGCCCCGGTGACCCACGTCCGGGCAAGGGAAACTCCGTACCAAAGTTATTTTTCATCATTGGGGTCTTTGAGCCACTCTTCGTCTGGACCCTCCCCTAGGACCTGTTTGCCTTGGGTGACCCTACCAGGGGCATGAAGCCCCCGACAATATAGCCCCCAGGGTCATTGGGACACGCAAACCCCTCCACCACGTTAAGGTGGCAGCTCATGAAAAAAACTGTCAAAAACTGTCTGCATGTCAAAGTGTCCTTGAGCAAGACACCGAACCCCAACTTAATAAGAATCTGTTCTTATCTTCTTATCTGCCTAGCCTGGTGAAGTAAATGTCAAATGCAGAGAACAAAATTTGTTCCCATATCTAAAAAATACTGAGAATGACCAATAAAGACAGAAAGGTCCTCTCTTATATACATGTAACAACATTACAGAAAAAAGGGACGGGCTATATCATTTATAATGCTGGTAATAACTGTTGGGGGAGGGGGTTGGAGAGGGCCTGTGGGAGGCCCTCTGGGCTTCGATGGACCACTATAAAACCACTGCCACTCGTAACACCTTAAGCCCGGTTACTTAGTTTGCAGAAGCTTCATAGAGTATATACAAATACTCTGTACCAACGGCAGAACCCAAAACATGCCTTTGACGGTGTACGTTGACTATTGGTGAGTAATAATTCGAATGCAACTCATTGAACTCCTTTCATAAACAACAGTTGATATGCAGTTATTGTTTCAGTCCCAATCATGGGGAATCCTGCGTCTTGTACCAGCGGCTGCAGTGTTCAATTATGCAGACTATGTCTGGCATAATCGTAATAGGACGTGTTGGATGACCTGGTAAGTCCTCTGGTGTTTTACTAAAAACATCTGCTACGGCATTATGATGGGGCCACACGCGATGGGACTTACACACACACTCCCATCGGGCATACATGGATATATACTGTGTATATATACATGTATACATACATATGGACTTTTTTTTTTATCTCTCGTATAGGAAGTTTTGAGGTGACAGCAAATGGGGTTGTACTCCACTCCAAAAAGAAGACAGGATGACAACCTAATTTGGGCACGGTAAGGAAATACCAACCGCCTCGCATGAGTGTGGGAGCAGGAGAGCAGGTATGTCTTGAGGTATGAAACCTTCAGTCCACAACACATCTAGAGCCTCCTGGTGCTTGGGGAAGACATGGCCTCACCCTTCACACGAGGCTGGCCAACACTTTGTCACCCAGACTATTTTTATACGTGATACACCTTCCAGTAGTCATATTTTATAGCTCTATGTGAGTGTTAATACAATTTGCATTGAGAGATAAAAAAGTGTGTTGTGTGTTCCCATGTTTTATGTTCTGCAAGACAAATGTATGTTTTAACCCAAACCTTTGCCACTCTGCTTTTAAATGTCATAAGATTTCCCGATATTTTGTTAATCGTATTGCAATTACTTTAACTTCTTACTAGCCAATTGCACAAGTTGGCCTAGAAAGGTAAACTTTAGACTATAGTCAAGACCTTTAATGCATCAGTGGAGTTCAGCTCCCCTGGCAGGAATATTAAGGTATAGCAGTCAGCAGCTTACAGGTATAGCAGAAACAGAAAACCTATTGCCTACATTCCATTGGCATTTAACATAGTTTGTATATGGCCAAGTAGTCATCGAGTATTCTGGGTAAAGAATTAATTTAAGTATTGTTCTCTGAAGAAATATTTCTTTATTTTGTGTTTCCTTGCTAGTTGTTGGAGAAGCTGAGCGCACTGCAACTGTCCATTGAAGGAGGATGACGTTAAATAACATTTTCTTACTGGAAATAAAACAGCATATCAGAAGAAGACATCTACAGTCCTTTGTGGGACTTATCAGCCACCTGATAATGAATGTTCACACTGAAACCATGTGTGGTGTGAACATGATGCACCCAGGTGGGCCCTGGTTTATCCCCTCGCTAGGGAAGTACAGCTGTGTCCTGTCTCTCTTCAATGCTTCATTTACCCAAAGCTGCATGTATATCAACATATACATTGGTACGTTGGTACTGTCCTTTGTGCTTCTCTGATGCATTCATTAAATAAGCAATGTTTGTATGTTTAATTATAATATCTACATTTTACCATCGGGCTTGCTGTTTAGGCCTATTGTGAAAGCACTACGCTTTTGACACCATAAAGCAACACAAATAAAATCTACCACCCAGCAGTCCTTTCACGGTAGCCACATTGTGTGATGTAACCCAAAATCCTCCCATCATCTGCACACTGGAGACACCAGCAGCCCTCGGTAATCATTTGTGTTCTGTTTGTCATGCTTGTTCTAGGCTACTGAAATAAAACTGAATCAAAGCAAGAAAAGAAATATCCAGTCATCACTTCTAGACAAAAAAAAAACATTAAACATTAAGGAGAAGAGCACACTGGTCTGGATGAGAGGGGACAGAGGGAGTCCAAAGAGGAGGACAGGGAAGATACAGGGTAGAGGAGGCCTCCTCAGTGGAGAGTAGTGAGAATTGTTCTGGGGGGTAGTGATGAGAGATCAGCAGCGGAGAGAGTGGAGGGGGAGAGGGTTTTCAGGTTACTGCGGGTGGTGAAAGTGTGGGTTGTAGGAGGAACAGAGGAGGGGGACTTCAGCAGCAGGATTGTTGTTGGTGAGTACGTAAGGAATTAGAAGTTGTGTTGTAGCTATTCAGTTGGTAGAGCTAACTCATACAGTTAGTAGTCACTCTGCTATTGTTGCTATTGTTGTTGTTGCTGTTGAACAATAGGACTGCAAGAGTCCACTCAAGCTTTGCACAAGTAAGTTTCAGCCTCTCAGGTGTACACAATAGCCTTGATTGGTGGGCAGAGCTATGACTGCACAATTAGCAGTGTATCTTTGCGGGCTCATAGAAAGGAGCTATGCACAGCTGAGAGGAAATTAGAAGAAATCAGGCTGTGCTGATGATCTCTCCCACTACCTGCACCTCCTCTCAGACTTCACCTCCACAGTGCCAGCCGCCAAATCTACATTCTACCGGAACAAGATCAACTCCTCTGCCTCCAACCCCAGAAAACTGTTTTCCATGTTCTCCTCTCTGCTCAACCCTTCCACCCCTCCCCCCCTTCCTCACTCACTGCTGATGATTTTTCCGACTAAAGCCTAGTTTATACTCCTGCGTAAAGTGCCGTACGTCGGTTACGGAGAGCCCTCTACGTCGACGGAGAGCCTGACGGAGAGCCTCTGCGTCGTCTCCGTCGGCCTGAAATATTTTTTTAGTATCCGTCACTCCGTCAACGCACAACAGAGACCGCAAGGGCTGCGATTGGTCCTGGTACTGGCAGCGCCATTTATATATATACGCTTTATACGCTATATATACGCTATATATACTGTATACATATATACGCTTTACTATATGGACGCATAAAGCCCCAAAATGCAAGCCGACCTACTTGAACTTGTGAAACTTAAAAGAGACGGTGGCAAATTGCACTAAATTGTTGTAAATAGTTTGTTTTTGTTTGTTTTTTTAGTTTGTGTACGGTTTTTACTTTTAAAAGCATTTCATTTATAATGTATCCCCTTTTCTATTTAATAATTGATCCCCTCTTAACTATTTTTTCCTTTTGTACTTATTTACTTGCGTGAATGTCATGGCCAGTCTTGCGTAGCGACCCCTACTGGTCAAGCGGGAAATTGCATTGCGTGTCCGTCACCACGACGGAGAACTATGAGGGCTCGAGGGGTCTCCGTAGTTACGCAGTTGGATTACGGATTACGCAGTCGTAGAAGTATAACCAGGCCTTAAGAAGATGACGGACATCAGCATCTTCTTTACCCCTGCTGCTATTCTCCCTCCCCCAGCTCCCACCTGCTGACATCCAACTAGAGACCGATATCTCTGCTCTCATTCCGTTCTAAAACCCTGGAACGTGCAGTCTCTAACCAACTGTCCTCCTACCTCTCAGAAAATGACTTGCTTGATCCCCATCAGTCAGACTTCAGACAGCCCTCCTGACGGTGACCGAGTCCCTTCGTTCCGCCAAAGCCTCTTCCCTCTCGTCGGTGCTTGTTCTCCTCGACCTGTCTGCGGCATTCGATACTGTGAACCACAAGACCCTCCTCGCCACCCTCGCTGAACTCGGCATTATTGACACTGCGCTAGCCTGGTTCACATCTTATCTTATGGTTTGCACTTATCAGGTCACATGGAACGGAAGGGCTCCCTGTCCAAACCCCGCTCCCTAAACACTGGTGTCCCTCCAGGCTCAGTACTAGGACTGCTTCTCTTCTCCCTATATACCAAATCTATAGGCTCTGTAATCTCATCACATCTCCTATCAACTGAAATTATACAGGGATAAACCTTTGTATAGTCTGAAGTAAAATGAGTAAAAGTAAAATGAGTTTTATATTTTCGCTTTTTAGGGTGCTCTGCATTTGCCTTGATGCTTCAGCTCTGGGAGAAAGACTGCAGTATTCCTGAGCGCACGATACATTCGAGTGGAATGCTTAGTTAAACCGCGAATCAATTAGTCAGCTGTCAGTAAGAGCGGCCGATCACAGGGTTCCATTCACATCATGGGCAGCACACTCTGTCACACACACACATCATGCATCTCTCTACCAAGTGCCCTCTTGCATTACATGCTCAATCGGATTTCCGGGAGATTGTGTGTAACGGAGTTAGTATATTGATGATTCCACTTGCCACACCTAGCTACAATTTCATCATTCTTTACTAATATTTAATTTATTCTTTATTATTTTCTCTATTTATAACTTTTTTGCACTGGTTTATTTCGTTATTTTCAATTGAAGATATGGAGTTACACATTCAGACTGTATTAAAAGTAATTGAACGCCACACCAGCGAGCCCCTGCAAACTTCACGGGTGCGCCCCGTAGAATATCACAGTCTGCAGGTGGATAACTTTGGGTAGGTTGGCTTATGTTTTGCTCTGTAATATAATTAGCTTTACTGACTGTTTAAAACAGTAAACTTTATAAACTTTTATTTTATTTCAGTTGTAGTCTGTGCCAAACTGGAAGCTGTGGGAGCTAACGGACCCATGTTTTTCTTTGTTTATCAGGTAACCATTGTCTTTTCGGTCGTAACGTATGTTAGCATCTCTGTTAGCATGTACGTAGAATATCACAGTCTGCAGGTGGATAACTTTGGTTGTAGTCTGTGCCAAACTGGAAGCTGTGGGAGCTAACGGACCCATGTTTTTCTTTGTTTATCAGCAATAAAAATCTCCGAAAGAGACTGCAGAGACTGTCCGTGTCATTTAAACCGAAACACAACGCATGAGAACCGCTACATGTGCATGATTTGCTTGCACCAGGGAGACACTATTAATTTGCGGGAGTCTCCCGGAACCTTCCGGAGACTTGGGACTTGGGATGACCACTTCCAGTCATTTCCCCCTCCACAAAAGTTTTGTGGAGTAGTGGCATGACATAGTGGCGTGAGATGGTGGCGTAGTCCATTAAAGCAAAGTCTTTGCTTCTCGTTGAGCTCACGGTACCAGCAGAAGAGGGGATTGAGGCTGCCTATGAACGGAAAAGGGCCAGGTACTCAGAGCTGGCGGCTGAGTGCCGGATGGCTGGCTGGAAGACTACCATCTACCCTGTGGAAGTTGGTTGCCGAGGCTACGTGGGGCTGTCAACAACACGCCTACTGAGGGACGCAGTGACCAGGAGGAACCTAAAGAAGGCAACCAAAGAGCTGGCAGAGGAGGCTGAGAAGGGGAGCTTTTGGCTCTGGCTGAGGAGGAAGGACAAGCACTGGGGAAAGAACAACTAACCCCATCAACAGCCGCAGGGGGAACACCTATTAGCGGCAGGGGGTGACAGGGAGACATCCCTGTCACTGCTCCGCCACCAGGAAACGTTCCAGGATTAAAGGAGCGAAACGTTGCTGATCGGTGGTTCCTGGCTGATGAAACCTGCAACTGACCCATGGGCACCGGAGGAGGTGCGACTGGCAGCAATGCCTAGCAGGCGGTTCCATCTCCCTGTATACGCTACTCTGGAGGGGGAAATGGCTGGAAGTGGTCGACTGCAGGGTTATCGGCGGATGTATCCACCGATGCAGACTTTATTCTTGTAATTAATTAAATATGTATAACTTTATTCTTGTAATTAATTAAATATGTACGAAAAATTCTTAATGTGGCCCTAATACTCCGTTTATGTATTTTTATTTCTTATTTATTTATTTATTTATTTATTTATTTATTTATTTATTTATTTATTTATTTGTTGCTGCATAATATGCATACCCCTTGACACTGGGTAGTTTCGCCCCTGGCTGCCCAGCATCTTCTCGTTTTGCCGTCGATATGACGGAAGCGGAGCCTGCTTCTGCTGAAGACCGCTACACAGGAAAGTAAAGACACAGGAAAGTACCATTAGTAGTGGAAGCGACTAACGAATTATAGCTGACTGTTCCTTGAAAAGTTACTTGAAAATTAGAAGCACATTTCATTTGTAATGATATGAAAAACAATTAAAATAAATATTTTATGCCGTTGATATATTGTAGGTGTAATATAGTGTGTTAACATTTGTTGTGTCAGTTGTTTTAACACATGTTGACAAGTGACTTCATTAGCAACTTACAAAATTAACTGGTGTCAGGCGCGTAGAATACGGTGGGGACGCGTACCTACCAGTTTTCATCATGAGTCATTTTGTACCCACCACTTTTTATGAAAGAATCCCCCGTGTGGGACTCGCACCGGCGTCTTTCACCACTATGTCAGTAAATGCATAGACATCCTATCTCATAGACGCAACATTGAGCGCTACTGCCCACTGGGCTGACGAGACGCGGGGCCGCCATCTTGGAGTGGTGATCCGCCCCCCTCAGTGTAATTCATTTGACAGGAGAAATGAACTGTCAGCGCATTTAATTAATCTTACCTCACTGAATACCATTGATTTTCACTCGGTTTTTTGTAATACGTGTAGCTATGATAAAGGACACATGTTTTGGCGTGTTTTATTATTCATAGTTGGCTTAACAGTAATAGAATATTATTATATGCTATAAGTGACCAGACGTCCGAGATCAAAACTGGGAACATAATCCCCGAGAAGGGGGGAAAAAATGGGTCAGCTATGTTTAAGTTGAAGAAACAATATAATTAGGTTAATATAGGCTACGTATATCATACATAAACAATGTATTAATACATTAGATATCTATATCTTAGGGACCTATAGACTGTATCTCTTGACTGTTTCTGCAGCAGCAAAGAGTTTATTCTGTCTTGACATTTGTATTGATATTTTGTATTAACAACATAAATTATTATGTTTACAGTGATTGTTTTATATGTATTTTTTTATGAATGTCGCTTTGGATAAAAGCATCTGCCAAATAGGCTACTTAATAAACATAACCTATATAAACACCTGAACGTTTTCATATCAGCTAAAACCACCAATCTGTTTCCATTGATTCAGAATAAAACCAAGTTCTGTCTTACCCAACAATGTTAGTATTTGAATATTGTTACTTGAACGACTTATTCAGGTTACAATTATACTGTTAAGAAAGTATTGTCTTATACTTTGCCTAAAATGAGAATGCATCATAATCAGTGGCATCTGGTGAATTTTGGGTGGGGCTGAAAGCTTGAAAACCAAACCCCCGCAGGGGGGTCTGGGGTCATCCTCCCTCAGAAGATTATTTGTGATTTTCACATAAAAATGAAGCATTCTGGTGCATTCTGACAAAATAATAAAGACAAAATAGAACATTTCCTTACAAAGACGAATGGGGCTGGAGAACTAAGTTTTCACTTAATTTATTTGCTTTGTTTATGGGAATTATACACAAGTTAAAATTCAATTCAATTCAATTTATAGAGCATCAAAACATTACACGACTCATGGCGCTTGACAGTGTTGAACATTCAGAGAGAGCCCATATGTAACAGGGCGAGGAAAAACTCCCTATAATTGGAGATACATATAGGAAGAAACCTCATGCAGATCTACGACTCAAGGGCCTGACCCATCTGCCTAGGGTCAGTTACAGGGCAGTAAGGTTTGTATACATGATAAATGAATAGGTTAGTTAGGTGTAGAGAATAGAACATGGTGCCTAGAGCCACCTGGGGTGTATGTAACAAAGACGTAGGATGGTTACATAACCAGTATGATAATGCATGAATCCCATTTAGTGTCAGAAAGTTCAAATAGTCCAGTGTAGGATGACTTGTCATAGCTATTGGGAATTGTCATAGGGCAGTAGTGGATCGCTAGGTAGCGCAGGCCAGGAATCCGGTCAAGGGGACAGCAACAGGTGATGGTAGGGAGTCATAGGATGGGACTTCAGGTGCGATGAGGACCAAATACAAGGATGGCTGATGACTGGTAATGGTTTACCTCACAAGTGAGGTAAGTGGGAAAAGAGATATATAGAGTGGGTTAGGCGTGCTATAAGTTTCATGATGGTTAGTATTAATAAGTGTATCAATGGTACTACAGAGTGTTACACTATAGAGAGAAAAGGCAAGAGAGGGAGAGTCGAGAGAGAGAGCGAGAGGAAGAAGAGGGAGTTGAACGACATGACAGAGAGAAGAGGTGAGAGAGGGAGAAGAGGGAGTTGAACGACATGACAGAGAGAAGAGGTAAGAAGGAGAGTTGAGAGAGAGACAGAGGGAGATACAATATGCACACTGAAGGCATGATGCCACCATAGGAAAGATTATACTATAGGCTATACTAGCTATAATGTATAGCCACTGTCCATCTGATTGTCTAGTTAGCTAGCGCTAATACACCCCCCCCCCCCCCCTTGGCTTTTACAATCTTTATCTTCAACATCTATTTCAACTTTATGTTGTTCAAGTATGTCATTTCTTCACTTCATTCATTTCATTGACAAGCAATTCTATTACGGTCATACTCTTGTTTGTTAGCCTAGCTGGCTACGATTTCAGTACTCCTTCTCAACTCTGTGGTAATATAATACAACCAATAGTGCGTTAGTGTTAAATCTTACTTGTGAAAAGTAATCCCCCGATTCCTATTTTCGACGCTCCGCTCATTTGAGCAGGAATACGCTGAACACCAGCCCGGCATCCTTGTTTTCTTCTGTAGACGCTACCTGTCAACTATTGCTGTCAATGCTGCTCGCGGCTCCTGATCCCCACTCCAATATGGCGGCCGAATTTCTCGTTTGGCAGCAGCCAATGTTGCGTCTACCTAATAGGATGTCTATGAGTAAATGCATATGTCAAGCTCGACAAAGAGAGATGAACTCTACTCTTACACGACGGTTTATTATGATAGCGTCGCAAGCGGACATCTCACGCCGTCACGGAGTGGTAGTGGTATGACAAGATGCCATAGTGCGTTGAGTAATGGTGCTCCCTGACTCATCCCAAAAACAACAGTCAACAAAGTGAACGTAATGAAACAGTGAAATGCAACCAAACATGTCCTGAACATTCGCCTCCAAACCCTATCTAATAGCAATAACATGTAATATACAGAATGCCAGAATGTCGCAATGCATTCTGGGAAACACTCCCCCAACACGTTACAATATCCACGATTTCCTCAGGAAAGTACAAGTTGAACTGATAATACAAGAAAACACAAAAGCATTAACCTAATTTACACAAAATAGAAACAACATTTAATTTTATTTGTGTCCGATGACGAGAGAGAGACGGAGAGAGAGCTAGCACTTTGGTAGAGAGACATAGAGTAACAATAACAGAGAGCGAGCGCGTTATTTCCCGATTGTTTCACAGCGGTTACATTCAGCAGGTAGACACGGCCATGAACTGCACCTATCTGAATCACATTATCCAATGAAAAGTATTAGAGCTCTGTGCGTGAGCATAGTCAAGACATCGCGTCTGTGTGTGTGTGTGTGTGTGTGTGTGTGTGTGTGTGTGTGTGTGTGTGTGTGTGTGTGTGCGTGTGCGTGCGCGCGTGTGTGTGTGTGTGTGTGCGCGTGTGTGTGTGTGTGTCATCATCACATTTTTGTATACATTTTTATTAATTAACATGACCTGCGCGAAAGGGGGAAAAAAATGAATGCGCTTCTGAAAATGCACTTCCGAGTGCGTCTCTGTCCCCAGCACATTTCAAACCAAACCTACGCCCATGACTGGTGTTATAGTTTACTGATGTCAGTAACTCCCGTTGCTATGCGTGTATACGTTACGTTGTATCATTTAATTTAATTATGAAATTCCATGTATATATAACGAAGCTTTGTGCGTAATGTGCTAAACCACGAGTCGAGAATAGCAAGTGGATAATATCAATGAATGATCCCTCCCCCACAAAACGTGCAGTGCTGTGTTTTGGCTTCGTAGCGCCACCGTACTTCTTCCGTGTGACGACTTTAGTTATTAGCCTTTAGCTTTTAGCTTGCTCCTTTATTTTCTCTTCTTATACTTACTTTGAATATGTCAGACAAGGGAGAAGTGGATCTTACTGGCGCCAAGCAGAACACAGGCGTATGGCTGGTCAAGGTGCAGATGTGATTCATATAGTTAGTTAGGCTATGTTGTGTAATGCTATGTTTTGTTTAGATGACAAGAAACAGTAAAGCTGTTGCTATCGTTTAGACTATAACAACATAATCACCGTCCTTAACTAATGAAACCCGTTAACTAGTCTAGTGAGGTGGTAATACATATACCTCATAATTATGTTAAGTTATGTGCTTAGTGGACTAATGTGAAGCACATAGAACTCATGCTAAGTATGTCTTAGAGAACATACAGTGTATGTTGAAGATGTGAAGTACTGTGGGACATCACATCTCAATGTACAATATATAGCATATTACAGTGTCTGTCCACATTATTATATGTATGTATGTATGGATGGATGGATGGATAGATATTTCATATATGGTCAGAGTGAGTGAGTTAAAATGTGGTCAGTTATCCCCCAGTATCTATCCGTAGTATATATATATGATTATAAATTCCATGTATGATCACAGTGAGTTTGTTATTAATATATCAATTATATATTATTATTGTAAAACATTATATATTATATTATATATATATATAAATATATATATATATATATATATATATATATATATATATATATATATATGATAAGTGTGAGTGTGTTTACATGTGTGTGGTATCAATGTGTTCTGGTATCCAGGTCCCCAAGTATCTGTCCCAGCAGTGGGCCAAGGCTGCAGGCAGAGGAGAGGTGGGGAAGCTACGGATTAGCAAGTACGTACAACTAGTTATCTTTCATCAAGTGTTTGTTAGGTTTACAATAACAGTATATCAGTGCGTTTCGTTTGTATTTTAGTGATGCATGTATATAGACCCCACCCATTCAATTGTCTTGAATTAATAAAATGTCAATCAATTGACAGAAATTATTGCTTTTCTATAATTAATTATTATTCATATTCTGATGCTTAATGCACACCTTGATAACCCTTTATAACATCAGTAACACTTTTAAGGAAGCATTAATTAAACATGTAATAACATTAGTTAAGCTAAGAACATTAGTTCTTAGTTGCGGCACGGTGGTGCAGTGGTTAGCACTGTCGCCTCACAGCAAGAGGGTTCTGGGTTCGAATCCACCTGGGACCCGGGACCTTTCTGTGTGGAGTTTGCATGTTCTCCCCGTGCTTGCGTGGGTTCTCTCCGGGTACTCCGGCTTCCTCCCACAGACCAAAAACCATGCAGGTTGGGGATTAGGTTAATTGATGTCTCTAAATTGACCATAGGTGTGTATGTGAGTGTGAATGGTTGTTTGTCTATGTATGTTAGCCCTGTGATAGGCTGGCGACCTGTCCAGGGTGTACCCCGCCTCTCGCCCGTTGCAGCTGGGATTGGCTCCAGCCCCCCCGCGACCCTCGTAGAGGATAAGCGGTTACGATAATGGATGGATGGATGGATAACATTAGTTAATGTAGCTATAATCATGATGCTAAGTTATGTAGCAGTTCACTAATGGTCTAGTAATAATCTACTAATGATGTTAGTGTTAACTAAAACAATGGTGTTCATGTTAACTACGGGATTAATTTAATTTGATACATTATTTATAGGTTAGGTTTGGTATTGTAATTCAGTTCTTGTGAGTAAAAGTTACTTTGGTTGCACTGACACACAATCTCCAATCCTCTCATTTTGTGTTTGTTGTTTTTCTGGACTAATCATAATCATAAGGTAGCTTTTTTAAGTGTTAGTGTTATCAGAAGTCAATTACAGATTTCTTTCTTGGATCACATTAAATAAATCCCTCAATGTTACAAAAACACAAAAATGTAGGCTTTGTTTTGATGTTCAATTATGTTGTAATTATTACTAGTTGTCAAATAAGAAACTATATTTTGAGACACAACTGTGTAAAGGTTTTCATCCTAGCGTTATTAATACGTTGATGATTGTTCTGATGACCTGCAACTTCATAACTAATCCCGTACATTGGTCTTTTTTAGAAACCAAGGCAAAGCAGAGGTAAGTTATGACTCACTCTTAATGGTTGGCCTGACAGACCTGAGTGGGGTGTTAGTGAGTCATGTGAGGGTATCCAGACAAGAATGTATGGGTGCTATCTGCTAGGGGAGAAGATGAGAGGGTGGGGTTTAGTGAAGGTAAAGCTATAAGTACGGGTGGTGCTCTAGGTGGGTTAGAAGGTGAGAGGGTGGGGTTTAGTGAAGATAAAGCTTGACGTATGGGTGGTGCTCTAGGTGGGTTAGAAGGTGAGAGGGTGGGGTTTAGTGAAGGTAAAGCTTGTCGTATGGGTGGTGCTCTAGGTGGGTTAGAAGGTGAGAGGGTGGGGTTTAGTGAAGGTAAAGCTTGTCGTATGGGTGGTGCTCTAGGTGGGTTAGAAGGTGAGAGGGTGGGGTTTAGTGAAGGTAAAGCTTGACGTATGGGTGGTGCTCTAGGTGGCGTTCACGCTGAACGAGGACTTGACGGCCATCGAGGGCAGCGGCGATAAGAGAGTGCATGCTCCGCGGGAACACCCCTTCAGCATGCAGACCGTGGGGGGCCAGATGCTGGCGGTCTTCACCGAGACCCCATCAGGTCAGTCTACCTTCCTGTAGACCCCTTGGGTCAGACGCCCTCAGGTCAAACATTACACCCCTTAGGTCAGACTGCGCCAGGTCGTCCTGTATTCTGGGGTGGTCTGGGTCTAGTCTTGTGTGGTCTGGGTTTAGTCTGGGATAGTCTGGGTTTAGTCTTGTGTGGTCTGGGTTTAGTCTGGGGTGGTCTGGGTCTAGTCTTGTGTGGTCTGGGTTTAGTCTGCGGTGGTCTGGGTTTAGTCTGGGGTGGTCTGGGTTTAGTCTGGGGTGGTCTGGGTTTAGTTTGGGGTGGTCTGGACACACCAGAGATTACCTCTCTATAAATGGCTGACTAACTCTCAACACCGTCATGTTTTTCTTGTAGAACATTCTAAAGGTAAGCTTTGTTCGTGGGCCAGTGTGTGTGTGTGTGTGTGTGTGTGTGTGTGTGTGTGTGTGGTGTGTGTCGTAAACCTCTGGAAAAAAGATAATTTAACTATATTCATATATATATATATATATATATATATATATATATATATATATATATATATATATATATATAAATATACACACACATACACACACACACACAATCTACTGTATATCTGCCTTTGCTTTTATGTCCCCCACAATAAGGCTATAAATGCAACGCTGTTTCTTGTATTTGAGTATTTCTCTTTTACTGCATACAACTGCATACAAGCTTCTGGTTTGGTTGAGGTCTTGCTTGACTCGCTCTCTCTTTCTCTAGTTTCAAGATACACAAATCAATTCTCCACATTAGAGATAACAGACTCAGTTCTGTAGTTTAGAAATAACGGACTCAGTTCTCTAGTTTAGAAATAGCAGACCCAGTTCTCTAGTTTAGAAATAACAGACCCAGTTCTCTAGTTTAGAAATAACAGACTCAGTTCACTAGTTTAGAAATAACATACCTAGTTCTCTAGTTTAGACACAACAGACTCAGTTTGCTAGTTTAGAAATAACACTCAGTTCTGTAATTTAGAAATAACAGACTCAGTTCTCTAGTTTAGAAATAACAGACCCAGTTCTCTAGTTTAGACACAACAGACTCAGTTCTCTAGTTTAGAAATAACAGACCCAGTTCTCTAGTTTAGACACAACAGACTCAGTTCTCTAGTTTAGAAATAACAGACTCTCTAGTTTACAGAACAGAATTAGTTCTTCAGTTTAGAAATAAGACTAAGTCTAGTTTAGCGATAACAGACGCAGTGTTGTCAAACAAGCAGCTTTGTTCTATGATTTTAACGTTTCAACCAATCAATAACATGCTACCGATTGTGGCTTTATTTGGTGCATGGGTTTGTGGAATATTCTGATCCTGTGTGCTCGCTGTGGTGGTTTCTTCATTTGTCTGTTGGATTTATGATTGATGAAGTATTTTTTGGTTGTTCTTTTGTGGTTTTGTGCTTGCCAAAGAATGTGTGTGTGTGAGAGTGATGGTTGTCCTCCAAACCTGGCTGCACTGCCTCTTGCCTCAGAGTCAAAACCGACATAAGATGACAATAAGCAAAGCGATTTATTGTTGTTAGTTGTTACGGCCATCTTGTCACAAGCCCCCGTTTTCAGGAAGCTCGATCACCTGAACAGCGTCCAGCAGGTGGCGCTACCGTGCGTGTGGTGGTGTAGTAGTGTTAGATGGTGTGGTAGTGTAGTAGTGTTAGGTGGTGTGAGGTGGTGGTTTGGCAGTGTGAGGTGGTGGTGTATGGTAGTGATATACTTACAATAAAGTTGAAGATCAGGTTCAGACCAAACGGCCAGGTGGTTTTTGACCAAGCGATTGGGCTTTGATTGCCTCAGAGTGCTCAGACCTTCTCGTCGACCACTAGCACCCCAATACGGGCTGTCTGCAAATGGTCAACAGTACCGCGTGAATGATGTCACCAGGATCTGATCATAAAAATATGGACTATCCCACTCTGCTTGGTCAGTATGACGGTGTGAAGAAGACTTGCTGAGTTTGTGACGTCACACGTTCTATTTATAGACCGAGTAGAGAGGACAGACATCCTACAGCCACCCGTACTCCACAGCAGTGGCACAGCCTTTGCGTACACACCATTTTCGAGTTTGTTGTAAGGCGTGTGTGTGTGTGTGTGTGTGTGTGTGTGTGTGTGTGTGTGTGCTGGCATGTCCGCTGGTTAGTGGTGTGGTGATTGGAGGGGCGGGGCTTCCTGTGTGGCTAAAGGAGAATCCTGGGTGTCTTGACCGTTCGCTCCTCCCTGTACCTCCCACCCTCCCTGTACCTCCCTCCCTGAACCTCCCACCCTGTACCTCCCACCTTCCCTCCCTGTACCTCCATTCACCCCCTCCCTCCTCCCTGTAGGCCAATCAGAAGAGAGGTCTGATGGTAGCAGCTCTGGGGGGACATGTCCAGGTGAGTCCTCCGTCTCCCCTCGCCCAGGGCCTGGCGGTCTCAGGCCCCCTCTCCCCCCCCCCACCCCACCCAGGGCCTGGTGGGTTCAGCCCCCCCACACCCAGCCCCATGTTGAGGTTTAGTGTTATGAGCTGACCATCTCGGAGTCAAGGTGTCTCTGAACGTTTCGGTTGAACTGACCCCGTTCCTATCCGGTAGACCGGGGCTGCTGTGTGTTTCCTGTCACAACTGTAACAGCCTCTCGTTTGTGCTGCTGGGAAGTGTAGTGGTGCTGATCTAGAAGACACTGTGTGGTTGTCAGTGGTGTGAATGTCTCTCCTCACATGTTGTGTGAAGCCAGCGTGTTCCAAAACAGTGAGGAAAAATCTGAAGCGTTAAAAGTGAGGATGGTTACAATATACTACAATGAACAGTAGTATACATCTACTACACAGTGTACATGTATTGTTCTAGTTAGTGTGTTGGAATTGACCACTGTCTTTCTGTTTCTTAACGGGTTTTTTTTACATTTTTGTGTGTGCGTGTGTGTGTGCGTGCATCAGAACAGCATCACCCGGTGATTGTTGATTGTTGGGTAATGTTGGTTTCTCAAGGCTAGCCCTTGAGTCCTGTGGTATCCTAGGTAACAGCCCTGTGATCACCCAGTATGTACAGGAGCATCCATTTTCAGAAGTTGATTCACAGTTTACGTCGAGACACGAGAATAAGACAACTTAGTTCAGTCCATTTTATTTGTAAAGTCCTTAATCCCAGTTAAAGTCACAAAAGGCTTTACAGGCCATATATATGACAGCTCCTAATCCTAGCCCCCCAAAGGGCAAGAATGAACAAAGTTATCAACAAAGCAGTGACCGTGAGAAAGAACCCAGAGTGAAATAACTATTGTCCATGGTGATTGGGTGCGGGTCAGATGGGGTGTCCAGGCATCCCTTCACTATCACCGCAACACACTAAAAGAGACGGCGTTTTGGTTTGATGGGGCGCGGTGGACAAGTCTATAACCTGAAGTCATCAAAGCAAGAAAAAGAAAGTCGTCCGTCTTCTCTTCCCAAAGGGCTGGTGAAGTTATGCATTGTGGGTAAAGGCTGTGATGTGGCTGCTTCTCTGTAGACAAGGTGGCGTTGGAGGGGGTCGTGGTGCAGAGGGCTGAGTGTCGGCCAGCCGTCAACGACAGCTACATGAAACTCAAACGGTGAGAACCGTCTAACCTACCTGCTCCTTAATGACCCGTCTCTGTACTGTCTAACACCTACCTGCTCCTTAATGACCCGTCTCTGTACTGTCTAACCCCTACCTGCTCCTTAATGACCCGTCTCTGTACTGTCTAACACCTACCTGCTCCTTAATGACCCGTCTCTGTACTGTCTAACACCTACCTGCTCCTTAATAACCTGTCTCTGTACTGTCTAACACCTACCTGCTCCTTAATGACCCGTCTCTGTACTGTCTAACACCTACCTGCTCCTTAATGACCTGTCTCTGTACTGTCTAACACCTACCTGCTCCTTAATGACCTGTCTCTGTACTGTCTAACACCTACCTGCTCCTTAATGACCTGTCTCTGTACTGTCTAACACCTACCTGCTCCTTAATGATCTGTCTCTGTACTGTCTAACACCTACCTGCTCCTTAATGATCTGTCTCTGTACTGTCTAACCCCTACCTGCTCCTAAATGACCTGTCTCTGTACTGTCTAACCCACACGTGTCAAACTCAAGGCCCGCGGGCCAAATCCGGCCCGCCACCTCATTTTATGTGGCCCGCGAGAGCTTAACAGGCATATACTGTACCGTAGAGCGACCATCAACTACATCGCCCACAATGCATTTCAATGTTGTGATCCGCAAATCCTGCCACTAAATTGCAGTGGTTCCAATGCATCCATTTGTACGTGGATATAAATGGATGTACAATATTCGTACACTGGAATAAATAACCAAATGCAGAGCCAGTTACTTAAATGTATATACAGTAGTCTTACAGTTACAACCGGCCCTTTGAGGGCAACCATAAGGCTGATGTGGCCCGGGGTGAAAATGAGTTTGACACCCCTGGTCTAACCCCTACCTGCTCCTTAATGACCTGTCTCTGTACTGTCTAATCCCTACCTGCTCCTAAATGACCTGTCTCTGTACTGTCTACCCCTAGGATGCAGATTGAGGAGTCTTCCAAGCCGTTGCGGTTGTCTCAACAGTTGGATAAGCCTGTGACCAGCAACTACAAGCCTGTGGCCAACCACGCCTCAAACGTAAGTAGTAGTATACTAGAGAGTACTTTCTAGAAGTACCCCCATTACTAGTAGTACTAGACAGTACTTCCAGTTCCTAGGAGGACCCACGTTATTAGTAGTACTAGAGTGTCCGACATGTTAGGCGTTCTAGGGTCCTGATGGAAGGCAGTGGTGTTGGACTACAGAAAACGTAGCTAGTGTGATCCAAACGACTGGGGTGAGGGAGAGTTGAGGCTGCAGTGACCACAGGGAAATACCCTGCAGCAACAGGGAGACTTCTCCTAGAGCAACAAACAGACCGTGGTCAAGCGAAAGGCAACATTTTATTTCTCTGTGGTGATCCTTTCCATAATGAATATAATCACAGCCTGTCAGTTGCAAAAACAAGCCCTTTTAGAGGACGTACATGGACAGAGCTTAATTGCCCCAAAGGATTATGGCTATAATGTGTGTGTATACACACACATACAAACTCCCCATAGTCCTCCCAACTGGATTTGAAGCCAGGACCTTCTGGCTGTGAAGCACCAGTACTTACCACTGTACCTGACCAGTCTGACCTGTTGTCCCTTTGCCACCCCTCCCATCCCCCTCTGCCTCCTGTTCCCTCTAACCCTGGCTGGTGGTCTCTCTCTCTCTCTCTCTCTCTCTCTCTCTCTCTCTCTCTCTCTCTCTCTCTCTCTCTCTCTCTCTCTCTCTCTCTCTCTCTCTCTCTCTCTCTCTCTCTCTCTCTCTCTCTCTCTCTCTCTCTCTCTCTCTCTCTCTCTCTCTCTCTCTCTCTCTCTCCCTCCCCCCTCCCCCCTCCCCCCCCCCCCCCCCCCCCACCTGGTGCTCTTCTCCCTCCTGCAGTTGGAGTATGACAGGAAGAAGAAGGAGGAGGGTAAAAGGGCGAGGGTGGACAAGCAGCAGGTTCTGGACATGCTGTTCTCAGCGTTTGAGAAGCACCAGTACTACAACATCAAAGATCTAGTGGACATCACGAAGCAGCCAGTGGTGAGCACCACCTTGTCCTGAAGAACTCCTCTTTCTACTCGCTGCCACTTTGCTTTTAAATGTTTAAATGTTGGCTGTGTTTTTTGTTTTTACTCACATCTCAATATATTATCTCTGAACAAGTTGATCTTTACAAGCACTGTATAAATACGTATAATTATTTCTGTATTGTAGAGCGGGAGCTACGCTGGAGCAAATTTGTACCGTTTCCAACTTTGTCAGCTTTTAAACTTTCTGGTTTCCCATGTTGTGAACAAGCATATATACATACACATTAGGCATCCGTAGGGGACTGGCAGGTGATGAGTTACCCTGATTCGTGTCTTGCAGACGTACCTGAAAGAGATCCTGCGGGACATCGGGAACTACAACGTGAAGGGAACCCACAAGAACACCTGGGAGCTGAAGCCAGAGTACAGACATTACCAGGCCGAGGACAAAATGGACGAGGAGAGGGTCTAGCTGTTCAGGGTTCGAGATGGACCGAATTTCCAGTCTCCCGGCCTTAGGTACTCTCTTCCTGAACTCTTCGATCCTGAGAAGATGACACTGGTTCGTCCAGCGCTCCCCTGGTGGTTTTAGAAAGTAGTGTACATTTGTATTTCCTGTGGTGCTAAGTGGAGCTAACGGAGCAGTGACAGGAGGTGCGTCCTAGACTCGCTGCATCAGCGCGGTGGTTCAGGAGAACTGGCGGACAGGGTTTTAAACACGTCTGACCGGGCAGTCCGCTCGGCGCAACCATGAGTATTCCTGCAACGTTTTAGTTTTAAAGTTGTGACGTGAGGTATTGTCTAGTGTTGTTGTGGTCCTGTTCTGTGTCCGGGCTGAACTTAACATTTAAACTTGAATGATTTATACATTAAAATTTCTGAATAAAAACATTTAAATAACCCATAATTTCCCTCCCTTTTCATGTACAGGAACACTTCCATCAAATTAAACTGAACTTATTCAGATTTTATTGATCCTGGGGGAAAGGATCTGCTCAATATTTCATGAGACATTTAAGGCAATAAAAATGTGCATAAGAAACAATTAAACTTATTTGTGGTTACCTGTTTAGATGAAGTGTATGGTGGCCAGCATATGCAGCCATTTTGATCTTGGAGGGGACTGATGAATGTGTCAGGTTGGAGTCAGTTGGCTGACCAATCAGAGGGCCTCTCAACTCAGGAAATACATCAGAACTAAACATGATCGATTTACTGGGAAAGCCTTAACAAATGAGACTGGGAGACAATTGACTCATTGGACATTAGACAGCCATGACAATTACATTAAGTTTATGCAAAACGTCAATATTTGCAGTGTTGACCCTTCTTTTTCAAGAGCAATCGCTCTGGCATGCTGTCAATCAACTTCTGGGCCACATCCTCGCATAATCAATGCTTGGAGTTTGTCAGAATGTGTGGGTTTTTGTTTGTCCACCTGTCTCTTGAGGATTGACCACAAGCTCTCAATGGGATTAAGGTCTGGAGAGTTTCCTGGCCATGGACCCAAACTTTCGATGTTTTGTTCCCTGAGCCACTTAGTTATCGTTATATCTTTGCCATATGGCATGGTGCTTTGTCATGCTGGAAAAGGCAGTGTTCATCACCAACGTCTCCCCCACAATTTCCCGGAAATGAGCCCACTCCCTTGTCTGAGAAGCAACCCCGCACGTGGATGGTCTCAGGATGCTTCA
This sequence comes from Urophycis tenuis, assembly GCA_036785325.1. Lineage (NCBI taxonomy): Eukaryota > Metazoa > Chordata > Actinopteri > Gadiformes > Phycidae > Urophycis > Urophycis tenuis. The sequence goes on along the minus strand of JAXIVH010000005.1, from coordinate 11,977,338 downwards.
CTGTTGGCACCACACAGGACTGATGGTTGTGCTCACCTTTTCCTCAACGGACAAGCTTTTTCAAGATGCCCTGAACAATCGGGGCATCTTGAAACACAAAGTCAAAAAGAAAGTGACTTTCGCCCAGTCCTCGGCAGTCCCGTTCCTGCGGCTTTTGCAGAATATCAGTCTCTTCCAGGGAGAAGTGGCTTATTTGCTGCCTGCCCTTCTTGACACCTCGCCTCACCTCCAAAAGTCTTTGCCTCAACGTGCAGATGCGGTGACTTACCAAAAAACAGATCAATCCTATGATGAAATGTTCTGTGCGGTGAGTTTCTCACCCCACAGAATCCAACACCACCCCCAGCAACACGTTGCTTAACGTACGCCAAGATGACCACAAATGCGTGCAAATAATGTGTAGTGATACAGTATTACCAAGGACTGTACTCTTGCAGATGACGGGTTACGGATAGTGATGACATGCATTGCATTGAAGAGGCGACGGCTGTGCACACTCACTCCATCATCACCTGTCCGGACTGAGGTGGATGGACTTCTTCCGCTTCTGCGTCATCTGCTTGTTATCACAGTGGTGTTATACCGCCACCAATCGGTCAGGATTGAATCCCCTCCACACCCCTCAAACTCAAACTCCTAACAAATGTGAAACATAAAATAATCCAAGCAAGAAGGAAGTGGGCGCCAAAGTAATGTTTGACTTTTATTTTTGTTTGTTTATATCTTTCTCTTAATGGTTAACAGCGTGAATGCCGTTAGTATATCGTTAAGTAGAGCAACCATGATTGTGGCTCATGAGTAGCTCATGAGCGTACATTGAACATGAACATGGAAAGTAAATTGTCGATTTCTATCCCTTCTCCTTTTGACCGCTTTTCATTATTTCCCTCTCTATATATCTCCAGTTATACAGAATTACAACTAAACTATCAGTACACTCTTAAATGGACGTGCTGTGCATCACTGACCCCTGGAGGCCGTGAAGACACACGACACCCCTGACAAACGCTTTCCAATCAACGGGAATATAGGGCGACTAGAGAAGTTCGTGCGTGTGCGCACATACCCAAATCTCAGTAGAGCCATGGCTGATGTCACAAACATAAGGAGAGGAGAACAGTATAGAGGCAGGAGCAGTGATCAGAGTATACCAGCTGTAGAGTAGAAGTGTGGTGTGTCATTAATAGGTCAGAGCAGCCTGTATTCCAATTAATACATTTACTTAAACAGGGAGCCTCGGTATGTTCAGAGCGGTGTTTGGAAATAGACGAGATGGAAAAGGAAAACGAGGAGAGAAAAAAGCCAAAGTCGATTCAGGTAAGATTATAACTACTTAATAATTACTAATAACCTGTTTAGTTTTTTTTTTGGGTTGTTTTAGTTAATTAACTATCATTCACTTTGATTACTATTGTAATGTCTTACATGACTATTAACGTCATTATAACTGCTCATAATGACCAGATCATGAAATTAGTATAATTGATCATAATAATAAGATCATGACATCATTATAACTCATCATAATAACAAGATCATGACATAATTATAGCTCATCATTATAACCAGATCATGACATCATTTTAACTAATCATAATAATCAGATCATGGATGAGCATTAGAAAAAAAAAATTAATAACATATTAACAATATAACAATTATTGTTATAATAACAATAATAATAATGATGATAATGACAATACTAGCATTAATAATAATAATTATTATTATTATGATTGTGATTATTATTATAACTATAATAATAACTAATAGTACTAATACATCAGGCATAATATGTAAGACTTAATCACAATAATAATTATTATCAGTAGTATTTGACATAATGTTTTTTTCAGTTATGTTTTTCCTTTTGCTCATAGATCTTCTCAGTGCTAATTTCTGCTCCTCCTGGGTGGAGAGCCAATCCAATTAGCCCATTTAATACTCTTCATCTCCACCATCATCATCACCATCAGCCCACTTAACACTGTCCCTGTCCTTCATCACCACCACCATCACCACCATCATCATCATGGAGAAGTGTGTCAGGCGAGGAGTCGACCTACTAAAGAGAGAACCACCGAGTCCTGCAGCGCTTCAGACAAATGTTCTGGTCGTGCTTCATTAGCATAGTCTCTCTCAGATCAGTTCTTAAACTGTGGCCGGTTGGATCTGGATCACGATCTGACGGGCACAGAACGCCCGGAAAAGTCTGTGATCCTCGTAAAATATACGGAACACCAAGCGTGGCGCGCTGAGAGTTTTCTGGGTGTGTGATGGTCGGGTCCCAGGGACACAGCCACGTTGTCTTTGGGGTCCTGAGATGAAACCTTTAATTTTTCCTTATGCAATCGCCCCCGTTCACAACAGGCTGAAGACGCTTGTGTGTGATTGAGAACCTGACGCTACAGCCTTGCAGATATATGAATGCTGTTTGAATCCTCTCGCTGGGAGCTGACGCGACCCTCTATCTTAGTGCTGGAAACATCTCCAGAAACACAGCTAGCATGTTGCACATTAATATTTCATCATGTGCTGAACTCATTGGCAAGAGACGAGCGATGAGAGAGAATGTGTCTCATTAAAGTGGTGAGTTACTGCTACAGGGCTGTGAGTTACTGCTACAGGGCTGGCGGACTGTCCTCACTATACTCACTAGTGCCGCTGGCCTGCATAGTTCATCATAACATAGCCTATGTCTTCTATATGGGAGACTTTAATAATATAATATGTACACTGTATGATGGATATATATATTATATCCTATACATGGGAGACTGTAAATAGTGTTCATACGCAAATATCAGCTTGAACAACCATGTGTATAATGGTTGTATGGGAAAAATGCTTATATATTAGGTTTAGGTCAAGTTGATGAATATACAAACCTAACATACACCTTAAATATGAAAACATGCATGGTCTAGTCTAGCCCAGTAGACTGGTGGTAGTACTCTACACTTGCCTGCTAGGTCCTGTCGCAGCAGTCTAGACTAGTAGACTAGTGGTGCTTCTGTGTGGAACCTTCTTATGAACATCTTGACAGTGACAATCTGTTCCTCTGAAACGAACTGGAAATATTTTGCCAACCACTTAGATTAGATTAGATTCAACTTTATTGTCATTGTGCAGAGTACAAGTACAGGGACAGCGAAATGCACTGCGTCCATCTTATTAAGTTAATATTTATCACCTAAGGTGTCCTGGTAAAACAGTTATTCTGGACATGTTTTCTAACCTCCTCTACTCCACCTTTCCCCCCTCCTCCCTCCTTCTTTCCCTCCCCTACAAGCTCGGAGCGGGAAGCAGAGGAAGCTGACTAAGGGCGTGTCCATATCCCTGCCCTCCTCCCCCCTCCTCCCCCGCCAGGACTACCTCCTGCCCTCTCCCTCCCCTGGATGGGTCCCCTCACCAGGTGAGTAGGAGTCTTAGCCCCACCTACCACACCATATTTGCTTAGAGTCACAGTCTTAACCTCGCCACACATATTAGGTTAGAGTCAGAGTCTTAACCCCACCCCCTAGCCACGCCCTCGGCACAGTTTTTGATATTTTTTTAGGTTGTTTCTCTCTCTTTCTCTCTCTCTCTCTCTCTCTCTCTCTCTCTCTCTCTCTCTCTCTCTCTCTCTCTCTCTCTCTCTCTCTCTTTAATAAACTAATATGTAAACTCTACCACTAGGAGGCAGTGTTTTACAACGCAAGGACGTTAGGACCTGTTGTGTTTAAATTTAATCTCTTCCCAACAGCTGCCCACCAGATGTTTCTAGAGCTGGAGGCTTTTAGCCAATCAGTGTGCAGGAAACTAATTAAGTAATGAATTAAGGGAAATGTGTCTGCTGAGGACGTCAGAGAACCTTCACGCATGTTAGTCATGTGTTGATGCTTTGATCCGGAATTTAAATATTTCTTCATGTTAAATGAACCTTTATGAATGGACACTGCTGTAGAGTTCAACTACACACACAAACACACACACACACACACAGCGACAGCTGTGTGAGAAAGATGGGAGATGTATTGACAGAACGAGAGAGATGGTAGAGAGATATATACTGATACATAGTAGAGAGAGATGGTAGAAAGATATATACTGATACATAGTAGATAGAGATGGTAGAGAGATATATACTGATACATAGTAGAGAGAGGTGGTAGAGACACATATACTGATATATATCAGAGAGATGGTAGAGAGATACTGATATGTATTAGAGACAGATATTGACAGATATATAGCAGAGAGATGGTAGAGAGATACTGATATGTATTAGAGACAGATATTGACAGATATATAGCAGAGAGATGGTGAAAAGAGATATGTGATATATATATCAGGGTAGGGTAGAGAGACATCTGCGCTGAGTGTGAATCAGGTACTGTGTGTATCCATGCTGCTCTGCTCACGCCCAGCGTTCTCTCGGGACGCAATTCAAATTCTGCACCACAGATCTCATCAGTGCAAGATTAATGTCTCTCTCTCTCTCTCTCTCTCTCTCTCTCTCTCTCTCTCTCTCTCTCTCTCTCTCTCTCGCTCTCTGTCTCTCTTTCATCTCCCTCTCTCGCTCATCCCTCTCTCCCTTCCCTCTTTCTCTCTGCCTCCCCTCCCTCTTTCTCTCTGCCTCCCCTCTCTCTTTCTTTCATCTCTCTATCTCCTCCCTCTCCCTCTTCTTGAGCTCTCACTTCCTGTCATTTATCTCTCTCGCTCTCTCTCTTTCTCACTCTCCCTCACTCTCCCCCCCTCTCTCTCTCTCTCCCTCTTCCTCCCTCCGTCTCTCCCACTCCACTCCACTCTCCTCCCTCTCCTCTCTGTACCTCTCTCCTCTCTCTCTCTCTCTCCTCTCTCTCTCTCTCTCTCTCTCTCTCTCTCTCTCTCTCTCTCTCTCTCTCTCTCTCTCTCCCTCCCTCCCTCTCTGTTCCTCCCTCCCTCCACCGTGTCCCTGTGTGTTGTGCTGGAGGTGTGAGGAGGAGGAGGAGGCAGGAGGTGCTGGATGGACAGGAGGTGCTGGATGGATGTCTGTCTGAGGAGCGGGTCTCCGCGTCGTGTCGACCGACGGAGCACTACAGAGGTATGTCCCCTCCACTCGCCCAGAGAGAGAGAGAGAGAGAGAGAGAGAGTGCATGATGTGCGAGTGAGTGTGAGAGAAAGAGAGATGGGGACGGAAGGTTGAAGTTATGAAAAGTAATACTTGTGTTTAGCTGAAAAAATTTGGGTTGGGTTGACTTGGATTTTGTGTTTTCTATTCGTAACATACTCTTGGTGTGGGTGTGTGCTTGCCAATGTGTGTGTGTGATTGTGATATTCGGTGTATTGTTGAATGCGTTATTGATTTGGTTAGGTGTATGTACTTCTACTATGTATGGTATATGTACTTGACTTTATAGCTTGTGTACTTCTAGTACGTGTTGTGATGTGTACTTCCAGTACATGCACTATGTTTACTACATGTACTTCTGTTATGTGTATGATGTGTACTATGTGTACTCCTATTGCATGTACTATATGCACTTCTATGTGTACTATGTGTACTTGTGTTATCAAGCATCTTTTAGATGCCAGGCGCCTCTCAGCTTCCTGTTTCCAATGGCAACGGTGAGGCTGTGATGGAGCTGGACACCTGCTCTCACATCCTGACTAAACCTGCTCACACATCCTGACTAAACCTGCTCTCACATCCTAAATTAATCTGCTCTTACATCCTGACTTAACCTGCTCACACATCCTGACTAAATATGCTCTCACATCCTGCATGACCCCACTCTCACATCCTAACTAAATCTGCACTCACATCATACCTACACCTGCTCTCACATTGTACTGCATCCTGTGTTCACAGTCTACACTTGCTCTCACATCCTGACTAAAGCTATTATCATATCCTATTTAAAGTTGCTCTCCCAGCCTAAACCTGCTGTCACATCCTGACTAAACCTGCTTTCTTGATTTGACCTGCTCTCACATCCTAAACCTACTCTTACACCCTATCCTGACTATACCTGCTTTCACATCTTGACTTAACCTGCTCTCACATCCTACTTAAACCTGCTCTCACATCCTAAACATGCAACCACATCCTGACTAAACCTGCTCTCACATCCTGGCTAAACCTGCTCTCACACCCTATCTAAACCTGCTCTCACATCCTGACTAAGCCTGCTCTCACACCCTGCCTTCTTTGGGCTTTCGCTACAGAAGCAGCATACTAGTTCCAAAGTCTCCCAACTTGGCCGCTATGACATCATCGGTATCAGGCTGGCGTTTTCAAAGTGACCTCAATATCAACACAACTCACCTCCCGTTGGTTCGCTAGCGTTCTCTAAACGTTGCCATGGTGACGCAGAGTTGTTCTGAGAGGAGGGAGCCTCCGAGAGGAGGGATGGGAGAGAATGCACATCAAGGTCCAGAGAGAGCTGCGCCTCCCTCCTCTTCCTCCTCCTCCTCCTCCCCCCTCCTCCCGCCTCCTCCTTCTCCCTCCTCCTCCCCCCTCCTCTTCCTCCTCCCCCCTCCTCCTCCTTCTCCCTCCTCCTCCCCCCTCCTCCCACCTCCTCCTCCTCCCTCCTCTTCCCCCCCGCCTCCTCCCTCCTCCTCCAGCCTCCTCCCACCTCCTCCCTCCTCTTCCCGCCTCCTCCCTCTCCATTCCTACTCCTCTCTCCTCTTCACTGCTCCTTCCTCCTCTTCCCTCCCCATCACTTGTTCTCCTTCCTCCTCCTCACTCCTTCTTCTTCTTCCTCCCTCCTTATCACTTTTCCTTCCTCATCACTCCTCCTCCTTCCTCCCTCCCCATCCTGCCTCCTCCCTCCTCCTTCCCCCTCCTCCATCCTCCCCCTCCCCCCTTCCCCCCCCCCGTCTCTTATTAAAGGGGTGATATTGAGTAGTCTTGTGAGAGGTCTGTATCGACCGCCCCTGCGTCGGGGGGCAGGTGACCCTGCGGGTGGAGCTGAAGCTCCCTAAACAGTTATAAATGAGACTGTCACATGGTGTCGTGTCAACCAATCAGTGCCGGAGGAGCGATGGGAGGCTCATTGTCATTCATTCCCTGGCTCCCTGCGTCAGAGCACTACCGGGTCCGCCACACGGAGACAACACACACACCTTCAACAATACTCTCTCCCTCCCTCGCTCTGTCTCTCTATCAATCGCTCTTCTGTCCATCAATCTCTGTCTTTCTATCAATCTTTCTGTCTGATTGTCAATCTTTCTGTCCATCAATTCCTCTCTTTCTCTCTATCACGCTCTGTCTCTCTATCAATCTCTCTTCAGCCAAGCAGGTACTGCCTGCGCTGTCCTTATTAGGCCAGCTATATATAATATGTATAATATACATTTAATATGATATATTACAAATATATAATATATATTACCTATTTTATATAATACATAATATACAATATATATTATGGATTTAATATATTTTATGTATAATATATTATTCATTGTATATGTTACAGAATATTTATGTATTTCTTATATTTATTTTATATAAATGAATATGATGATGATGATGTTGAAGAGACTGAAGAGCTGTCTCTTATGTCATCAAGTCACGACAGCTACGTCTCAAGGAATCCCTCAAATGTACATCTCACCATGTGTGTGTGTGTGTGTGTGTGTATCTGTCTGTGTGTGTGTGTGTGTGTGTGTGTTCCAGAGGTCCTGACTGCCCCCCAGTGTGGCTCCATTCTGCCCCCCCAGGAGCTGATGACCAGACTATGCTTGCTGCTGGGAGAGCCCACCCACCCAGCCACCATGGAGGACTTGAGGGAGAGCATGGTAGCTTATATGATATTCTGTTGATATTATTCAAGCCACTCTCATATTATATCATGAGGTTGTACTCCAATGACCACCGCCTGTTTCATTCTTGACCAAGATGACCCCTGACCCCTTTCTCAATCAGCCCAGCGGTTAATTCAAGTTAGCCGACCAAGTTGACCAAGTTAGCAAAAATCATTGGAAGCAGGGTAACAGATTATAATCACGTTCAGTCATAAGTGATACCTTAATTGTGGACTAAACATTCATCAAAAAAATACTAAAAATACTAAAAATCTTTCGTTGAACGATGAATGATGAACAAAACATAAATTGTCATTTGAAGATGATTTATTGGTGCTGTGTTAAAGCGCCCCTATTTGACCAGCAGGTGTGATGTGGATTAACCATCACTAGCCATGTCAAAATGTCAAAATAGTGCTAGGCTACATATATCTCTATTTCTGTCTCTGTAGGTATAAACAGTACTATGCTACACTAGTCTTTAGATAGGAGTAGCGCTAGCCTGTGTGTTCTCTGCCTCTGTAGGTAGTGGCAGTGCTAGCCTGTGTGTTCTCTGCCTGTGTAGGTAGTGGCAGCGCTAGCCTGTTTGTTCTCTGCCTGTGTAGGTAGTGGCAGTGCTAGCCTGTGTGTTCTCTGCCTGTGTAGGTAGTGGCAGCGCTAGCCTGTGTGTTCTCTGCCTGTGTAGGTAGTGGCAGCGCTAGCCTGTGTGTTCTCTGCCTGTGTAGGTAGTGGCAGTGCTAGCCTGTTTGTTCTCTGCCTGTGTAGGTAGTGGCAGCGCTAGCCTGTGTGTTCTCTGCCTGTGTAGGTAGTGGCAGCGCTAGCCTGTTTGTTCTCTGCCTGTGTAGGTAGTGGCAGTGCTAGCCTGTGTGTTCTCTGTCTCTGTAGGTAGTGGCAGCACTAGGCTAAGTGTTGCTTTGTGTCTGTAGATGGTTACAGCAATAGGCCTGGTGTTTCTCTGTCTCTGTAGATAGCAGCAGCGCTAGGTTACATTTTTCTTTGTCTGTGTAGGCAGTAGCAATGCTGGGCCAGGTGTTTCTCTCTATGTGAAGGTAGAAACCCTGCTAGGCTAGGTGTTTCTCTACTTCTATCTCTGTAGGTATAAACAGCGCTAGGCTAGGTGTTTCTCTACTTCTATCTCTGTAGGTATCGCTAGGCTAGGTGTTTCTCTACTTCTATCTCTGTAGATATAAACAGTGCTAGGCTAGGTGTTTCTCTACTTCTATCTCTGTAGATATAAACAGCGCTAGGCTAGGTGTTTCTCTACTTCTATCTCTGTAGATATAAACAGCGCTAGGCTAGGTGTTTCTCTACTTCCATCTCTGTATATATAAACAGCGCTAGGCTAGGTGTTTCTCTATCTCTGAAGGTAGAAACAGCACTAGGCTAGGTGTTTCTCTGTCTCCGTTTAAACAGTGTGAGGCTTGGTGTTTCTGTATCTCTGTATGAGCAGGGCTAGGCTAGGTGAATCTCTAGGTAGAAACAGCGCTAAGCTAGGTGTTTCTCTATCTCTGAAGGTAGAAACAGCGCTAGGCTAGGTGTTTCTCTATCTCTGAAGGTAGAAACAGCGCTAGGCTAGGTGTTTCTCTATCTCTGAAGGTAGAAACAGCGCTAGGCTAGGTGTTTCTCTCTCTTTGTCTCTCCTTTGCTCAGCCTTGGCCCACTTTCTCAGCCTGATTGTAGCAGCTGAGCTCCAGATAGGGCTCGCCCTATCGTGCAGTGCTCAGAGCAGAATGTGGGCTTGAGGCAGAGATAGATGAGGTGAGCCCAGGGACCTTCTCTGCTCGTCTGCGTCCTGCATCCCTACCACTTACAGGCTGTATACATATGGATGGACACCCATGTGTGTTACAGGCTGTATACATATGGATGGATACACATGTACATTTACATTCTGTACGCATATGGATAGATACCCACGTGTGTGTTCAGTGACGTTATGTGCATACTGCATACATATGGAAAGTTACCCATGTGTGTGTTCAATCGGTGATGATGTCCAGAACTATTTCTGTTGGTAGAGGTTTTTAATGTAAACGTTTTCACATAGAATGTAACCATGGCAGATCTTAAAGTAGTTGGTGTGTCGGTCTCTGCTGAATTATACTTTAAAGAGTCCTCCAGAAGAAGATCTGATGTGTTCTCTCTGTAATTCACCAGGGGTGGGGTAGAAGAGATTGGCCATGGCCTAGAGCCTGAACCTCTAGTGTAAAGGCACTTTAGAGAGGAGGCCTTCAGCTAAAACCTGAGACATGCAAATATTGGTGAGCAGCACAAGAATTACTGGAGTGGTCTCCTGTCCCCAGCAGGACCAGAGTCTCTGGGGTGTGTCGTGTCCACAGCAGGACCAGAGTCTCTGGGGTGTGTCGTGTCCATAGCAGGACCAGAGTCTCTGGGGTGTGTCGTGTCCACAGCAGGACCAGAGTCTTTGGGGTGTGTCGTGTCCATAGCAGGACCAGAGTCTCTGGGGTGTGTCGTGTCCACAGCAGGACCAGAGTCTCTGGGGTGTGTCGTGTCCACAGTAGGACCAGAGTCTCTGGAGTGGTCTCCTGTCCCCAGCAGGACCAGAGTCTCTGGGGTCTGGTGTCCACCCCACCACTGGACACTGTGGGCTAGTGGAAAAGTGTTAACACAAAGGCCCGGTCCTGTTGCAGCCTGTGTGGATCACTGGTTCTGTTGTGTTCTCGTTACTTACAGTGATGGACTACAGAAAGCTGTGATTTACTTCTAATTATTATATTAAGGGCTATCAAGGTGTGCATTTAGCAACAGCAAATGACGTTCCATTAATTCAGTTGAAATGTCAGGTAGTTTCAGTCTATCGATTTCCTTCGATTCCTTCAAGTTGATTTACTGGGTGGAGTCTATTTCACCTCCTGGCTAGGTAGCCAAACTGGTGACCAATTACCGTCCATCACATTAGAGTGATGGCGCAGCCAAATGAAGCTGCACTGTTTCAGCCTCTGAGGAAGACCCTTCAATAGCTGACTTTGTATATTTCTATACTTTTTGAAGTTTTCCAGACTAGATATTTGGTAAGGTGTGTACATCCCTCTGGGATATGTTTTTTTATTATACTATATATTATGAGTGACTCAACTCTTTAAGATTTTAGTCTCCAATAGAAATACATTAAGTGGACGTTAGTCCACCAAAATAGTGATACCTAAGCATTACTTGGTTTCTTCCAGACCGCTAGTCTAGAAGGACACACAATATCAGGAAAAAAACGTGATGATCCAAAAAAAGTCAAACCAAACTGAGTCAACAGCAGCTGTCAAGTCACGTTGGTGAAAGCCATTCTCTCGGTCGCTTCTCGGAAGTGCATTTTGGCTGTTCTGTTAAATTGAATGCTGCTTCATTTGGTCTGTAGGCTGAAACGCATCATTCACATGTATTTGAAATGTGTCATCATTCAAGCGCTTCCACATTCTCTTAATGGGGTAGGGTTAGGTTAGGTTATGGGTGCAGGTTAGAACTAGGGTTAGGTTAGGGTTAGGTTGGGTTAGGTTAGGGTTAGGTTGGGTTAGGTTGGGTTAGGTTAGGTTATGGGTGCAGGTTTTGTCACAACGGGATGTGATTTACATCTAATGTAAACTTAAAAAATAAATGTTTAATGGAAATGCAACCATAAATTAGTAATATGAGTGTAAACATATATTATTGTAATATAAATATAAATGACTACATGACTAGTGACTATGAATGAATGTGCATGTAAACATAAATGAACAGATGTAAATATTTATGTAAATTACTAATGTACATTGAAACATTGAATAATTAATGTAAATGTATTAATCTATGTACACCTAATTGAATAAATGTATGTGTAAACATCAATAACTTATGTAAATGTGAATGTAAACATAAATCAATATATGCAAATGTGTATGCAAATGACAATGAATAAATTGATACATGTAAATACCGATGACTAATGTAAACGTAAACATAGATCAATGAATGTCAATATTAATTTCTAACAAATGTAAATATGAATGATGGAATGTAAATGAAGATTTAAATGAACTTCCTGTGTGTGTTTGTGTGTGTGTGTGTGTGTGTGTTGCAGTGCCAGGAAGCCAGTCCCAGCTCCACCCTGACTTGTAGCTCCGCCTCCCCCCGCTCTGACAGCCCCACCTCCTCCTCCACCAACATGATTCCAACCGCTGGGGCGCCCCCTCCACCGGGGCCCCTGCCTGCACCCCTGGCCCCCAACGCCCCCACCGGGCCCACTGGCCCCGCGGCCCCGCACCCCGCGGCCCCGCACCCCGCGCCGGCCCTCAGCCCGGGGCTCTGTCCTGGGAGCAGCCCGTGGCCGGGCCGGAGCCCCACCTCCACCCTGGAGAGCAAGGACAGCGGCATCATTGGTAAGAGACGTTGACGTCTCCATTGGGGTCACTGCAGTGTTCGTGGGGTCCTCGTAGTGCTTGTGGGTCCCCGGAGCATCTTTGGGGTCCTTGTAGTGTTTGCTGGTCCCTGAGGTGTTTGTGAGGCGTGGGTCCCTGTAGTGTTTGTGGGTTCTCGTAGTGTTGGCTGGTGCCTGTGGTATTGGGTGCCTGTACTGTAGTGGTTGTGGGTGTTGCAGTCTGTGCGGGTCCTTGTCACGCCAGCCGTGTCCCTCCACCGTCGCCCATTACTTTCGGCCACCTCAAGCCTCAAGCCTTTCGTTGCCTTCTGTCAGAACTAGGACACTACTGTCTTTGTTGCTTATGTGTCTGATCCTGCTAAAATAGGACACGTTTCCTCCTTAAATAGAGTAGTATTTATAGATAAATACAAAGGCCAGGGACCACATTCAGTATCCTACAACCATGTGAAATATCACATCTCAATGTTGGGAGATTTAATATGCAAGAGACTGAACCCTGGCCCTCCTTTACATGCACCTCTTGACTTTGCTTTTATTCTGACACCAACAACCACCACCCTCACCAACCCCCTACCTCCTTCACCACTACCACCACCCTCACCACCCCCCTACCTCCTCCACCACCAATACCACCACCCTCACCACCCCCCTACCTCCACCACCACCACCACCACCACCCTCACTACCACTACCACCCTCACCACCCCCCTACCTCCTCCACCACCACCACCACCACCACCACCACCCTCACCACCCCCCTTCCTCCTCCACCACCACCACCCTCACCACCCCCCTACCTCCTCCACCACCACCACCACCACCACCATCACCACCCTCACCACTCCCCTACCTCCTCCACCACCACCACCACCATCACCACCCTCACCACTCCCCTACCTCCACCACCACCACCACCACCCTCACCACCCCCCTACCTCCTCCACCACCACCACCACCACCACCACCCTCACCACTCCCCTACCTCCTCCACCACCACCACCACCCTCACCACCCTCACCACCCCCCTACCTCCACCACCACCATCACCCTCACCACCGCCCTCACCATCTCATCACCACCACAACTCCTCACCACACCACTCAGCCACCATCACCAGCTCATCAGAGAACGAGGACCGGGGCTCCAGTGTGGAGCTAGCCCGGGAGGAGGGCTGCCCTGCTGCCCAGGACCCCCCGCCGCCCGGCTCGGTCCGGAAAAACCTGGCGCTCATAAAGGACCAGGGCGAGACAGGACTAGACATCATGGCGCCCAGGACCCCACCCCCACCCAAGAGGCCCCTCCCACAACGCAATGCTCACACCACCTCCTCCTTGGTCCTGCCCCGCCCCAACTCAGTGGCAGGTAGGATTGATGTTATCATCTCTAACCTAGCTTATCTCTCTCTATCATCTCTACTATCTCTAACCTACCTTATCATCTCTTCTATCTCTAACCTACCTCATCTCTCTCTATCATCTCTACTAACTCTAACCTACCTCATCTCTACTCTCTCTATCATCTCTACTATCTCTAACCTACTTTATCTCTCTCTATCATCTCTACTATCTCTAACCTACCTTATCATCTCTTCTATCTCTAACCTACCTCATCTCTCTCTATCATCTCTACTATCTCTAATCTACTTTATCTCTCTCTTTCATCGCTACTATCTCTAATCTACTTTATCTCTCTCTATCATCTCTACTATCTCTAAACTACCTTATCTCTCTATCATCTCTACTATCTCTAACCTGCCTTATCTCTCTCTATCATCTCTACTATCTCTAACCTACCTTATCATCTCTTCTATCTCTAACCTACCTCATCTCTCTCTATCATCTCTACTAACTCTAACCTACCTCATCTCTACTCTCTCTATCATCTCTACTATCTCTAACCTGCCTTATCTCTCTCTATCATCTCTACTATCTCTAATCTACTTTATCTCTCTATCATCTCTACTATCTCTTACCAACCTTATCATCTCTTCTATCTCTAACCTACCTCATCTCTCTATCATTTCTACTATCTCTAACCTGCTTCATTTCTCTATCATCTCTACTATCTCTAATCTACTTTATCTTTCTCTATCATCTCTACTATTTCTAATCTACATTATCTCTCTCTATCATCTCTACTATCTCTAACCTGCCTTATCTCTCTTTATCATTTCTGCTATCTCTACTACTATATACAATCCTCTTGTCTTTTATTGATTCAATAATATTGTCTTTTATTTTCCTTTCATGTATTTATCGTTTTATATTTTTTGTGTATGTCACACACTGAGAATGTGTATTTTTCCTATTGTGCAACGCAGAACAAACATTACAAGTATGGGAGAGATCTCGGCATGTCTTAACAGTGTGTTTAAATGCAGAGCACTCTGAATAGCCTTGTGTTTAAAGGGTGCTAAATAAACAGACTAGCCTCGGTGAACACCAGCGCCGACAGCAGCAGCAGGGCTAGCATGGTGTGAGCGCGGTAGCGGAGGAGGACCAGGCGTTGTCAGGGTAACGCAGATGGGCACTCCACCCCTCCATGTGTCCGGTGTTCCGCTCCGTCCACTGGATGGAACGCGACATCAGCACCGGGACTCTGGTGGTCCTCCATGTGTTAGTCCCATGAAGGGTGAACGCTTCCTCTGCTGACAGACAGGGCAGAGCTGGGAGGGACAAGCAGCCTAAGCCACACCTGGATATAACAACCCATCTCTGTTTCTGAGAGTGTTCCAGCTGCACGGGTCTTCTGCTCATGTTATGTCATTCACAGTACATCAAATCTAGTACACTCAATACGATCAATCTGTTATATCTACTTCTGTAGATACCTACTGAAGTAGATATAACAGATAGATAGACATTATTCATTCATAGTCTGGTGGTGAAATGAGAGGAGGAGCAGGAGGAGGAGGAGGAGGAGGAGGAATGTATTTGTGAAATCAATGAATCACAAGCTTCATTAGCGGTCTCTTCTGTGTAATCTGTGACAAGCCGCTTCGTCTTCAAGAAGTCAGTCCCACGGTGGCTTCAATCTGCTCTGACACGACAGGTCAGAGAGGCCTGTGTTACCACCCTCCCAAATGTGGCTAGCTGGTCTTCTGCCAGTGGACTAGAAACCCTTCTGGAGAGGATTTCCCTGGTCCAGAGAAGGAGTGGTAGTGTGGTTGCGTGTTAGCCTAGCACACAGCGTGAGGGAGAGAGTTGGTCAGTGAGTGGAACATTGAATGGGTTCAACAATGCTCATAACTCTAGTTGTCACGACGGATTGCGGTGGGTCTCTGAATGATTCACGCTCTCTTCGGCCGATAGGTTGAGTTTGTCTGCTCACTGGCATCGTGTTGTCCCCCGTCAGTCCACTGTGCTGTCAATAATATCCCAGCGATTGATCACTCATTGAAACAGTGGCATCGATATGGCGACGCCCAACGTCTCTCCCTCTGTTTGCCGTCGTCATGGTGACGGTTGCAGCAGCGTATCCCAACCCTTGCATGCGAACCGTCTTGTCCTCGTACATGATCCCCAGCTCAGAGTGTCTCTGCTCTTCTGTCTCTCTGCTCCTCCCCCCAGCCACCAGCTCCACCAGACTGGAGGATCTTGGGTATTTGGACGCGCGGCGAGACGCAGGCCACCGCGGTTCTGTTCGGAAACACAAGTCCGTGCGGTCGCACCACGACTCCAGAGGTAATGCTCCTGAAATCAATAACACCTTTTACACCCGCAGCCCTCTGGGCTCAGTGGACGTACGCCTGCCAAGAGGTATTCACATCTTACTTCTGGTTACTACTGGTCCCCCATGTACCAAGTCCACCTCTCTTTCTCTCCCCCTGTGTTTATCTTCTTTTTTTCTGTCTCCCTCTCCTGTTTTTCTCTCTGTTCTCTTTCTTGCTCTCTGATTTTCCAATCTCTTTCTGCATGTGTGTCACCCTTACTAATATATTTCTCTCCTCTCTGTCTCTTCTATCTTCTCCCTCTCTCTTTCTCTCTCTCTCTCTCTCTCATTTCCCCCTCTCTCTCTCTCTCCCTCTCTCTACTCTGCCTTTCTATGTCTCTCTTTGGCTCTCTCTCTCTCTCTCTCTCTCTCTCTCTCTCTCTCTCTCTCTCTCTCTCTCTCTCTCTCTCTCTCTCTCTCTTTCTCTCTCTCTCTCTATCTGTCTTTCCATGTCTCTCGCCCAGGGAGGTTGGCGCCCTTAAAGCAGACTGACATCATGTTGAAGCCGCTCCTGTTTGAAGTGCCCGGCGTTACCGCGGACACGCCCTTCGTGGGCCGTGATTGGCTGTTTGTCCGCCTGGAGGAGGTGCTGAGGCGGAGCAGCGGCTACGAGGGCCGGGGCGCTGTCATCGTGGGCAACGCCGGCTCTGGGAAGACGGCCATCATCTGGCGTCTGGTCATCCTCAGCTGTCATGGCGGACGTGTGCCACAGGGGGCCACCATGCCAGCCAGCCCCTGCTCGTCCCCCAGGGGTAAGACACAGACAATACAACATACATAGTCATAGGTACTGGTCATGGAGGGTGGCGGATAGGCTGGGGGGTACAGCCCCACGGTACCTGGACTCTCCTGCTCCTTGTGTCTTCTCATCTGTGTGAACCTTCCATCAACCTTCCCAGCGCTCCCTCCCAGCAGACCCACAGGTTTCAGAACCCAACAGGGTGCAGGGGAAGTAGCCAATCGAAATGTTCAAGCGGTTCTCTGTGTCTCCAAACAGGGATGAGAGGTTCTCTATGTCTCCAAGCAGGAATGAGAGGTTCTCCATGTCTCCTACCAGGGATGAGAGGTTCTCTGTGTTTCCTAGCAGGGATGAGAGGTTCTCCATGTCTCCTAGCAGGGATGAGAGGTTCTCCATGTCTCCTAGCAGGGATGAGAGGTTCTCCATGTCTCTCATCAGGCAGGGTTTGACTCCTAGCAGCAACACAATACTGGCTATGCTTCCGGCAGCTCCAGCAAGGATGCAGATGGTCAATGATCATTTTGTCTGAGAGCAGCATGGATCTTTTGATATTTTATGATTAATAACAGGCTGGTGATGACCTAGTTTGAATTCAAACCTGTTAGCTGTAGCTCTTGATCCACCTCAGAGGCACCTCACCTGTCTTTTGGTGTTGGGGCAGGCTAATGTAGTGGTTAGGGTATTCGACTCTTGAGCCAAAGAAACTGGCTTAACATTTCCCCAATTATATCTGACGGGTGGCTGTGCCATTTCTTACAAATTATACTTAAATAATAGCTCCTAAACCTTACCCACAGCTCCCCAACCTGCTCATTCATTACTTTTCTCTGTGTTCACTGTCTAACCTCTACTTTCTCCTTAATGACTTGTCTTTATATTCACTGTCAAACCCCTACCTGCTCCTTAATGACCTGTCTCTCTGTATTGACTAACCCCTACCTGCATCTTAATGACCTGTCCCTATACTGTCTAATTGCCTCGAATGAACTCTCTGTACTAACCCCTCCCTACTTGTTAATGACCTGTCTATGTACTTTCTAACCCTAACCTGCTCCTTAATTTACATTTACATTTAGGGCATTTAGCAGACGCTTTTATCCAAAGCGACTTACAATAAGTACATTTGTCAGAAGAAGGTGAAACATTTCATTGCTGTTAATACAGAAAGAAAGTCACCAGAACAAGTGTCAAGCATTTCAATTGCTAGGTTAACCATTGCTAGCATACAAGTACAATAATGACTCTCTTTATTAAGGTCTCTTCAGACAAAATGTCTGGTAGACAACTACATGTCTACTGAATAGTAACAATGTTCGACTCTCTGCTGTAGGCGCAGGGAGACAGGCAAGGCCCGCCCCCAAGACCCCTCCAGACCCCCTGTCCAATCAGACCACTACTCCAGCTGCCACTCACACAAAAGAGCCAATCAAATGCCTGGCTGCCAAGGTAAAACAAACACATGCTAACTGACTAGGCACACACACACACACACACACACACACACACACACACACACACACACACACACACACACACACACACATTCACACACACACACACACACACACACACACACACACACACACACACACACACACACACACACACACACACACTGTTCTGTTTCTGGATCTGTTTCTGGAAGAGGATAGTTTGAATGAGGATCAATACCATATAGTAGAGGATAGTTTTTAAATTATATATGATCAATACTTTATAGTACAGGATAGTTTTTAAATGATAGATGATCAATACTTTCTACTAGTGGATAGTTTGTAGATGACCAATACTTTATACTAAAGGATACTTTGTAGATGATCAATACTTTATGGTAGAGGATATTTTTTAGATGTTCAATACTTTATGCTAGAGGATAGTTTTCAGCTGATCAATACTTTATGCTAGAGGATAGTTTTTAGATGATCATTACTTTATGCTAGAGGATAGTTTTCAGATGATCAATACTTTATGCTAGAGGACAGTTTTCAGATGATCAATACTTTGTACTAGAGGATAGTTTGTAGATAATCCACGAGTTTGTTGGCTGCAGCGTGATGACGATGAGGGTCTTGAGAACAGCCTGTATCCCAGAGACATGACACGGAAGACTTTCTCACTTGCTTGGCCTCAATAGCCGTTACCATGGGAACAGGCTGGACCACTCGCTGATGGAGAACATGTGGATGTCTCATCTCAAGCGTTGCTATGGCGCCCAGCGCAATCACGGGAAAAAACAAATGAGATGCTTGTTGTTTATTTACATATGGAGGCGGTATGGTACACCTTCTGGAATATTGTATTATTTGCTCCACGTACAAAAAACAACCTCAATTATAACGTTAACTCAAAGACTTTCATTAGTACCTGATGAGACAATCCTATCCAGAGAGATGTATGCACATCTCTCTTCCCTTCCAAACCTTCTCTAAACACAGGTTTAGGCATTCAGTTTTACAGATGTTATACTTAACGTTACATGGGTGAATATTAACCTATTATGTATATGACTGAGAATAAGCCACCAAACAAACTTGTTTTGTCCTGTATCGTCTCAGGTCTCATGTTGTGTTGGAATGTGTGTGTGTGTGTGTGTGTGTGTGTGTGCGCGCGTGTGTGTGTGTGCGTGCGTGTGTGTGTGAAGAGAGACCCATCTGTAATGCTGTGCCTCAATACATCATCTCAGAGTGTTCCTCTGAGCGTCTACTGTAGCAGTGTTTGGGGCACAATGAGCAGAGTTCTTAAAACTAGGAAACGAAAACTAGGTCACGATAACTCTCATTCCATCCAAGTTTCTCACTTCAGACACAGCTGCTGAGTCTAAAGCATTCCTCGCTCTCCTTCCTCTCCCCGATTCTCCTGTTTCTATTCCACTTCCTCCTCTACCCTGTACATCTCCATCTTCCTCTCCCTTCCTCCCCCTCCGCCTCCTCTCACCTCCTCTGTCTCATCTCTGCTTCTCCTCCTCCTTCTCCTCATCCTCCTCCTCCTCCTCCTCCCTCCTCCTCCTCCTCTCCTGTCAGGTGGTAGCCTACCACTTCTGCCAGGCAGACAACACCTACACGTGTCTGGTTCCAGAGTTCGTCCACAGCGTGTCGGCCCTGTTGGCCAGAGCGCCGCAGCTCAGCGCCTACCGCCAGCTGCTGCTGCAGGAGCCTCAGCTGCAGGGCGCCCTCAGCCTGCGCTGCTGCGTCCAGGACCCCACCACCGCCTTCCGCAGGGGCGTCCTGGAGCCCCTCATCGGCCTGCACAAAGGTAGCTGCTCTCTTCCTCGCTCCGTCCGCATCCCGCTCTCTGTGGGCCTCGTTCACCGGGGACGGCCATTGTGGTTCCGCGCTAGCTGCTTAGAACCCACATGGAGCCAAGATGGCCGCTCTCTCTCTCGCTCTCCATTTCATTATTCCACAGAAAATGTACACACACACACATGCAGCACAGTGTATACCCAGACACACTTGCACACATGCACATGCACACACACACACACACACACACACAACATCCACACGCCTTCTTATTAATTCCTCTCGTCCTCTGTTCCTCCAGAGGGGAAGCTTCCAGAGGAGGACTACATCATCCTGGTGGACAGTCTGAATGAGGCTGAGTTCCACAAGCCTGATTACGGCGAAACCATTGCCTCGTTCATCACCAGCATCACTGCCAGGTTCCCTCCCTGGCTCAAGATGCTGGTGACCGTCCGCACCGCCCTGGTGGTGAGTGTGCCCACTTCCTGTTGGACACTTCTTCCATAGAGCGCTGCATGGTGAGGCTCCAGTTTGGTGAAAATGTTCCAGTGGTCCTCAACACATACAGGCTGCAGTTGTACTCCACAGAGTACTAATTCAGACTCCACTATGTAATACTCCTCTCACTTGCTCTCTCTCTCCATCACTCTCTCTCTCTTTCTCTCTCTCTCTCTCCCTCTCTCTATCTCAAGCTCCCTCTCTCTCCCTCTCTCTCCCTCTCTCTCTGTCTTTCTCTTATTTATAAAACACTATACTATACGTAGAGTGTCTGTCTCTTCTTTTTTCCCTGGAGTATTGTGACAAATGCAATTTCCCTCAGGGATCATTAAAGTATGTCTGTCTGTCTGTCTGTCTTCCTCTCCCTCCTCCTCTCTCTATTTCTCTCATTCTCTCAATTAAATTACGTTCAATTAAAAAGAGATTTAGTGGGAAATAAATACTCCCCCAATATGAAATAACAATATAATAATATACTTTATATGTATATGATGTAATAGTATAATATAACACCACAGGACATCACCACCCCCCTCCCCTTCGCGGGCATCTCTCTGGACATCCTGCCGGACAGCAGTGACCTCGGAGCCGACCTGAGCGACTACATCCACTTCCGGGTCAGCCACAGCAGCCGCGTGGCCGCCAACGTCACCACGGCGACGGGCACGGCCCCGGACCCCTTGCTGCTCAGCAAGTTCAGCAGCCAGCTGGTGGGGCGGAGCCACGGGGGGTCCCTCCTTTACCTACAGCTGACCCTTGACCTCTTCCACCACCAGCACCTGAACCTGAAGGGGGGGAACTACCGCGTTGTACCTGTCTCTCTCTCAGAGGTACTGGAATATAAAATATGTGTAACATCTATAATATGTATAGTACTTCATAATGTAACACACTGTCCCCCTCTCAGTGGTACTAGAATGGATATGATATATATATATATATATATATATATATATATATATATCTGGCATATGTAATACATACTGTATATAACACCTTACCTGAAGGCAAGGAACTACTGGTAGCATCTGTGTCACTGTCAGAGGTCAAATATTGCTACATCATAATAACAATAACAAATGGTCATATGTTACGTACATTCTGAAAGATAAATGGATGTCACGCTCATCATGTGGTGATAACAGCGTGGGTCATGTGATGATAGAAGGGATGGTCATGTGACCGATGGTCATGGGTGCTGACCTGCGGCGCGGTCCCCAGGTCTACCTTCTGATGTGTCGCGCTG
This sequence comes from Urophycis tenuis, assembly GCA_036785325.1. NCBI lineage: Eukaryota > Metazoa > Chordata > Actinopteri > Gadiformes > Phycidae > Urophycis > Urophycis tenuis. The sequence goes on along the minus strand of JAXIVH010000005.1, from coordinate 11,955,757 downwards.
CCTTCCCGGAGGCGGGGGAGTTTGAGAAGGTGTCCCCCCTGCTGAGCATCGCCCTGGCCTCCCTGCACCCGCTCTCAGACCAGCAGCTGTTCAGAGCTCTGAACGCCGGCAGCATCCAGGGGCAACTGGGCTGGGAGGAGCTGCAGCACCGCCTGGACAGCCTGAAGGGCTTCATGGTACCACGCATCAAAACCATCGCGTACCATCATCTACCATCATGGTACAATGCATCAAACCATCATGTACCATCATGGTAGCACGCATCAAACCATCATGTAGCATCATGTACCCTGCATCAAACCATCATGTACCATCATGGTACCATGCATCAAACCATCATGTACCATCATGGTACCATGCATCAAACCATCATGTACCATCATGGTACCATGCATCAAACCATCATGTACCATCATGGTACCACGTATCAACCCATCTTGTACCGTGCATCAAACCATCATGGTACCATGTATCAAACCATCATGTACCATCATGGTACCATGCATCAAACCATCATGTACCATGTATAAAACCAACAGGTACCATCATGGTACCACGTATCAACCCATCTTGTACCATGCATCAAACCATCATGTAGCATCATGGTATATTCATCAAACCATCATGTACCATGTATCAAACCATCATGTACCATCATGGTACCATGTATCAAACCATCATGTACCATGTATAAAACCAACAGGTACCATCATGGTACCACGTACCAAACCATCTTGTACCATCATGGCACCACGCATCAAACCATCTTGTACCATCATGGCACCACGCATCAAACCATCATATACTGTATATAATAGTTGTAGTACTCAAGACTGGTCTTGAGACCTCTTTTACGTGGGCTTTGGTCTTGTCTCAGTCTTGTCTCGGTCTCGACATAGAGGTCTCGAGGGGGTTTGTGCATAAACCAAGCAGCGAGCTCATGCTCATCACAAAACTTTATATATGACGCAGCACTTGTACACTATGTGCCAAATATGTTACATTGTATATATTTTCCTAATGGCTGCGCCATTGTTCACGTATTGGTGTAACTTAAACACTAGTCAGTTTTTTTTTTCGGGTCTCGGTCTTGGTCTCGACTTGGTTTTGGTCTTGACTTGGTCGGTCTTGACTACAACTCTAATAATATATAGTATATGCCATATACATATTATATACATGTATGTCATGTCATACTTTAGTATATCATATCTAATATATTAGCATACCACACCTCATACAACCGTGTGCGTGTGTGTGCGTGCGTGTGTGTGCGTGTGTGTGTGTGTGTGTGTGTGTGTGCGTGTGTGTGTGTGTGTGTGTGCGTGTGTGTGCGTGTGTGTGTGTGTGTGTGTGTGTGTGTGTGCAGGTAAAGCGTAGAGATGGGACCCGCATGCTCTGCCACCCATCCTTCAGGGAGTGGTTGGTCTGGCGTGCTGATGGGGAGAGCAACGACTTCCTGTGTGACCCCAGGTCAGTCTGGGGGTCAAAGGTCAAACATTACATGATGTCTAAGCTTCCATGACACTCTGGTTATCTTATCAACAAGGCATGAAGAATCTTTGTGTGTGTGTGTGCGTGTGTGCGTGTGTGTGTGTGTGTGTGTGTAGGAGCGGCCATGCTCTGCTGGCCTTCATGTTTTCTAGACAGGAGGGGAAGTTGAACAGACAGCAGACGATGGAGTTAGGACATCACATCCTAAAAGCACACATATTTAAGGTAAGCAATCACATCCTTTTATAACATACATTACAGGTAAGGTATCGCATTCTCATAGTGCACATATTTAGGGTAAGGTATCACCTCCTTATATCACATATCTTTAAGGTAAGGTGTCACATCCTTATAGCACACATACTTAAGGTAAGGTATGACATTCTGATAGCACCTATCTTCAAGATGAGGTATCACATTCTTAAAGCACACATTCTTCTGTAAGGTATCACATTCTTTACCACACATCTTTCACCACGGCACCAGTGTCGATGCTGTGATTTCACGCGCGTTGCACACATCTTAAGTGCTAAAGCCTCGCAGGCAGATTGCACAAACCAGCATCCACAGCCTTGCTACAGCCGAGCGGCCACTCTAAAGGCTGTGGCCACGCGTGGCTGGCAGCACGCTTCACCAACGCCACATCACCGGACGGGAAATTCAAAGGAATAAAATGAAGAAAAAACGCTTTCCCCCCGACAAGTTGACGAGGTAACGGACGGCAACAAGAACTGTCTTTTTATGTCTCATGCAATACATTGAGGCAAGGGTTGTGCTGTTCTGATGTGATGTTCCTGTGTGGACAACAGGCCATTCTTTAACTCCCTTGGCTCAGATTTGGGTTCATTCCTTTAATTTGAAGGGAGGATGTGTATCATACCATAAATACAATCACTCTTTTCCAAGAGCAGTTGGACCGTGTGTGCGTGTGGGGGGTGTGGGCCAGGGGGCTGACGAAATGGTTTGGGTACCACTGCTTTAACTTAAGGAATCACAGCCTGAAAGTGCACAGCTTTAAGGTAAGGGATCACAACCTTATACGTACATATTTAAGGCAAAGTATAAAATCCTGAAAGCACACATGTGTAAGGGAATGTGTCACATCCTTATGGCACACATTTAAGGTAAGGCAACACAACCTTATTGCATACATCTTTAAGGCAAGGTATCACATCTTTAAGGTAAGGTATCACATCTTAAAGGTAAGGCATCCCAGCGAACAGAAGCTAAGTCTGTCTAAGCCAAATGAAAGGTTTTGGTGAAAGTGGAAAGTGGAAAGTGGCTGGTGAGGATTTTAGATGTGACGCATCATTCTCTCCTTCTCACCCTTTCTCTCTGTCTCTTGTCCCTCCCTCTGTGGTGTCATCCTTCCTGCGCCCCCCCTGCCCCCCACCAGGGCCTCAGTAAGCGGTCAGGTCTGTCCTCCAGTCTCCTGCAGGGTTTATGGGTCAGCTGCAGCACAGACAACCTTTCAGCAGCCCTAGGCTCCCTCAGGAACCTCTACACCCCCAACATCAAGGTACACATGCACACACACACACACACACACACACACACTAGTGAACACACATCCCCATACACCAACACACACACACACACTCAACCTAACACAGATAAACCACCTGTATGTACACAACTTCTCTCGCTGTACAGGTGAGTCGTCTGTTGATCATGGGCGGGGCTAACGTCACCTGGAGTACAGAGGTCCATGGGCATGCCCCCATTCTGGGGGTCCACGCCCACCTGGGTCACCTGGAGATGGTCTCATTGCTGCTGGAGAACGGGGCTCCCGTGGACGGGCCCAACGATGCGGGCCTCACCCCTCTATGTCTGGCCGCGGCGGCCGGCCATGGAGCCCTGGTCAGCCTGCTCTGCAAAAGAGGTGCCAAGGTCAGTATGGCTCATTGGCTCCACGCTGGATGGGCTGTTGCTTTGGTAGAGGACAGGTAACGCTGTTGGATGTTGGATCTTCATGGAAACTGTGTCACTCTGAACTAACCATGTTTAAAGGGAGACCCAATATGTTGAACATCCAATGTCTAGCTATGAGCAGTGTAAACCTAGGGTAAACCCAGTGTGAAAACAGTGTGAACCTAGTGTAAACTCAGTGTAAACACATTGTAAACCTAGTGAAAACCCAGTGTGAACACAATGTATAGCCAGTGTAAACCCATTGTAACCCTATTATAAACAGTGTAAACCAATTGTAAACCTAGTGTAAACCCGGTTTAAACTTAGTGCAAACCTAATTCAAAACCAGTTTTAACACAGTGTAAACAGTGTAAACCCAGTGTGAACAAAATATATAGCCAGTGTAAACCCATTTTAAACCTAGTGTAAACCCATTGTAAACCTATTCTAAACAGGGTAAACCTAGTGTACACCTAGTGTAAACCTGGTGTAAACCCAGTGTACACCTAGTGTAAACCTAGTGTAAACCCAGTGTGAACCTAGTGTAAACTTTGGATAAACCCAGTGTTTTCCTCTGTGTTTCAGCTGCAGCATACCGATAAGAATGGTCAGTGTGCTTTTGTCCACGCGGCACTGAAGGGCCACACTGAGGTCCTCAAAATCCTGCTGCAGCAGGCCTGGGGGCCAAAGCATCCCGCCGGGCCCCAGGCAGAGCCCGGCCCCCAGGCAGAGCCCACCCCCCAGACGGAGACCGGCCCCCAGACAGAGAGCGGTGGGGCGATGGGGGGCGATGGGAGGAAACAGGCGGCACAGCAGGCCCTCACTGCTGCCTCTGGGGCTGGGCACACCCAGGTGAGAGTCCTCCCCTACATGACCTGGATCTATCTGGAGCTATCTGATGCAGCGGATCCATCTGATCTGTCTGTTTCTTTTGGGATCTGTCTGATCTACCTGACCTGAATGGATTTACTGCTGTGGAATTGAGATGTCCACGACACACTTCGAATTGTAATCTTTAAATACAAGAATAAATCGACATATTCTGCAGAATAGGACAACAAGTGAATCAACAAGGCAGGTACAATTATTGTCAATGGTTCTACCCAAGCTAAGCTTCACTATACAGGGTGTTTAGAAACATCAAGGTGATGAGACTACTCTCAGACTTCACTATACAGGGTGTTTAGAAACATCAAGGTGATGAGACTACTCTCAGACTTCACTATACAGGGTGTTTAGAAACATCAAGGTGATGAGACTACTCTCAGACTTCATTATACAGGGTGTTTAGAAACATCAAGGTGAAGAGACTACTCTCAGACTTCACTATACAGGGTCGTGTTTAGAAACATCAAGGTGAAGAGACTACTCTCAGACTTCACTATACAGGGTGTTTAGAGACATCAAGGTGATGAGACTACGCTCGGGCGTAGTCTTATCAAAAGGCGTAACAGATCATGATGGGAATGTGTAACATCAGACTACAATTGTTTTTTCTACTAATATTTACACAGTATCATCACAGCACATTGGTCATCCTTTTCTCTGCATCTGGCATGTTCCCCATCAGGTGCTGAAGTGGTTGTTGGAGGAGGAGGAACAGATGGTGCAGATGGAGCTCCAAGACTCACTCTGGGGAGAAACAGGTTCGCTCCTTCACTCCCCACCTTTACAAACACAAACACATACACACACACACACACACACACACACACACACACACACACACACACACACACACACACACACACACACACACACATCATGTTTCCTCTGTGGTCTTCATAAGCAGGTGTGATGGATGAAGGCATGCTTCTTGCTGTCAGGCTGATGGATTGGAAGTTAGTGTAGAGTGTTAGCTGATTGGCAGTAGCGGTTAGTGTACAGGGTTAGCTGATGGATGGGTAATTAGTTTAGAGGGTTAGCTGATGGATGGGTAGTGTAAAGGGTTTGGTGATGAGATGGCATAGAGGGTTAGCTGATGGATGGTATTTAGTGTAGACTAGAATGGGGGTGGGGGGGTGGGTTTACATTGTCCAGTGTCTGGTAGAGAGGTTGAATTGGGTTATCTCTGTCTCCCCTCAAAATGTGATCTCTGAAATCTCTACATGTAGTAATATATCTGGCTGATTTGAATTGTGGCATATCTAACATCTCTAGTTCTGTTTGAACTCTAGCTGTTACTCTAGCTGATGGATGGGTAGTTAGGGTTTATGAGAGAGTTAGCTGATGGATGGGTGGTTAGGTTTTATGAGAGAGTTAGCTGATGGATGGGTGGTTAGTGTGCAGGGTTTTTTGAAGGATGTGTAGTTAGTGTTGTGGCTTAGCTGATGTGTGGGTAGTTAGTGTAGACGTGATAGTAGAAGTGATATTAGTGATGTACTCGCTAGTAGATATTAGTAAGTAGAAATGTGTGGCAGAAGTAGTTATGTAGTACTTGTTAGACATTTGTAAGTATAAGTTAATGATAGTAGTAGTAATATAGTACTTGGTAGATATTGTAAGGATATGATAGTAAGTTAATGATAGTAGTAGTAATGTAGGTGTTTATAGACGTTGGTAAGTGGACGTCAGTAAGCACATTATCTCCTAGCTCTGGTGTGTATTGTTAAGCTGCTATAGAGAGACTGAGAGAGAGAGAGAGAGAGAGAGAGGGTCGTGAAGGGAGAGTGTGAGATAGAGAGATGAAAGGAGAGAGAGAGAGATTAAAGGTGAGAGCGATAAAGGGAGGGAGAGCAATGAAAAACGAGAGCGAGAGATAGAAAAAGAGAGAGAGACGAGAGAGAGATAATAGGAGAGAGCGGGGGAGAGAGATGAAAGTAGAGAGAGAGTGAGAGAGAGAGCTGGTTTGCTGCATAGCTTCAAAAGTATTGTAGATTCAATCTTTTTTTACGGCTCTATTTTTAGACACATCCCATTGTAGTCACATCTAAACACGTTTTATACTTTATTTTATTACTTGAAGAAATTAATATTTCAGTAGATATATGAAATATACCTGAAGATTGTCCTTTTTTATTCTTTACTGGTCCTTGGCCAATAGAGCGGCCCATTTGATATTCCTAAAATAGCCACCTCAGGGAATCAGAGTCCTCATTATGGGATGAAGACACAGACCATAGTTCTCTGTTACAGTACACAGTAACAGATGCGAGGAATTAAAACCAAGTTTAAAATCATCATCAAGTTTCAAGTGTGTGTGTGTGTGTGTGTGTGTGTGTGTGTGTGTGTGTGTGTGTGTGCGTGTGTGTGTGTGTGCATGTGTGTCTGTGTGTGTGTGTGTGTGTGTGTCTGTGTGTGTGCGTGTGTGTGTGTGCGTGTGTGTCTGTGTGTGTGTGTGCGTGTGTCTGTGTGTAGCGCTCGGTGCCGCAGCCTCCAGAGGTCGGTCAGAAACGTGCGTGTTCCTGCTGGAGAGGGGGGCGGAGCTAGAGACGGCCAATCAGAAAGGACTGACCCCCCTGCTGCTGGCGGTCAAACACCAACACACACAGGTGGAGACAGACACACACACACATACACACAAACTAGTGCTGATGTGAAGGTTGTGCGCTAACCAGGTGTGCGAGGTGCTGGTGTAGGTGTGTTAACCAGTCTGTATGCGTTCACCAGGTGTGCGAGGTGCGGGTGAAGGTGTGTTAACCCGTCTGTGTGCGTTCACCAGGTGTGCGAGGTGCGGGTGAAGGTGTGTTAACCCGTCTGTGTGCGTTCACCAGGTGTGCGAGGTGCGGGTGAAGGTGTGTTAACCCGTCTGTGTGCGTTCACCAGGTGTGCGAGGTGCGGGTGAAGGTGTGTTAACCCGTCTGTGTGCGTTCACCAGGTGTGCGAGGTGCGGGTGAAGGTGTGTTAACCCGTCTGTGTGCGTTCACCAGGTGTGCAAGGTGCTGGTGAAGGTGTGTTAACCCGTCTGTGTGCGTTCACCAGGTTTGCGAGGTGCAGGTGAAGGTGTGTTAACCCGTCTGTGTGCGTTCACCAGGTGTGCGAGGTGCTGGTGAAGGTGTGTTAACCCGTCTGTGTGCGTTCACCAGGTGTGCGAGGTGCTGGTGAAGGTGTGTTAACCCGTCTGTGTGCGTTCACCAGGTGTGCGAGGTGCAGGTGAAGGTGTGTTAACCCGTCTGTGTGCGTTCACCAGGTGTGCGAGGTGCTGGTGAAGGTGTGTTAACCCGTCTGTGTGCGTTCACCAGGTGTGCGAGGTGCTGGTGAAGGTGTGCTAACCCGTCTGTGTGCGTTCACCAGGTGTGCGAGGTGCGGGTGAAGGTGTGTTAACCCGTCTGTGTGCGTTCACCAGGTGTGCGAGGTGCGGGTGAAGGTGTGTTAACCCGTCTGTGTGCGTTCACCAGGTGTGCGAGGTGCTGGTGAAGGTGTGTTAACCCGTCTGTGTGCGTTCACCAGGTGTGCGAGGTGCTGGTGAAGGTGTGTTAACCCGTCTGTGTGCGTTCACCAGGTGTGCGAGGTGCGGGTGAAGGTGTGTTAACCCGTCTGTGTGCGTTCACCAGGTGTGCGAGGTGCTGGTGAAGGTGTGTTAACCCGTCTGTTTGCGTTCACCAGGTGTGCGAGGTGCTGGTGAAGGTGTGTTAACCCGTCTGTGTGCGTTCACCAGGTGTGCGAGGTGCAGGTGAAGGTGTGTTAACCCGTCTGTGTGCGTTCACCAGGTGTGCGAGGTGCTGGTGAAGGTGTGTTAACCAGTCTGTTTGCGTTCACCAGGTGTGCGAGGTGCGGGTGAAGGTGTGTTAACCCGTCTGTGTGCGTTCACCAGGTGTGCGAGGTGCTGGTGAAGGTGTGTTAACCCATCTGTGTGCGTTCACCAGGTGTGCGAGGTGCTGGTGAAACACGGTGCCGACGTGAACGCCAGCGACCAGCAGGGCCGTTCTCCCCTGATGCTGGCTGCCGGCGACGGACAGCTGAGCACCGTGGAGCTGCTGCTGGCTGAAGGTGTGCTCGCCGCTCGCCGCTCGCCATCGTGACTTGAGGACCGGCGCTGCTGTGTGTCTGCTCGGTGGAGAGAGAGCATTCTCCCACGCTCTGCACAGAATCACACACACACACCCACTGCAATCCTAAAACACGCCGAATATGGCGATGGATGGTACAATGCGAGGCGGCTGTTAGATCCGCGTTGTTCATATCAGGTCATATGAAGAGCTGAGAGGGAACGGTAACGTCACAGTGTGCAGTGAATGTAGACCAGTCATCATCGTTGTCAGGTGTGTCAGTTTCAGCAGCTCAGAGCGATGTAACGCTCGTGGCTCACACAGTGAGCGCGTGCTCTGGATTCGTGTTCCCAGGGGCGTCGGCCTGCGCTGTGGACCAGGGGGGTCTGACGGGGCTGGGCTGGGCCTGTCTGAAGGGCCAGAAGAGCGTCATCCAGCTGCTGGTGGACCGAGGAGTCAGCCTGGACACGGCCGACAAACACGGACGCACGCCGCTTGACCTCGCAGCCATGAACGGAGACACCGACACAGTGAGGAGCTGGTGGGGGGGGGGGGGGGGGGGGGGGGGGGGGGGGGGGCGTGTGTGGAGGGGTGGTGGGTGTTTGGGTGGTGGATGGTAGTTTGTAGAGAGGCGGGTGGAGAGCAGCCGTCTCCGCACCTGCTACTCACCCGCCCTCTAGACACGCCCCCACCCAGATGTATTGTGTTCCAGGTGAGCTACCTGGTGGAGCAGGGGGCGGGGGGGGACAAAGACACCAGTGGCTCCAGAGCTCTAGAGAGACACGCCCCTGTCCTGGTCTCCTCCCTGAAGAAAGGCTCCAAGATGGGTACGCACCCCTGCTGACACCCCCCTGATGTGACCCTGCCTGGCTCAGTCTGCAGTCTAACAACGCAGCATGTGAACCAGTCTGCAGTCTAACACCGCATCATGCAACCAGTCTACAGTCTGACACCGCACCATGCAACCAGTCTACAGTCTGACACCGCACCATGCAACCCCGCACCATGCAAACAGTCTACAGTCTGACACCGCACCATGCAACCAGTCTACAGTCTGACACCGCACCATGCAACCCAGTCTACAGTCTGACACCGCACCATGCAACCAGTCTACAGTCTGACACCGCACCATGCAACCCCGCACCATGCAACCAGTCTACATTCCGACACCGCATCATGCAACCAGTCTACAGTCTGACACCGCACCATGCAACCCCGCACCATGCAACCAGTCTACAGTCTGACACCGCACCATGCAACCCAGTCTACAGTCTGACACCGCACCATGCAACCAGTCTACAGTCTGACACCGCACCATGCAACCCAGTCTACAGTCTGACACCGCACCATGCAACCAGTCTACAGTCTGACACCACACCATGCAACCAGTCTACAGTCTGACCCGCACCATGTAACCAGTCTACAGTCTGACACCACACCATGCAACCAGTCTACAGTCTGACACCACACCATGCAACCAGTCTACAGTCTGACACCGCACCATGCAACCCAGTCTACAGTCTGACACCGCACCATGCAACCAGTCTGCTGTCTCACACTGCAGCATGTGAACCAGTCTACAGTCTAACCCCCCCCATCACTATGGCTGATGGATGTCAGCCATTTAATAACATTCAGTTCCACAAGGTCAAAAAGCAATCAATGTACAGAGAATCATGTCATCATTTTAGAGTAAGAAGTGATGAGTTGACAGTGGCGCTCGCCGTTCTCCGAAGCTCGGCAATTAGTTTAGTCTGGGACGGCGCCGGCAGGCGGAGCGTCTCCGTTGGTTACCCAAGCGGCGCTGCAAGCAGCTGACGGAGCTCAGGAGGGCTGGGGGTCCGCAGACACAAAACACAAGACACTAAAGGCAGCACTTTCAACCACAGATTTCTGTTGTTGTTGTTGTTGTTGTTGATGAGGAAGACTTTAGTTTAGATCCGGGACAGTAGACCAAGACAGAACCTAGACCCCAGTTTTCCTCTCATATACAAAGACTGTATACGTTTTACAGACTGCATGGCAAGTATACAGACTGCACATGATATACACAGTCTATATATCATAAAAGAAACACTGTATATCATATTAAAGAGTGTATATGGTATACATATATGCAGTTTGCCTCCCGTCTGAGGAGAAGGTATTTTAGACCTGTTATTTCACATCATGTTCCCTGTTTTCTGTCCCCTGGCTGCTCCCCTCCTCAAGGCTACAGAACGGCTCCCCATGACCGATCAGGTGGGTGATCTATTATGTTAGAGAGACAGCAGAGACACACAAAGAGAGAGAGAGAGAGAGGGACACTGACGCTGTGTTGTTCCTATATATTCCAGGTCATGCTACCTGGGCGATGGCGTCCTCCAAGCCTGACATCCTACTCATCCTGCTGCACAAACTCATGGAGGAGGGGAACATGTTGTACAAGGTTAGCCCTGCTCATAACATGACTAATAACATAACACTAACATTGTATCACAAGTCACATGGAGGAGGGGAACATGTTGTACAAGGTCAGCCCTGCTCATAACATGACTAATAACATAACACTAACATTGTATCACAAGTCACATGGAGGAGGGGAACATGTTGTACAAGGTTAGCCCTGCTCATAACATGACTAATAACGAGAGTCATAACACTGTGTCAGTAGTCACATGGAGGATGTAAATGTGTAGTACGAGGTTAACAACATTATCAATAACATGATGAAGAAACATATTAATAACACTATTATTAAGATTATATAACGTGTTAAAAGTCCTCCATTTAACTAATTTTATAATGTCGATAACAGTTAACATTATTACTCATTTTATTCATCATGTTATTTATGAAGTTCAAGTTAAAGTGATTTATTATCAAAGGTGCAGCATCACTAACAGTCATACTGTACAATGAAATGTTTTGGACGAGTCCAACATGGGAGGAAAATCAAAGAAAAATAATAAAGGTATCATGGAATAAATTAAAAGTAGCAATGGAGAATTATCTGAAGATGTAAATACAGATGTGATCAAGCTGATGAAAAACGTACAAGGTTAACAAGATTATGATTGACATGGATAATAACATGAATAAGTAATTACATGGAGTAAAAAGTGAACAACATTATGAATAACACCATTAATATGATTAATAACATGATAACACCATTCATAATATTACTAATAGCATGATAAATAACATGACCTATTACATGATTAATGACATGCTTGATTATTATGAACAACATGAATACCATGAATACCAATCATGAATAGTGTTATGAATAACATGATCAATTACATGATTAACATCATGATTAATAAAACAAATGGTAACATGATCATTAGCTGTGGTGACTGTAAAGCAGCAGTGTTGCGCTCTTCCTTTGTACTGCTCAAAAGTTAAAACCTTGAAAAGCTGCACCTGCAAATAAGTCTTCCAAGGTGTGCAGGCCCTCACTAAACATGATCATTGACATCATCATCATGGGTCACATCTCATTCCTCCCCCCCCCTCCTCAGAAAGGCCGTATGAAGGAGGCGGCCCAGCGCTACCAGTACGCTCTGAGGAGGTTCCCCGGCCACGCCGTGGGGGGCGACCAGGAGCTGAAGGCCCTCAGGGACCTGCGGGTCTCGCTCTACCTCAACCTGTCGCGCTGCCGCCGCAAAACCAACGTGAGCGCCCGCCGCCGCCCTAGACGCCCCCGCCGCCGCCGCGCGGTTCACTCGCACCTGCCGTCGGCCGTGAGGAATGAGGTCATCGTAGCGGCCAGCATGACAGTGTGCCGCGCTGTGGTGGGAACATGAGTGAAGCGTGATGGGGGGTACACACGCGCTCGGCTGTGTGTGTGTGTGCATGGTCCGCGGTGCTGGAGAACATGTAACCAACGTATGTGCCCACAGGGGGACATGTTGTTCTCCTGGTCCAGGTGAGCCTCATGTAGCCTTGTGTCCAGGGGGAGATGGACAGATAGAGGACAGAACCACGGGTGTTTTTAGAAACTAGGTCGGGCGACACCAGTGGCTCTGGGTGAAAGGGAGCTACCTTCTTAATGACTCCATGTAGATGTGAGGAACCACGTGTGGATCTTCATCCCAGCAGCTCACCCTCAGCCTGACGGAGCAGCAGCGTGCTGGCTTGTCTCTACGTTCAGCTACGTCCATCCTGTTGAGAGGAGGAGTGACCTGCTTATACAGCTGTGTCTCTCATATATAGCACAGTGTGTGTTTGTGTGTGTGAGTGTGTATGCGCGTGCGTGCGTATGCTGTGTGTGCTTGTGTTTGTGTGTGTGTGTTTGGGCGGCTCCAGGGCCTAGTTGGGCTCCCATCAGTTATCTCGGGGTCCCAAGAGACTTCAAGCGGTCAGTGAGAAGAATGATTAATAGGAGGATGGTTTGATGTGTTCGAGGCTATCTCTCTCCCTCCGTCTCTCTGCTGCTACCGCTCGCCTGTCTCATTCATCACTCACTCCTCTATTCATCTCATCCCCCCATCTATCCATCTTTCCTTCCCTTTCTCTCTCTCTCTCCTCTCCACCCTCCTCCTCTTTCCGCTCTCATCTCTCCTATTCACTCTCCTCTCCTCCTCCTCCTTGTCCTCTCCTATCTCCTCCTCCCTACCATCTGTTCTCTGCTGTAGATGATGTGCGTGTCCCTGACACCATGTGTCCACGTATCCTGTTAGCACACAGCGCTAGTCGGATGGCGTGGTTAGACATTCCGCCGCGCCGATCCGACAGCGTATGCGTGAAGTCGTGCGTCTGAACTATCAAGGTCAGCACCTTCCAGTAGCGCCGCGGCATCGTTACAGCGGGAAAGTTCCTCGCTGAATCTGCCCCTCTGTTGCTAGGCGGGCTGGCCTATCACAGGCCACTAGATGTTCTGATGGTATGCCCTCCATTTCAATTTTTAAACACCACGAATAATCCACTCATGCATGCAAATAATGTAATATATGGTTGTATAATATGAAATGGTACAGTTTGTAAATGTAACGGTGTTGTAGTGTACTTGAAGGAGACGAAACACAAAACGAAGATGAATTGGCATGATGGACTGTAGGAATTGTCCATCTTCTCCTCTAGCAAAGCATGCTAAGCTACTGGCGCTAATGCTGACCGAAGGAAAGAGGAACCGAGTTTGAGTCCTGTGATGACAGTAGAGGAGCGATGCCAGCATCAGTGCAAGCCTGCCCACTCCCCGTTACATAAACATGTACAAAGGTGAACTAGAACCGTGCAGTGGTGAGGACTCCAAGTCAGAAGGTTCTGGGTTCGATGACCTCCTACAGCAAGATGACCCCACAACCCCCACAAGTAGTTGGTGTAAAATACAGCTGTGTTGTGAATAGTTTAGACATGTGCTTCATGAAGTCTGTTCTATCTGTGTTATCTTTCTGTTTTAAGTCTCTTCTCTGTGTTTAACTTTTCTCTCTGCTGGTGAACACTTCCCTCTGGTTAAGTGTCTTTTCTGTTTTCAGTCTTTTCTCTTCTCTGTTTCAATTTTCTTCTCTGCTTTAAGTTTCTCTCTTTTTTACCTTCTTGTCTGGTTTAAGTCTGTTCTCTCTGTTGTAAGTCTATTCTCTGTTTTAAGACTCTTCTCTCTGTCTGAAGTCTCCCCTTTTTAAGTAGGTCTTCTCTGTTTTAAGGCACCTCTATCTTTTCCACGCCTCCTCTCTGTGTTTTCAGCCTCTTGTCTCTCCTCTCTTTTCAAGGACTTTGGCATCGCTGAGGACTTTGCTACCAAGGCGTTGGAGCTGAAGCCGTGGTCTTATGAGGCATACTATGCCCGAGCCCGAGCCAAGAGGAGTAGCCGGTGAGGGCAGATCCCCCCCTCTGTGATATGATGGAGTCTAGACTGAGGCCCTGTCCCCATATGCCCTCTCCCCCTCCACATTACCCTTCTGTTCTGCACTGTAGAGTCTAGACTGAGGCCCTGTCCCCATATGCCCTCTCCCCCTCCACATTACCCTTCTGTTCTGCACTGTAGAGTCTAGACTGAGGCCCTGTCCCCATATGCCCTCTCCCCCTCCACATTACCCTTCTGTTCTGCACTGTAGAGTCTAGACTGAGGCCCTGTCCCCATATGCCCTCTCCCCCTCCACATTACCCTTCTATTCTGCACTGTAGAGTCTAGACTGAGGCCCTGTCCCCATATGCCCTCTCCGCCTCCACATTACCCTTCTGTTCTGCACTGTAGAGTCTAGACTGAGGCCCTGTCCCCATATGCCCTCTCCCCCTCCACATTACCCCTCTGTTCTGCACTGTAGAGTCTAGACTGAGGCCCTGTCCCCATATGCCCTCTCCCCCTCCACATTACCCTTCTATTCTGCACTGTAGAGTCTAGACTGAGGCCCTGTCCCCATATGCCCTCTCCCCCTCCACATTACCCTTGTGTTCTGCACAGTAGAGTCTAGACTGAGGCCCTGTCCCCATATGCCCTCTCCCCCTCCACATTACCCTTCTATTTTGCACTGTAGAGTCTAGACTGAGGCCCTGTCCCCATATGCCCTCTCCCCCTCCACATTACCCTTGTGTTCTGCACAGTAGAGTCTAGACTGAGGCCTTGTCCCCATATGCCCCCTACTCCTGCCACCCATCTGTTCAGGCAGACCGCTTTTTCTTAGAGCACAATTTTTATGAGCAGTGAGGGCAACACATTGTATTCCCTGCCCATCTGAGCAGCACCTTGTTTCCTGTTTCGTTACAGAACTGTTCCACCTCATAAAACTAATCCACACCACTGGGTTAAGCTTTCAGAAGGGGACTTTAAAAAGGTGTATTTCTACAGTGGCCAATCTTCACGGTGTGGTTTACACACACTTTTTATTACAGTTAACGAGTGATGGCTTGTGGTTTGTGTTCGCCAATTACGCCTCCAGTGACATGATTGGTCAAAACAACAATGAAGCAAAAGAAAGTGAAACGCTGATCCACTCATTTTTCCTGCGTACTCTGCGCTATGTTTAGAAACGAATCAGCGTCACAACGTGGAGCCATTAATTGCTTCTGGTGGCAACCACGGCTCAGTCCTGAGTGAATGGTGATGCTCAGCACCAACAACGGCCAGCAGCGGGTATCAGCTGAATGCGCTGCTCGCCCTTCGTCAATAGTGATACTAAATATAGCATCAGCGACATGATAACCTAGCACCAGTACATCTCACACTCCTGCTGCAGAGCGTAGGGTGTCCCCATTCCTCAACAGGTCTGGTGTATCCCAGCATGCATTTAGGTTTTCATTTCAACCTGGTCGCCAACTTCAAGAGAACGCCAGCGTAACGCTGTCTTGATTAATCTGCTCTCTGCAGGCACTTTGCTGCGGCGTTGGAGGACCTAAAGGAGGCCGCACGGCTGGCTCCCTCCAACAGGGAGATCCGCCGGCTGCTCACCCGTGTGGAGGAGGAGTCGCTGCTCCACCAGAAGACCTCCACCTCCTCCTGCCCCCTGCAGGAGAACAGCCCCTCCCACCACCCCCTCCCCGCAGAGCCGGAGGCAGGGGGGCTGGAGAGACGGAGCCCCACCGAGAGACTCCTGCAGGAGAGGGAGGAGCAGGGCCAACAGGAGGAGCAGGAGGAGCGCCAGACGCAGTCATGTGGGAAAAGGAGCGCTGAATACTGGCCCCAGAACCCCTATGGCCCCAGGAGGCCCGGGGGTCTGGGGGAACAGCAGACCAACCAGACCCAGCCCAGTCACTCCCTCCAGACCGGGGCTGGGGGGCGGGGCGGGGGGCGACCGCTCTCCCTGTGCGGACCCCCGAGCCCCTTGCCAGGCCGACACAAGCCCACATCCCTCAGACCCTCCCCCGGCCTTGGCCTCCACATCGGCCCCCTCGCCCCGACCCCTGATGTGGATCTCTCCGCTCACCACAGTCCCCCAGACCCATACCTCCCCAACTCCCCCCCTGCCACCTCCCCCCCTCCTCCCCTCCTCCATGCCTACCACCCTCTGTCCCCCCCAGCCACCTCCCCCAATGCTCCCCTCCTCCACCCCTACCATCCTCTCTCACCCCCAGCCACCTCCCCCCCTCCTCCCCTCCTCCACTCCTATCTCCCCCTCTCCCCCCCAGCCACCTCCCCCCATGCTCCCCTTCTCCACCCCTACCAGCCCCGCTCTTCCAGTTTCTCCCGGGTGTCCGACCGCCTGACCCACCCCCCCAGCACTCTGGACAGTCTCTCCCTGGAGGGGAGGCGTGACGTGGGCACCGCAGGGTCTCGGGGCTCCAGCTCCAGCCAGGCCTCCAGCGGGACCCTGTCAGACTGCGGCCGGCAGCAGGAGGCTCCGCGCCTCCCCAGGAGCAGCGGCAGCTTCAAGACCAAGCAGGAGGTGAAGCCCCGCCCCTTTATGGGCGTCACGGACAAGTCAGTCAGAGTCCAGACCCACCAGACGTCTGGGAGAGGAGGAGGAGGAGGAGAAGGAGGAGGTGGAGGAGGAGGAGCAGAGGGCTTCAACATGTCCCTGGTGGAGTTCCAGATGTTGAACAGTGAGCTGCAGTGGGGGCAGTACCAGGAGCAGGGGGTCCCTGGGGGTCCAGGGAGGGAGTTCAGCGAGGCGAGGGCCAACAGAGACGCCCCCCCACTGCACCGCGGGCCCATCAAACCCAAGCGCTCGTTCATCGAGTCCAACGTGTGAGGGGCTGCCTGTCGCCCCCCAGTGGCCACTCAGTTTTAATGCTCCTTTAAATCCTCTGGCCTTGAGCTTATATCTATACAGCGAGGGTAGTTTTTAGAACATTACAAAGAAATAATATTCTTAGAATGGGTATGTGTTATTCCTAGAAATATGAATCCTAAAGAGACATAAACATGTGCATGATATTAAAACGCATTAGGAGCCAGATATGAACATTTGGATTGTGGAGTGGAGAACATTTATATTTGTACGGCATACACTTAACTTTCAGATGATATATTTCCACGTAAGAGTTATTGGTTCAGTCGGTATAAGATCTTTAAGACGACTGGGCAATCCTATTCTTGGTACGTTTGATAAATTGCGTTGTAATTCATTGATTGAAATGATTCCTTCTAAAGAAAATGCTTTATTTATTTTTGGAAGCAGATGGGAAATGTTTGTGAGGAAGATAAGGAGAGTGTTTACAGGGTGGAAGGACTAGTTAGCTCTGTTTATCCAAAGTATTATTCTATATCATAGACAGTAGCCACACAATCCTGGTGGTACATTACTACATTCAGAATTATAATGCTAATAAAAATTAAAGATGGAGTAGAGTGTTTCACTTTCTTTTGAATATATTTTACCTCCCTACTTTTAAAATGTTGGACTGGTGTTATGGGACCTGGTGTTGGACTGGTGTTATGGGACATGGTGTAATGGGACCTGGTTTAATGAGACCTTGTGTTGGACTTGTGTTATGGGACCTGGTATTGGACTGGTGTTATGGGACATGGTGTTGGACCGGTGTTATGGGACCTGGTGTTGGACTGGTGTTATGGGACATGGTGTTGGACTGGTGTTATGGGACTTGGTGTTGGACTGGTGTTCCACAGGACCTGGTGTTGGACTGGTGTTATGGGACCTGGTGTTGGACTCGTGTTATGGGACATGGTGTTGGACTGGTGTTATGGGACCTGGTGTTGGACTGGTGTTCCACAGGACCTGGTGTTGGACTGGTGTTATGGGACCTGGTGTTGGACTGGTGTTATGGGACCTGGTGTTGGACTGGTGTTATGGGACCTGGTGTTGGACTGGTGTTATGGGACCTGGTGTTGGACTGGTGTTATGGGACCTGGTGTTGGACTGGTGTTATGGGACCTGGTGTTGGACTGGTGTTATGGGACTTGGTGTTGGACTGGTGTTCCACAGGACCTGGTGTTGGACTGGTGTTATGGGACCTGGTGTTGGACTCGTGTTATGGGACCTGGTGTTGGACTCGTGTTATGGGACCTGGTGTTGGACTGGTGCTATGGGACCTGGTGTTCCACAGGACCTGATGAGTGTGACTAAGGGCCTTGATTAAAGTGGTAGCTGTTTGGACGGGAAGACATGGAACCTTCCAACCAGCAGACAGCCGTGAAGACCTTCGCATGACTCAGGTCAGCTTCTAGTGGATGACTAGCCTCTATCATCGCCAGGAAATGTCAGGAGAGACTGAGATCAAGCAGACAGTGTTAATCACAGAGCATTATCTCGGCTCTAAATACCACAACATGAGCCCTAGCTTGTTATTGTGCCAACCCTGCAGTCCTACGGTACCATTATACCACTGCCCTGGAAGTACAGACACGTTAGAGAGTCATGGTCTCACAAAGCAGACTGCAGTACTGCTGGGCCCGAGATTATACACTCCAGTTAACTTTACATTTTACCATACAGTCTATGGCAAACCATAGACCGTAACTTAGACTCTATGTTCAACCGTAGACTGTATACATGTATCAATTATTTATGCTTTATTTGATCAGACAGATACGGTGTACATAGAGACACTGAGAACAGCTATCTCGTATCACAGTGTTTACGGCTGAGGCAATTACGCAACACCCGTCGATAGAAGGACTTTTGTGAAAATATGACATTAAAACAGGAAGGTAAAAAGAAGGTAAACTGAGTATAGCAAGATACAACTAGAAAACGCAATTCCATGGATTATGGAATTACCATGGCATGACAATGTAAAAGGGCTGCAGTGTAAACTAGAAAATGTAATCCCACACTTGAGTCATAATTTATGGATAAAGTATCTGCTAAGAGCCATAATAATATTCCAATTAAATTCAACTGAGTGAATATGCAATGATTGATAGTGGATTTTGGGTGAGTTAAGTTATGTGGGTAAGTTGAGTTTGCCCAGAATAGAGTTGTATGAGAATGTAGAATGAGAATGTGAGAATGTATCTCGTTTTAGACTGCAATGTTTATTGTACAGTTGTTCAAGGCCTTTTAAGGTCACACATGACATTACCCATGCACAGAGACAGGCTTGGGCACAGTGAAGCCACAGTTTATTCAGAATGGCTCTATAGGGTATGTACTTTTGGAATAGAATCTACCACATGTATTCAGGAATGTATAAGCTGTATTTAAGCAAATACTATATAGCTGCTAGTTAACCAGCTGCTAACACCAATGATATGTCAATACTTCGTTAGTTAGTAAGTTTGATTTGCACTCTCATACAAAGACAACATTAACGAACATTTGACGACAAAGTCAAGTAGCTCAACCAATACCGACAAATGGAAAACTTACCTTGCTTGTCATTTGTATGAACTGACAGTTTGACGAGCGAATCAGTGAATCCAACAGACGATAGCCTAGACCGGGTTCACACAGTGACAGCTGTAGTCTAGTTCTAGCCTAGTTCTAGCGTGTGTCAATCGTTGTCAGCTGGAAAGTTGATTAGCGGAGTCATGGTAACAATGGGGTCAATAGGCTCAATGTTATTTCAATGGAGAGTTTCTTGACTTTAAAACGCTTATAGCTTGAAAAGTATAAAGTTTTCAGATCTGAAAAATACATAGCCGACCTACACG
The DNA here is from genome assembly GCA_036785325.1 of Urophycis tenuis. Classification (NCBI taxonomy): domain Eukaryota; kingdom Metazoa; phylum Chordata; class Actinopteri; order Gadiformes; family Phycidae; genus Urophycis; species Urophycis tenuis. The sequence goes on along the minus strand of JAXIVH010000005.1, from coordinate 11,935,945 downwards.
TAACGAGACGTTTGCAATGACGTCTCGTATGACCGATATGATCCAGTTGGAAGCGCTGTATTAAATTTCGGTTTTGGTGGCAAGAATAAAATTGGAGTGCGATAACAGTATGCCTGTCATGACGTAAGACGTCCTGCCATGCATAATAAAAAAAAACTAGAAAACGCAATTCCAAGGAATTACCATGACATGACAATGTAAAAAGGCTGCAATGTAAACTAGAAAATGTGTGCATAGAAATGACTGTGATCTTTCTGATCAATACTTCGCTAGCTAGCGCTAGTAAGTTTGCACTCTCATATCAAGACATTAACGAAAGGTTGACGACAAAATCAATGACCCCCAACAAACACCCAAAACTGGAAAACTTACCTTGGTTGTAATTTCAGATATTTGTATCAAATGGCAGTTTGACGAGCGAATCAACTGCACGGCAGTGAATTGAGCAGAGGATAGTGAAAAGGTTCACAGCTGTAGCGTGTGTCAATCATGCCAATGCTGCTTAATCGTTCTCAGCTGGAAAGTTGATTAGCGGAGTCATAGTAACAATGGGATTACGGGCTCAGTTAGTTGTAGGCTATCTATACAGGGAATTTCATGCTTTTTTAATCACAAATAGCTCAAAACTTATAAAGGTTTCATATCTGAAAAGTAGATAGCACACCTACAATTAACGAGACCTTTGTAATGACGTTAGATCTGTATCATGTGATCCAATGGTACGGCGGGAATTAATTGCAGTAAAAAGTCGCGAGAATAATTATAAAGTGGGATAACAGTTCATGGCATGACATCATGCCATGAAAAAACACATTTATTAGTAACTACTAGTAGAAAGTAGCAACAGAAAATGGACATGAGTACATGTTTGTTGCTGAATTAACCAGGATTTGGTAACTCTATTAACAGTTTGCAGCAAATGTCAGGTGATCAGGTATCATTTTAGGATAACTTTGCTCCTCACACAAAAGGCTGTCTGACAAAAGATGTTTAGCAGAGTGAAACTTTACAGCTGCTATGTGTAGCTGCTTAGGTGGATCTGCTGCAGCTCTGTAGTCTCTTGATGTGTTGACAAAGAAACTGCAAATCCATTTAAACATTTTAAAACAAGCTTTACATCATGAAAATCAATAGCGTTTGCAAAATGGAAAAAACTTGTATTCTTTAAAAAATAGGCAATGATGGCAACATATTTGCTTTTACTACAGCTTCCCAAGGCCTCGTTGTTCAGATGCTATGTATTTAATTACTGAATGACCTACGATCAGGTAGTTACACTGTAGGACCGATGTGAAAATATAATTGAATTTAAGAACAGAAACAACCTATAAAACGTCCAGCGGTGTTTTCTCATCCAGAAACAGGGTTAGCCTTAATAATTTTATAAATTTTATAAATATTCTTTAAGCATGAATGATCCCAAATCCTTCACCTCGGTTACTTGTTCAGTGAGCTCACCAATTCAAACATTCACGGATTCACTTGCAGGTATAATTGAGAAACAGACTTGTTTAGGGTTCAGAGTCAAGCAGGAGGCATCAAGCCATGCTGATACTTTTCTAAGATTTTGGCTAGTTTATCTGCAACAGCATCACAGCTTTGGCTGGATACATGGATGACTTGACTGCATCGCCAGCTTACATCTGAAGACTCATATGTCTGGCAAGTCATTAAGATGCAATATGAAAAGGATGGGACCCAAGACGGTTCCTTGGTGTTTTCCTGCTCTCAACTTTTTTTTTATCCTTTAAATATGAGTCAAACCATGACACTGGTTGTTTTGGCAAAGTAAACACATGAATACTCATATAAATAATGAACCATAATGTCTTAACCGTATAGGTTATAGACTGTTTATCTTCAACTTTAATGTTAACTGTAGACTGTATACATAGACTCACTCTATGGTTAACCGTAGGTTGTACCATGACTGGTTTACTGAAGACTATATACATAGACTCTATGGTTACCATAGGCAGTACCATGACTCTGGTTAACTGAAGACTGTATACATAGACTCTATGGTTAACCGTAGGCTGTACCATGACTCTGGTTAACTGAAGACTGTATACATAGACTCTATGGTTAACTGAGGCTGTACTGATACATAGACTCTATGGTTAACCTTAGGCTGTATAAAACCAGCAACCTATGTTAAAGTTGATCATCCACCCAGTGGTGGATCACTGACGGCTGTTTCAGCGTTGAGACTCTGGAAGATAACATGTGAAGTGGTGCAAGTCATTGGTTTAGGAGGACATGCTGACCAGAGGTGTGGACGACCTCATGGCAGGGATCATTGTAGTTACCAAAAAGCACTAGATCCTATCCTAGATCACTGAAATAAGTATTATTATTCTAGTAATTAACACTTGATCCTAACCTCGATCACTGAATTAAGTAATAATATTCTATTAATTGTAGGTATAAAAAAGCACAAGATCCTATCCTAGATCCTTACCCAGAACATTGGAATAAATTATTAATATTTTGCGAAATAACTGCGTAAAATAATATGGTCGTTGATCTAACAAATTATATTTAGCTTTCCTTGGCCAGGATCTGGTTCTTATTCACTGTTGCCATGTCAACAGAAGTTGACAGGAACTGTCCGATAATATACATAAAAACACAAGATGTCGTGCATAGCCCATAAATGCTCATAATAATAATAATAATGATGATGATAATAATAATAATAATAATAATAATAATAATAATAATAATAATAATAATAATAATAATAATAATGATGATGATAATAATGATAAAAAATCCCTCAGAGTACAAACAGCAGGGGTTACGCTTGAATAATAGACTCACAGACAGCTGAATAATATTATTTAATTTGGGTATAATTAATTCATTAAAAAAAAATAAGTAAAGGATAATTCATCAATCCTGCTAATCCTGTTTATACCAGTTCTACACCCCACATTTTTGATTGATTGGCTTCATGTGTTAAGTATTATTAGGGACCGAGCCTGTGAAACAGGACGAAGGGACCTTCGTCCTGTTTCACAGGCTCGGTCCCTAATAATACTTTTGTATTTTGTACTTTTGTTTTTGGTCAGTTTATTTATTATTATTTCTAGGGACTTTGATGGCAATTTGCACTATCTGAACATATACGAAAAGTCCTTTTTTTTTGGCAAAGTTGTCAGGCCTGGTGAAAAATTATATATTCTATGCGTACGTTCATGTCGCACACTAGGAAGGCCTCTAGGTGGCGCTGTTTTTGAGCAAAATCCGTAACGCTAATAACTCCCGCATAGATTGTCGCACATTCAAAAACTTCCACGCATGCGGGCAATAATGCTGCACCTCCTTATGTCGGCCCCGCCCACTTCCGCCTGACTAATTTTTTTGCTAAAACGCAAAAACGCAAAAAACATGTGTCTGCAGCATCTAATCATGGGGCTTTCTCCGATTCGCACGAAACTCAACCTGTAGCATCTCCAGACTGAAAGATGAAAAAACGTCATATAACGTATGTTGAAATTCCCGAAGATAAGCGCGTTATAATTTTTTTATTGTGTACATTTCACGTTAAAAAAAAGTCAATCGACCATTTGTCCACATTCCTATGTCCGTTCGACACCAAGCTTGGGGCCCTACTTTGTTGTACCTCCAATATGCATCCTACAAAATTTGTGGTCATTGCATTAGGTGGCGCTCTTTAAAATCACAAAGTTTATATCTTATTTACATTGTTTCTTGAACATGTATTTAGAAAAATGTCCAAGTTGTGGATGTGTTTTTTTCTAAATAGGAAATTGTGTTCCGGTTTTCAGAGCAGGTTTGTCAGAGCAGAACCTGCCCATTGCACTTTTGACTGCTGTGTGTTTGAGAGAAAATACATGGAAAGTTGAGACTAGAGACAGTATAAGCCGGTCCAACACCTCCTCTGTAGAAGTGGTGAGCAGCTGGGGGTGGATTCACTGGACAGCCCGCAGTCCTCTTGAGCATATTGTGTAGGCCTATAACTAAACACAACCCTGGAGGTACAGGAGTTGCAAATAAAGGAATATCTGGAGAATATAAAGTGCTTCGGAATCTCTATCATTATAAATGCTAAAACCAATAGGCTACAAAATAAACTATGAATGTGCAGAATATCTACATTCAAAATGTTGATCCAAAGCAAGCACCTCGCTGCTTCGTTTGCACTGCGTGGTAACAGCTGTTCCGTCGAACATCGACGCTGCGTGTGCTTGTGATGTTGCGTAACACGTGCGTTTTATACCGATCTGTCACAATCCAACACCTTCAGCTCGCAGACTTCAGCGTGGCTGCAGTCATTGAGGCGACACGTTAATGGCAATCATGGCCAGTGGATTAATGGTGGGTGGGCAGTCAGGACAAGCAAAGTTCCAAAGACCAAAAAAAATGTCGACAACGTCAAATCAATACTACCATCTGGTGGTCATTTGCGTTTACAACAATCAGGCTGGAACACTGATTTGTTGGGCTGGTACGCGCATGCGCATTAAACCCCTGTCTTTTCAAAGAAGTGGCGCGAAACTCTGCCGTGACGTCACCGCGAACGACAACAACAACAACAACGCTCGTACACCATTTCAGCATCAATATATTCAGGTATTTCTATTAAAAAAAGATTATGTATATACTCACAACTTCGTATGATGATACCATATCGATTTATCAAGATGTATACATTTACAGCGCGCAGTGATGAAGCCGGTGCGAGGTTCCTCCAGGCCACTGAAGCTGAAGAACAGGAACAAACCCGGAAAGAGATCCTCAAAACCTCAGGTAACATACACGATGATTTTAATAAACTAGCTATGTTTAACGTGTTCGTGACACTATGTTTAATCCAAATATGATTAATCGTGGTGTCTTGGTCCATTTGTTAAGAAGGAGCCCGATCCAGCGACGGTTCGCCCCAAGTCGTCTAAGAAGGCGTCAGGTGGGTTTTCATCTGGACCCCTTCAGTACATCCAGTCGTTAGACTAACTGTCAGAGCCACGGGCTGAGTAGGGTGTCGGCACAAAGTACTGGATCTCAGCACAACATACTGAACTGGACCGACAGGCTGGGTCCAGTAGAGTGTCAGCACAAAGTAGCCTGCTGTGCTGCAGGCTGGGAACATAACAAACGTATAAGAGTAGCAGAAATGCACACATTAGAGAGAGTCAGGTTGACATTATTGACCATAATACATGTCCAGCATGTCTATATTATACTGGACATTACTGACCATTAGACATACTGTATCTAATATATGCTGTATTATACTGTGCATTGTTAACCATTTTTGTAAGTGACGATTGCTATTATATTATTGAGACTACAGTATACTATATACATGTACATATTTTCGAAAGTACATTGTATTGTCTATCATACCTTGTATGTCATAGCATGTACAATGAGTCCAGTCCTTCCTGTGTGCTTGTGGGGGTGCAGGTTAGACCAGGTGTTAACGTGTTGCCCACCTCCTGTCTGCCTGCTGTGTTGTTGGTCTTCCTCAGGTAAACGCAAGAACAGCGGTCAGGATAAGTGGCAGCCGCTGACCCGGTCGTCCATCGCAGCGCTGCAGAACATCCTGGACCTGTCTGTGCTGTAGGTCCCACTGCACACCCTCACACACTCGGCTCTCTTGTCTTATTTAACCGTGTCCGCCTTTGTCTTACAGAACGTGTCTTAACCTGAACCGGAGGGAGAAGGAGGAAACGAGGAAACATCTGAACATTCTGAAGAACAGGTGGCTAAACACAGATACGCATAACTTGGTATCATAAGAGTTTTACATCAAATTAAATCAAAAAGGAAATGCAGTCCTAGTGAATGGACTCTACATGTATTTTGTGTGATGATAATTGTTAACACCAGATGTATGATGGACAAACCAGCCTACCAGTTGGTACAGTCCGCTGGTAGACTGATCTATCATACCAGTTGGTATAGTTCACAGGTAGGCTGATCTATCTATCATACCAGTTGGTACAGTCCACTGGTAGACTGATCAATCTATCATACCAGTTGGTACAGTCCACTGGTAGACTGATCAATCTATCATACCAGTTGGTACAGTCCACTGGTAGACTGATCAATCTATCATACCAGTCGGTACAGTCCACTGGTAGGCTGACATAGATACAGGCACAGCCTTTATATATTTGAAACAAAATGGCAGGTTTGCCACCAATGGCAATGAGCTGTGTTTGTGCTTTCAGGATGCGTAGATTTGGCGAGCTTGAGGCAGGGAGTGGGGGGGGGGGGGGGGGGGGGGGGGTCTCTTCTCACGATGGGACACCTGGAATGCGGTGCTTCTAAGATGCGTAGATTGGCGAGCAAGAGGGCAGGGACCTTGGGGGGGGGGGGGGGGGGGGGGGGGGGAGCGATGTCCCTTTCAGTTACTCGTGGAGACATTGCCTTGTCAACTTCTTCCACCAAAAACTCCATGTTTATTCTCCTTGCCTTGTTTGTTGTTCTTCTTTCCATGGTTGAATTGACAAAATAAACTGTTGTTGTGGACGCTATGATTCATGACTTGGTCACGTGACCCTGGTCGTGTCTGCACTGACCCTGGTCCTGTCTGCCCTGACCCTGGTCCTGTCGGCCCTGACTCTGGTCCTGTCTGCCCTGAACCTGGTCCTGTCTGCCCTGAACCTGGTCCTGTCTGCCCTGACTCTGGTTGTGTTGCCAGGCTGCAGGATGCCTGCGCCGGGCTGAGGGTTCCTCCGGTGGCTCGGAGGGACTACGAGGCGTCTCCTGGGCGGCTGCAGGAGGAGAGCAGGAGGTCTCTGGACGGGAAGAAGACCCTGAGCCTGCTGAAGGTCAGAGGTCGACACACTGACATCACACACATCCCACGCTGCTGACGGAACGTTAGGGGCGGAGCTAGGAGTCCTGATGATACTTAAAATAAATGCAATGGCGCCCTGAAGCCTCTCGTGAAGACGCTGCATGGCGTCACGTTGAGCGCGTTTCCTCACGACCTCCACGGGGGTCGCAGCAGGTGGGAGCAGCGCAGGACCCCACAGGATGAACAGCCCGGTGGTCCGCTGTACTGCTGGTTCAGTGGGTCTGAACAGCCACCAGTGGATTGTGCGTGCAGTGCAGTACGTCGCGTAGCGGGCCGATGTTTTCATCGGCGGACCTCCGACCGAACTCCCCTGGAGCTCCGCTGACTCCAGCAGTTGTGCTCCAGATGTTGTCCTTGTTTGAGGTGTCCCGGTGTGACGGTCGTACAGCTCGCCTGCGTTCCTCCTCCTGGAGCGCCCGCCGCGCCTCGGCCATGACCCACACAGCGTTGTAGTTGTTAATGGTTTTATATATAACCACAGTGATTTATTTATGATGTGGCTCATGATCCCACCATAGGGCTCATGATGCACCCCTTTTTACACCCTACAGTGTCGGCAAAGCACACAGCAATTGTGTACAGGAATGCAAAGTATGACTACTATCCATGAAATGTATCACCACATTTTGAATTTTTTTAATATGCGACTACAACTACTGATCTGTACATGATTTAATTCATTTACATACAAAACCAATGTACTTTCGTCCAAAACCCAGTTTACTCTTTGAGGGATGTGTTGGCACACATTGAAAAATAGACTTCAAGGCTATTTTGGCGTTTTGCTGGACGTCAGACACACTCTGTGCAGCGGCTCTCATTTATTATTGATCAGTGATTATTAATCATCATTGATTAGAGCGGGAGCTTTTCCTCGCTGCTCGACACGAGGCTACGCCACACTGTGTTTTTGTGCCCAGTCTGACAGTGTGTGTGTGTGTCTGTGTGTGTGTGTGTGTGTGTGTCTGTCTAGTCTGATCTAGATAACCTGCTGGCTGTGCTAGAGGATCGGGAGGAGGAGAGGAGATCTCTGGAGCAGAGCTGTAGCTCCCTGAGACACCAGCTGGAGGAGGAGCAGGCTGTCGAGGTACACACACACACACACACGCCCTCAAATGATCGTGGTCCAAATCTCAAATGAAATGCACTGTTAGTCAGAGCGTATAATAAGATATACAGTAAATTTGGACTCAAATCGCCCTCATCAGGGCGTGCCATCGCATGAGTTACCTCATATTGGACGTTTTGTGGTGATGAGGAAAAGCAAGCTCTGGATTCATCTGCTGAAGTCACCTTCCCCCCCGGGGACAGCAGGCGGTACCGCTGGGGGGTCCAGTGTGGCCCGGTACGGGATCACGTGCCTCCGGGCCCAGGTTTCCTCTTCGGTGCGCCGGTCCTCATTTTAACGTCCGCTTAACAACTTGAGACGCGAGAGCAGCGTTGTAGAGATGTAGACGGACGACCGTCCCTACGGCCGGCTGGCCTCGCAGGCCGCCCAGGCCACAGGCGGCGTCCCTCCACGCTCCTGACGGCGTTCCTGCTGACCTCGAGGAGCGGACGTCGGGGCGCGTAAACGCCAACATGGTGACCGCAGTGCTTCCAGAGTCCTGTCCCGGCCCAGCCTGAACGGCGCCGTCGCCTCCTGATGAACCGGCGGTCCGCCGGGAGCTTGAAGTGTTGTCTTCTTCTGTCTCCTCAGATGATGCAGCTGGCTGAGCGAGGTGTCCTCCGTATTCCTGTTCCACCAAAAATACACAAATACACAACCACACTGCAGGTAGAGGTACTACAGTAAAGGGTAAAGGGGCGTTTAGCAGACGCTTTTGTCCAAAGCGACTTACAATCAGTACATTTGTGGGGTTCGACATGTGTACAGTTGGAGGAGGGGGATCAAGGGGATTGAACCGCCGACCCTACAGTTAGTGGGCGACCCGCTCTGTTCACCCGCTCTACCCACTGAGCTACTGCCGTCACTAGACTACAGTACTGCTAGACTATGAATACACCTGTACACAACAGGTAGAAGTACTACAGTTCTGCTAGACTATTAATATACCTGTACACAACAGGTAGAAGTACTGCAGTTCTGCTAGACTATGAATATACCTGTACACAACAGGTAGAAGTACTGCAGACCTGCTAGACTATGAATATACCTGTACACAACAGGTAGAAGCACTGCAGTACTCCTAGATTAGAAATACACCTGTACACTACAGGTAGAAGTACTGCAGTACTGCTAGGTGTCCATATTGAAAGGCCTACTGTGTGTGTGTGTTTAGGCCCAGCTCAGAAGCCTGGTTCCCGGGGAAGAGGAGGCCGAGAAAATGGCCAGAAAACTAGGAGATGTCCTGTTCACCTCTGAACCACTGCAGGACGCCCGCCACCTGCTGGCCAAGGCTGGACACTGCGCAGACTTGCTGCTCTCTGCTGGACCTACCCGCCCAGTAGACCAGACCCAGTAGGACCACCAGAGAGTTGACATAGTAGGCCTACCAGAGAGTTGACATAGTCAACTATGTCAACATAGCCCTCTGACCTAGTAGGCCTACCACAGACCAGACCTGGTGGAGTGGTCAGGGGTGACCCCTCCCCCAAACATGGATGTGGTCTTGTTCCCCAGAGAGCTCCACTGGGAACAACTGCTACGGTACCGACAAACAGCCCTGACCCTCCCCAGTCTTGTCAAGGCGTCCCTCTGTTGACCGGGAGGGGAGATCCTTTGGTGTTAGTGTCTGTGAAGCGCTGCCTGGAGCATGTCGTGCTGAAATACTTCATGCTATGTTGCTTTGGTTTTCTTTAATGATTTATGTCCAGTCCCATGCCATGTGTGTTTGTTTCTTTGTGATTTTTGTGTCATGTAAAAAAAAACTATGTAAGAAAAACATGCAAATACTAAGCTTGTCAGTCAATCACGTGAACCTCTTAAATAAAATGCAGAGTGGAATACACTCCACAAACAGTCGTATAAACTAACAAGTTGGCCGTTTAACCAAGTTGGAGATCTAAAGGGAGCCGGGACACAGAACCCAGAACCTTTTAGCCCGAGTCCCTAAATCCACAGTGTCTGCACTGTTAGATGAACCCACTAGTCCTACGTTCCTCTGTTACTCTCCCTGTCCCACACAGATAACATGGGAGACGTATGTTGTATTTACAGGTGCATCTCAATTAATTAGAATGTCATTGAAAAGTTGTAAGCCATAATCATCAAATTAAAAGAAATAAATGCTTGAAATATATCACTTTGTGTATTGAATCTATATAATGAGTTTCACTTTTTTAATTGAATTACTGAAATACATTAACTTTTCAATTATATTCTAAATATGTACACTTGTCCCCTCATGTTCACACACAGGTTTCTTCGTTGTCTTGTTGGGTAGAATAATTCAACGTTTGGTCTCCTTTATTTCTCATCGGTACCACAAGGTGGCGGTGTTCACCAGTTGATTTAGAATTTTCAATTCCAAAAGAAATCAATTAATTATTATTCAAAGTTAAAGACACTGAGTGTTTTCTATTGTTTGATGATCAAAAGCCTTCAATATACTATATAATTAAGCCATAGGGGTTTAAAAAACATACATTATATTAAAATGTAATTTAATAGCCTATATAGCTGGCATCCCACCCAAAAAAGTATTCATCATCTTTTTTATTGTTGGTTTAATTATTAATCTAACCAATACGCATTTGCTTTTATTATTTAGAGATGAATATATTGAATAACGTCACTTATTAACGAATAACATTAACCTATGTTATTACATTTGTCTTTTGTCCAACCATTTGAATTCGAAGTTAAACTAATTAATTTTTTATAACAAACTCATCCATAATAAAGTTTGTTTGTCAAATTTGTGGGTCTGTAGTATTTATATTTAGTAGCCTAAGTATAGATGCAGTGCAATGTTATAAATATTCACTGTCTCTTTTGACTCAGTGAAAGAAGCTTCTATAATAAAAAAAAATAATAATAAAAAAGTAATGGCAAAAGTAGTCGGAAATATAAAATTATATTTCCCCAGGACCTTTAACGAAATAGTAAATAATTGTAAACATGTCGGATGGAAAAGCAAAATCATATTTATAGAACAGGATGTCATGCACATGATTTCAGTTTCATGAGTCATTGCCCCCTGTTGTTACATGCACATGCACAGAAGTTCCACTTTTGTTAAAGGTGGGGAGCCCCCCTCCTCTCACAGCCCACACAACCTGGAACTATTGCTGCCTCTAGCCCTGCAACTGAAATTAACCCTGAGTCAACCCATCCTAACCCCCAACTAATCCTAACTGTAACCGGCAGCTAACTAAGCGTTGTGGTTTGAGCTCCTGGAAGTGGCGGCGGGGGGGGGGGGGGGGGGGGGGGGGGGAGTTAAATCAAGCAGGTGGCTTTCAAACAGAAAGTTTGAAAACAGAAACTAAATGTTATTATTATATTATTATATTATGTTATTATATTATTATTAACTAAACATGATCCTCGTCGTGTTTTCATGCTACAATTTATATATGTGTTTATATATGTGTATATATATATATATATATGTATTATGTATGTATGCAGGTGATGAGGGTATATTTTCAGCGGCATTCACAAGAGAATATTGTACTTTTCATTAGTACATGTGAGTTCAGCAGCCAGGGTTTCCCCGCTGAAGCACCAGATGGTATCGGAGCACACGACTCCCGTGGAAACACCACAGCCAGACAGCAGTCTAATATGAATATGAAGCTCTTTGAAATCCCCGAAACCAACTTTAAACTGGTATTTTGTTTGGTTGAGTCGTTTTGAGTCAATCGCAAGGTTAAGTTTCAAGTTCAAGAAAACTTTTAAGAAATGTAACTGATCTACCACTTACTAATACTAAGAAACACACACACACACACACACACACACACGCACACACACACACACACATACATACACACAGTGTATGTATGTATACTGTATGTATATATATATATATGCATATTACTGATGCTAATACTAACAACAATGACTTGAAACACATCAAGGTTCAGCTGTCAGCCAAGTTCCGACTACAGGAAACCAGATGCATATTTACACACACACACACACACACACACACACACACACACACACACACACACACACACACATACGCACACACACACACACACACACACACACACACACACAGTCTATATTTACACACACCCTCACATGTGATTGCTTCAGACTGTGGTTACAGTCTGAAGCTTTTTCAACTGGTATTCAACTTCGGAGAACCTCTATAGTTTGTACATTTATTACATTTGTTGTTACCTCTGAGGGGAAAAAAGAGAGAGAACGGAGAGAGAGAGAGAGAGAGAGAGGAGTGAGGGGGATGTGATGGAGAGGGGTGAGAGACTTCATGACTTCTTGGAAATTCACGCTGATAATAACGTCTTCACCTCGTCCCCTTTGTCTCCACCTCCCCTCGTTCTCTCTCTTCCTCTTTCCCCCCTCCCTCTCTCTCTCTCTCTCTCTCTCTCTGTCTCTCCTCTCTCCGCATCCAAACTTTGGCCAGTTTCTGTGGACTTTCAAAATGTTTTTTTGCATAATTCCAAATGCAATTTTGCCATTTTGCCTCTTTCATTAAGGGGGGCCAGAATTCACTCACATATAGAAGTAGAGGTTCAATAATTGTCTGGAAAGTTGGAAGGCATATCTGAATTTTGATTAAATGTGTGTATCCTTAAGCCACAGTATGATACATCTTATGCCCTATATGAGCTGATTCGGCTGAAGCATCAAAAGCCTTCTTTGGAAGACGCCCTCATTTTTAGTTGTGTGCACTCTGTTGTGTGAATACAGTTTTTGCCATCTAATCTAAATTTGCTTGTTTCCTTTTTTGACAGATGATAATTGTAGTTTTTCCTTGATTTACTCAGACTGACATTACTTAAAGCTCAATGTGTACATTTATAATGGAATTATTATTGTATCTCCCAAGTTCAGTTCAATACAAAGGGCTTTATTTATGTTTTTATATAATCATTTATTATAAACATTATGGTATGTTGCTAAAACACACACAAGTAAAATACAATATTAAAATTGAAATATCACAAATACGACACAATAACAATCTAAAAGTGTACTTTAACTCAAATATAACACTATAGAAGAAGAAGAAGAAGAAGAAGAATTACTGATTTGATCCCGTGAGGGAAATTTGGTCTTCTGCATTTAACCCAATCGTGAATTAGTGGAACACTCAGAACACAGTGATGGTGAAGCACACAGTGAGGTGAAGCACACACTTAAACCCGATGCAGTGAGCTGCCTGCAACAGCGGCGCTCGGGGAGCAGTGAGGGGTTAGGTGCCTTGCTCAAGGGCACTTCAGCCATGCGCACTGGTCGGGGTTCGAACCGGCCACCCTCCGGTTACAAATCCAAAGCCCTAACCAGTAGGCCGGCTGCCCCACTATAGTGTTACAAAACAGCATTGCTTTTCACTTATTCAGGTAAATCACAACATCAGATCTCATGATGGCTTGGTTGCTAGGTTACCAGTTATTACTCATAAGTTAGCATTTCTCGTTAGCTACTGGGTCATCTCCGCGACAGTGAAAAAGCACGTTGACATCATTTAGTGGAAGCAATTCAACCCCCGAGACTGGGGAACATGGCTTGGGTTTTACAGCAGCGTGGGGAGGGAGAATAACAGCTTGAATCATCATATCTGGATCAGGTGATGAGAACTGAAGAGAAACAAGTTTGCTCACAATGGGATCATTCTATGTTTCTGTTGTCTATCTACATTGCCAACTTTAATGATATATCATCACCATCATATCAATGATATGTCATAATATAAACATATGATATGTATAATATGTCATAATATAACATATAATATGACATAACAGCCCTGTTTAAGGCAGCGCTGTACTGCCTGGTATTAGTGCTCAAAGTGCTTGATAAAATATCATGTTATAGACAGTTAGATGAAAGATAAGTTTACAGATAGATGATAAATTACATTCTAGATAGATTCTAGATTAGGTTTTAGATTAATCAGAAAGAGAGGGTACAAATGGATCTGAAGTTCATTACAAAACCTCACATGTGTAGACACCAGTCCCCTCTGTCAATGAACTGGTTTCACACGAGGTTATGAAAGTGGGGTTTTTTACTCATTCAATCCCTATGCGGGGATTTCTAGAATGACTCACAAATAATATCAGCATATAAATTATGTTCTTGATCTGAACCCACTTCACTTTTACACAAATGGAGAAAGTGAAGGCTGAGGAGAGAGGTTGATAGAGGAAGAGGGAAAGAGAGCGAGGGAGAGAGAGCGAAAGAGAGAGAGCGAGAGAGAGAGAGAGAGAGAAGAGCATGAAGAGAGAGGGAGTGAAAGTATAGCCCCGGACACATTGTGAATGAGGTGAGGCACCCTCAGGAAACAGGTCAGTAGAAACACACGCTCTTAGAACCCAGGAACTGTTCTCTAGCACATGTTAACGCAAACACATCATGTTCACTGGTTTCAACCACAACTGGATCTAAGGAACTGTGTGGACATAATGTCGTTGTTGTTGTTCTTTTGATTGAACTAATTCACATTTCTCAAACTATCTATTCGATAGTTGATGTTTGGTCATATGCCAGTTAATACTGCAATAGTAATTCATGAATATGGGAAACTAACAGAGTATCTAACTAGATTGAGTTACATATAGAGAGATCTATGAATATATAGATATATACATACATATAAAGGTCTATAATTATTTATCAATGTACATAAATATAGTGATCTGTATTTCAAATACTATGTCCTTCCTGACGTATCTCATTGTCGCCCCCAACAGGCCTGTCTGCGTCCTGCTTCTCCGAGCTGGGACCCCATAGCATTGCTTAGCTAACGAGCCCATGTAGTAGCCCTGAAGCAGACAGTCACTGCTAGCTGGCTGCTAGCCTCTGCTATGCGCGCTCATATAATTTTACCGTTATATCTTCAATCCACGAGGCTCTCAGGTTGGGGTTAATGCTAATCGTGATAGGGGTTGTTTTTCTACAAGACGCCTAGCATGCTAGCATTAGCCTCGCTCTGAGAAAAAACTACACATAATTAAATTGATTCAGACTGATTTAAAAACCTTCACAAAGCTGTAACATTGATTATTATTATTATTATTATTATTATTATTATTATTATTATTATTATTATTATTATTATTTATAACTTCATTCTAAACAAGTATCACAAATATAAATATAAATCTGTGTAGCCTATTTTTTGTTGTTGCCCTAATTGTACTTTGCAATACCCATTACCTAATAATAGGTAATAGGTAGGCCTATAGATATGTTTAATATGTTATATTTCATCTGTCTTATTACACGCATTTTCGTCCCTGGTAGGCTACTTAACTTTTATGGTCATTTATAGCCTATGTCACTTTTTATATTTTTCTAGACCACATTATTGTTTCCTTTATTATTCCTATTCTTAGTTTTCTTATTATTATTATCTATTTATTTATGTTGTAATCTCTTCTAATTTATAATTGTTATGGCTAATATTGCTAGAAAATGTATGTAACGATCTATACGGATTTTCTAAGTTTTTTGTATTAAAATGTAAATGAAGTAGGCTACAAATAATATGAATTAAAATACATAATTTTAACATTGACATGCTGGATGAACTGTATTTTAATAAATCACTTCAAAACTGTTGGGGCCAAGTTGTCCAATTACTTGTATCAAACATTATAACTCAACTGAATGCCTAAACTAAATGGGAGAAAAAAGCAAATTAAATTATAAGTATATTATACATACATACATATGAAATATATATATATATATATATATATATATATATATATATATATATATATATATATATATATATATATATATATATATATATATATATATATATATATATATATATATAAGACGAGTTGGGCGGTCCGCTGATCCGCTGGTCTCGCCACCGAGTTGTTTTAACGCAGTCTCTTGGTTCTGGACTGGGTGCGCAGCGCCGCACCAACCAATCCTTCCAAATTAGCGCCCGGCGTCGTGGACTACTTCGGGATGGACGGAGTTTATCGACGTGCAATATGCGCATAGTAATGAAGTCAGAAACCATGCGGACGTCGGGGTATTTGGTGTGCTTAAGTGGTTTCTGATCTCCGCTCCCGAGGTTATTATGGGATGGAGTCCGTCACTCCATCCCGTCGCTCGCACACAATTCTGATGTTGTTCAACTTGTTCTGCCTGAGTAGTTCAGCGGTTCTGGAGTCCATCTACTGGAACAGCTCAAACCCCAAGTAAGTTTTGTTGGTCATTTCTCGCTCTCTGGTCAGCTGAATAAACCTTCTCTAGAATTCTACTTCTTCTGTTGTTTAGACACATGACGTGTGTGCCTCACTCTTATTTATTTTTTTATGTCTCCCTGTTCTTCCACCATTTATTTATTTACATTGATGTGCTCTCTCTCTCTCTCTCTCTCTCTCTCTCTCTCTCTCTCTCTCTCTCTCTCTCTCTCTCTCTCTCTCTCTCTCTCTCTCTCTCTCTCTCTCTCTCTCTCACACACACACACACACACACACACACACCCAGGTTTGCGCCGGGGCAAGGCCTGGTCCTGTATCCTCAGATTGGGGACAAGATGAACATAGTGTGTCCGCGGGCAGTGGGCCGGGGTGAGACTGGGGGGGGGGAGTTCTACCGGGTCTACCTGGTGACCCGGGCTCAGCTCCAGAGCTGCTCGGTGGACCAGAGCGACACGCCGCTGCTGACCTGCGACAAACCACAGCAGGAGGTCAAGTTCACCTTCAAGTTCCAGGAGTTCAGCCCCAACCTCTGGGGCCTGGAGTTCCTGAAGGGACGAGACTACTACATCACCTGTAAGTTAGCTACATCACCTGTAAGTTAGCTACATCGTCTGCAAGTTAGCTACATCACCTGTAAGTTAGCTACATCACCTGTACTACATCACCTGTAAGTTGGCTACATCACTTGTTAGTTAGCTACATCACCTGTAAGTTCTACTTTGTTATTTGGTGTCACCCTAACACATTTGGTCGCACTTTTCCTGCCGCTTGTGTCATTATTGGCATGTTCTGTTTCACCGAGCATACATTTGAGTGTATTTGAAAAGATTAGCTCACTAATTAAGTGTAACATGTATATATTTTATTGCATAGGTGGTGTTTTTCTTTTTTACCCGTTAAAAACAGGCTGGAAATGAGGTAGTATACTCCAGGAACAAATGTATTTACTTGTCTGGTGTGTTTGTTGTTTTTTTATTGTTGAGATGCAATTTGACAGAAACTTTGCACAGTGTACAAACCACCCTTCAGCTGTGCGTCTTAACTGGAACTTAAGTGGGTAATGTTTCTAATGAGAGCACTTACACCAGTGCTGCACACAGCTCTATAACACCCAGCACTGGTCAAAACCTTCATTACCTTAAGTTAAGTACAGAACGAGACCCTAAAATCCATCTTCCAGCATGTGTTGTCCATGTGTTTCTGCTGGAAATTATTATAATATATATATATATATATATATATATATATATATATATATATATATATATATATATATATATATATATATATATCCAAAACCATTACTACAGTAGTTAAAATAAAGCAATCCATAGCAATAGTACTGATAGTAATCCATAGTTTATAACAACTTCTATGTTCCTAGCATAGATTTTTTTTCTTATATGTTTTCTATAAGAAAAGCTTCTGGCAGACTGTTCCAGCTGCTGGGGCAGTTCGATTCCTTTTTAAAACGTTAAAATTTTTGTCTACAATAGTGTGGTGAATTAGTGGAAAATGCATATCTAGTCCACAATAGTGTGGGGAACTATTCCACAGTACTGTGGCAAGCTAGTGGTTATCGTGCATCTATCCCACAATATTGTTGTGAGTTGGTGGTTAACGTGTAGTGTGGTGAGGTAGGGGTTCACCTGCATGTCGCGGGAGAGCGTTCACCCCCTGCCGTCCCTCGTTCGGTCAGAGTCACAGTGGCTCAGCATAGCGCCGTGCGTAGCGGCGTGTGTAGCGCCGTGCGTAGCGCAGTGAGACTGAGAGAGAGTGGCAGGCTTGTCTCTCATGGATGCTCCAACAGCCCTCTCTCTCTCTCTCTCTCTCTCTCTCTCTCTCTCTCTCTCTCTCTCTCTCTCTCTCTCTCTCTCTCTCTCTCTCTCTCTCTCTCCTCTCCCTCTCTCTGTGGTGGGGGGGGGGGGGGGGGGGGGGGGGACAAGGGAGATGTTCCGCTCCAGAACACAGCGAGACCTGACAGCACATCTGACGTCTCCGCTTTCAGCCGCTCACATTGTTATCTGACCTAAATGCTCCTAATAAGGCTGTGTGTGTGCAGGCGTGTGTGTGCATGCGGGTGTGTTTGGCTTTATTTGGATGTATGCGATTTTCACGTTGCTTAGTTTCAGTGAAGTTATTTATGATGAAGTTATTTATTATTTATAATGGCCGCTACATGAAGGGAATCTATGTGATATTTCATGTCATCACTGATTTAGTTTAGTTTAGTTTATTTAAGAGAAGGGACAGTGCAAATCAAAAAGCACTAATGTTATAGAAATGCCCCAAAATTAGCCAAGAGGCTATTTCACACCAGCAGTCCCTGGCCAAGGCATGGGACAGGCTTCCTAAAATGCATTAAAGCTAAAGCAGAGCAGGACATGCAGATTGAAGAATGGAAAATAACCCACAGTTGTTAAAATGTTGTTCTGTATCTATTTTTGTAGTTTTTTTGTGTTTCTATACATGCAGACAAATCTACGTGTAGAATGACATTGCCGACATACATATTGACTTCTATGTAGAATAAGCAGGCGATGTAGCATGCATCAGCAAAAACTGTTTAGTGTTGACATCTGTGCGTGTTAATCATCCATTGTTTTATTCAGCACTTAGTAGTAGTTTAGCAGTTCGTATTCGTATTATCAGTTTGTTAGGAGTAGTAGTTGAGCAGTAAGTTAATATTCGTAGTTGAGCAGTTGGTATTCGTAGTTTTGCTCTGCGTCCGCATTTAGATCTTAACTCGACTGTCAAACTGGTCAGGGCTGTGTGTTAAATGTTGTTGTTTGCTGTTGTTTGTTGCTTATCAGCCACGTCGACGGGCTCTCTGCAGGGGGTGGACAACGCGGTGGGGGGCGTCTGTCGCTCCAGATCCATGAGCGTGGTGCTACGAGTCGGACAGAGTAAGACCTGTGTGTGTGTGTGTGTGTGTGTGTGTGTGTGTGTGCGTGTGTGTGTGTGTGTGTGTGTGTGTGTGTGTGTGTATCTGTCTGTGTGTGTGTGTGTGTCTGTGTGTGCGTCTGTCTGTGTGAACGTGTGCGTGTGTGTGTGTATCTGTCTGTGTGTGTGTTTGTGTATCTGTGTGTGTGTGCGTGTGTATCTGTGTGTGTGTGCGTGTGTGTGTGTTTTTATGTGTGTGTGTGTGTGTGTGTGTGAGTGTGTATCTGTGTGTGTGTGTGACCCAGACCTGCCTCTGTACTGTCTAACCCCCCTACCTGCTCCTTAAGTACAGATATCTTAGTTCACTAGAAGTCACTTTGGATAAAAGCGTCTGCTAAATGTACAATTTCATGTATGTATTAACTAACATGTTAGCGTTCACATTTGGGAGAATTCTGTTCTGCAACAGTAACCGTGGGTTCTCGGCAGACGGTGGACGAGCTGCTGAGTATCTGAAGTATGTCAGCTGACCACAGCTGCTCTGGCCTGACCGAGAGCCAACAATGGCAACAGAAACATGCTCCACAACAGTCTGGAAAAACAGACCTCCACATCATGACATGGCCCAATCCCATTGCACCGCTCTCCCTGCCACTTAGCCCTACCCATCCGTTTAGCCCGTTCACGCGTAGGGGTAGGGTGTGCCGCTTCTTGTTGGGATAGAGGGGCGGGGCCATGTGGTAGGGCTACATGGTAGGGCTACATGGCCCTCTAAACCCACCTGCCGAGGTACGCTCAAACCCGAGGGTTATCAGAAATCTCATCGAATGCTTTGCGAATCAACAGACGATTCGTAAGAGCTCATGATTTCAAGTCAAGTCAAGTCAACTTTATTGTCAGTTTTCATGAATGTACAGGACAAACACAAAAACCAAAATGCCGTTTCCCTCGATCCCTGGTGCGAGACACCCATGCAAAATATAAATATAAATGTATAAAATAAGAATACAAAAAAACTAAATAAGAGTACAAAGAGTTGCGAATATACACATTATATATATATATATATATATATATATATATATATATATATATATATATATATATATATATATTATATATACATTTCCTATCTCCATCAGTTAAATGGTGAATGTCATAGTGATAATGGCACTATTGCCATAGTATTACTGTAATATCCAATTTACCTCAGGGATTAAAGTATTTCTGTCTGTGTCTAGTATTTGTATCAGCAGAAAGATGTTTCACCTTTAGGATGATGAACTCACAGCTCCATTTTGAAGAGCAGAGAAGAGTCTGAAGACCAGTGCAGGAGATTCAAGATTCAAGATTCAAGAGACTTTATTCATCCCGAGGGAAATTATTTTGCAACAGATCAAAACAAAGAAGGAAAAGAAATATACACAAAATAAGATATACCTAAAATAAAATAAAATAAAATATACCCTAATATAAAAATATACCTAATATAACCAATTAACAACAATATAACAATAAACTAGAGTAACTTATAAACCAACTAACTAACTACCAACTAACTAAATAAAAACCAACTAGCCTAACATTTTGTTATATTAGCTTATACTTAGTTACTCAACTTAAGTGTAAGCTAATATACCCGTACAAACTATAATAGAAACAATAAATATATAAATATATCTCAGTGAGTGTTTAATGGAATAAGATGAGATAGTTTTGTCGTACCGCTACAGTAACTACGTAGGTATATATAATATACAGCAATACGTATAGTTCCCATGGCAGTACTAAATAAAGTGACTTCTAAATAAATAAAGTGAATAAAGTGACTCTTCTGCAGTGATGGTGCATTTAGATGATGTGAGGTCCTCTAACGCCTGAAGTAGATGAGTTATAGAGTCTGATGGCCACAGGAAGAAAGGACTTTCTGTGGCGTTCTGTGGTACACCGGGGTGGAATGAGTCTATTGCTGAAGGCACTGCGGTATGGGGTGCGGAGGTGGGGTGCCCTTGGTCTGACTGATGTTCTGCTGTTCCAGGTCCTTCAGATCCCCCCTCCCCTCCTCAGGAATCACCCACCAGGTTCCCGCCAAAACAGCCCAACGCCAAGAACACAGAGAGCTCCGGAGTGGCAGGAAAAGGTGGAGACGGTGCGTAGAGACCTGGCTGAACAGAGTTCTGAAGGCGTCTTAGTTCTGGTCAATAGGTTCTCCACTGCTGCCTGGAACAGAACTACCGACCTCAGTGTGGATGGAACGTGTTTGAATGTGAAAGTACATGTTAAACATGTAACATGTTAAACGTTAAACATGTTTCAACACGTACTTTGAGAGTATTAGTCTTTCAGAGTTGCATTGTGTAGGATTTAATGGCATCTGGCATTGATGTTGCTGATAGAAATATTATAGCTAATATCATATTGCTTCGATTCAAAGCATGGCCAACTCAACAATATATAGTATTCATTTTGTGTACAATGTTATTTTATTGCTGTTTATCCAGGTTAAATGTAAGATTTTATACATGAAATATTATGTGTGAAGGTCTAAATATGAAATTAATCTGGGGCTCTGGACCAGATGAATCCATTTGACCTTCATTCTCATGGGGGAAATCATTTGTTTTCAAACATTTCACGACTCGGCCACAGCCTTTTGGAACAAATTCAACTGGAGTGCCGAGGTTCCACTGCACACGCTGTACGTGTTAAATACTGTGTGCTGTGTTGTCCTCTGTGTTGACACAGGGTGGGACAGCAGTGTGCTGCTGGGGGTGCTGGCGGGGGGCCTGATCCTCCTCTTCTCCTCGGGGATGCTGGCCGTCTGCGTGTGGAGGGGCTGTCCCCGGGCCTCCGAGGACCGGCCGCGCCCCCCGCCGCCCTCCGGCCTCCCCCTCCAACGCCTGGCCAAGCGGGACAGCACCAGCAGCGAGGACCCCGACTCTCAGGGCCAGCTGGGGTTCCCTCTGCGGGGGTCCGAGGGCTGCCGTCACTACCAGCGCGTGAGCGGCGACTACGGCGCCCCCGTCTACATCGTGCAAGAGGTCCCGTCCCAGAGCCCCACCCACATCTACTACAAGGTCTGACCGGCGGCCTGGCGTTTCCCTTGGTGGCGTGGCGTGATGTCATACCGCATCAAACAGGCGTCCGCCCACCAGGTGGTTGTTTCTCATTTCGAGGCCCAATGGCGGTGAGAACAACTGTGATAGCTACAGTCCTCGGCCGCTCCCCCTAACTCCGCCCCCCCCCCCCCCCCCCCCAAGCCTTGGCCCGCACGCCATCCCATCATCCTTTGCACTACGGACCATATGACCACTGCCAAGGATGCGGCCGTGAAGGAGACACCTGAAGTATTTCCACCAGTTGAAGACAGCAGGATACAGTGAGGATGAGTGTCAAACATCTCGGTAAACATCTTACATTCATGTTACGGCTGTATTTACACGGTGGCTCGTGGCAGGGGAGAAGTATTGTTCTGAACCTTTCGACAACACGACAAACACACAACGACAAACACATCAGAGATCCGCTCAGCTTGAGAACGTCTCGTCACACCCAGAAAACGGGAATCACTTATACCCAGTAAACATGTTAACCTGATGGGAATCACTTATACCCAGTAAACATGTTAACCCGATGGGAATCACTTAAACCAGAATATATAAACAATCAGCTGGTCATCTTGCAGCTGCACTCACATTTATGATTCATATAGATAATAATGTAACATTATGATCACTGTGTTCATGTAGATGTACAGACTCTTAATATGTGTTAATATGAGATGTTGTCATATTTCTGTAAAGGGTACAAAATCACGGGGTCCCCGGGGCCTGGGGGCTGCCAGGAATGTGTTACACGCTCCCCCAGCCGTGTCATGCTCACATTTTATACCTGTCTGCCTCCCTCAGCCCTCACCCTCCCCCCCAGTCCCCCTTCACCCCACAATCCCTCCCTCTCCACCTCCCCTACCCAACCCCAACTTCAGCACTGTATCCATCGGCATAATCTTCATTTATTTATAGCTATTTATTTATTTTGTAATCTATTTGACTGATTTATATTGGATGCAAGCTCATTTACAACTGGAATGAATTTGATGCAAATGCTGGTTATGATTCCGACCACTTGGTTTTATACCTAATTGTATCTTACATCTGTTGTTATATCTACAGGGGATACTTTCATTGTCTGTCAAAGCCCTTTGTGAACACTGTTTTTCAGGTACTATCTAAATAAAGTTACGTATTCTTTTTATTATTATCACCTCCTCCACCATGGTACTTATGCTGTCTACTAATCATCTTCTATATTTAAAATTTTTCCTAACTTTGGCTGCGTTCGGTAATTTTCCTTTTGACACATAATGTGTTCTAAAGGCTCCAGCGAGTTGTGCTGAGTATATGGTTGGGATCCTATTTAATTACCATCAAACAAATAACATAACATCTTGAACTGGTGTAAACTCTACTAGTAATATACTCTACTATTATTATATACTGCAATTTAGTCATCTTTATGACACTTCACATTTAAATATCACATGGGCATAATTGTTGGTGTCATAGAGCCATACCTGTTGATTTCAGCCCTACACTTCAAGATGTGTATTAAAGGTTGAGCGTGCAGAATTGTGCAGCATCTGGCGCTATTCCTATCTGGTATATTTGCTGATTAGCCATCTCGCTAGCAGTCGGCGCGACACACCAATGTTTACTTGCACTGTGGTACATGAATGTGGGTTGCTTTTGACAACGGTGTGTAGTTGCATTGCAACAGTTTTGTTTTGGATATCAACTTTCTCCAACAGAATTTGTTGAACAGGGAAACAACCTCAAATACATCTCCAAAACATACTGAAACATATTGTAGAATACACAGCCGCTTTTCATAAGACCCTTCAACGGTAAACATTCACTACACTATTGGACACTTGTGTGTGACATTCCATTATAACTGAATCCCCCATTGTTGAAAGGACAGAGCATGCTCGTCTTCACTGGCTAGATGAGGTTCAGAAGAACAATAACGTGTTTTTAAAACATGGGAGCAAACCAATCAGGAAAGAGTTGTTAAGAGAAAGACTCATAACATTACAAAGAATGTAGCTGACTACTGTGTTAGTCATCTGTAACTGATGTTGGATTATTACCTAAACTAGACTATAAACTACCTCTGAACATTCTAATCACTTTAAACACTCTAAATGCCACCTCTAAACACTACCTCTAAACCCTGTAAACTCTACCTCTAAACCCTCTAAACCAGTGGTTCTCAAACTTTCAATACTGAGTACCACCTGAGAAACTATTCAGCTGTCCAAGTACCCGCATGATGACCGATTTTAAAATATAGCCATATATGCCTTCTCAATTAGCTTTAAACACACAGGAGACACGTTTATTCCTTATTGTGGTCATTTATTGTTACCTGAATTGTTACCTTACTGAATCAGACATTTACAACTCTGTCCAGCAACTCTCACATAGACCTACTCAGTGTCATACAGAGCAAAATAAACACACTTAAAAGTTGTATCATGCTACTAATCATGCTCCTAATCTGGTCAACAAATCAAACAAAATACAAGTGTTTTAGTAATACTCCTCCTTAAACCAAGTTTATTGTTAACACCCCTCTAACATAGATATCAGAATGACCGATTAAAAAAATAATAATAATAAGTGAAAATGTGGAAAATCAAAACATCCCCCGCGTACCACCAGAGAGTGCTCAAGTACCACTGGTGGTACGCGTACCACCGTTTGCGCACGACTGCTCTAAACACTTCCTCTAAACCTTCTAAACACTACCTCTTCACCCTCTAAACACTGCCTCTAAACCCTCTAAACACTACCTCTACACCCTCTAAACTCTACCTCTAAACCCTCTAAACACTGCCTCTAAACCCTCTAAACACTACCTCTACACCCTCTAAATTCTACCTTTAAACCCTCTAAACACTGCCTCTAAACCCTTCAAACACTACCTCTACACCCTCTAAAAACTACCTCCAAACCCTCTAAACACTACCTCTACACCCTCTAAAGACTACCTCTAAACCCTTTAAACACTACCTCTAAACCCTCTAAACTCTATCTCTAAATTCTACCTCTAAACACCCTAACACTACCTCTAAACCCTCTAAAGTTTAGAGGGTTTCAAATGGTTTAGCAGTAGTGTTTAGAGGTAGAGTTTAGAGTCTAAACTCTACCTCTAAACACTACTGCTAAACCCTTTGAACACTACCTCTAAACGCTACCTCTAAACCCTCGAAACACTACCTCTAATCTCTACGTCTAAACACTATCTCTAAACCCTCTAAACACTACCGCTAAACTCTCTAAATTCTACCTCTAAACCTTCTAAACTCTACCTCTAAAACACTTCCTCTAAACCCTCTTAACACTACCTCTAAACCATCTAAACACTACCTCTAAACCCTCTAATCTCCACCACTAAACCCTAAACACTACCTCTAAACCCTCTAAACTACACCTCTAAACCCTTTAAACACTACCTCTAAACCCTCTAAACTCTATCTCTAAATTCTACCTCTAAACACTCTAAACACTACCTCTAAACCCTCCAAAGTTTAGAGGGTTTCAAATGGTTTAGCAGTAGTGTTTAGAGGTAGAGTTTAGAGTCTAAACTCTACCTCTAAACACTACTGCTAAACCCTTTGAACACTACCTCTAAACGCTACCTCTAAACCCTCGAAACACTACCTCTAAACTCTACCTCTAAACACTATCTCTAAACCCTCTAAACACTACCGCTAAACTCTCTAAACTCTACCTCTAAACCTTCTAAACTTCTAAACTCTACCTCTAAAACACTTCCTCTAAACCCTCTTAACACTACCTCTAAACCATCTAAACACTACCTCTAAACTTCATCTTCATCTTCATCAAGTTTGCGGATGACACAACTGTGGTGGGTCTCATCAACAACGGCGATGAGACGATCTACAGGAGTGAGGTGAACAGGCTGGCTACGTGGTGCAAGGACAACAATCTCCGTCTGAATGTGGAGAAGACGAAGGAGATTGTTGTGGACTTCAGGAGAATGCACACACAGCATGCTCCACTGGTCATCAACGATGCTACAGTGGAGAGGGTGAGCAGCACCAAGTTCCTGGGTGTGCACATCTCCGAAGACCTGTCATGGAACCACAACACCGCATCACTGGCCAAAAAAGCCAACCAACGCCTGTACTTCCTCCGCAAACTAAAAAGAGCTGGGGCCTCATCCACCATTATGCAAACCTTCTACAGAGGCACTATCGAGAGCCTCCAGACCAGCTGCATCACTGTGTGGTACGGTGTCCTGCCGCAAGACACTGCAGCGCATAGTGAGAGCATCTGAGAGGATCATCGGTGTCTCTCTCCCCCCCATATTGGACATTTACAACACCCGCCTCACCGGCAAAGCCATCAGGATTGCTGGTGACCCCACCCACCCATCCCCACAGTATCTTCAGTTTTCTGCCGTCGGGGAGGAGACTGCGGAGTCTGCGGGCCAGAACCAGCAGGCTCAAGGACAGCTTCTTTCACCAGGCTGTCCGGAGGCTCAACTCCCTCCCTGTTCTGCCCCTGCCCCCCCCCCCTCCTCTGCCCCCCTGCAACAGACTCTTAAACCTGCACCCACCTCAGACTATTGCCCTCCCGCCACCACTCACAAACTCTCATCCTGAATGACACTTTAAAATTGTCCTTTGACTGTTTCAAATATATTTTGCACTATTTTTTTGCACTATTCCATTCTCCATTTATAAACGCATCACCTTACTTTTTCGTACTTTTCTGTGTTTCTGTGTTTTTGTCTGTACGGTGTCCGTTTGTCTGTCCATTGTTTATTTTGCACCAGGTCTGAGAGGACTGCAATTTCATCTGTGCTATATGCCTGCCATGTAGCACATTTGACAATAAAGATACTTGAATCTTGAATCTAAACCCTCTAATCTCCACCACTAAACCCTAAACACTACCTCTAAACCCTCTAAACTACACCTCTAAACTCTTCAAACACTACCGCTAAACTCTACCTCTAAACCCTCAAAACACTACCTCTAAACCCTCTAAATACTATCTCTAAAGCCTCTAAACACTATCTCTGAACCCTCCAAACTCTACCTCTAAACCCTCTAAACACTATCTCTAAACGCTCTAAACACTGCCTCTAAACCCTCTAAACTCTACCTTTAAACACTTTAAACACTACCTCTACACCCTCTAAACTCTACCTTTAAACCCTCTAAACACTGCCTCTAAACCCTCTAAACACTACCTCTACACCCTCTAAACTCTACCTCTAAACCCTTTAACACTGCCTCTAAACCCTCTAAACACTACCTCTACACCCTCTAAACTCTACCTTTAAACTCTCTAAACACTGCCTCTAAACCCTTCAAACACTACCTCTACACCCTCTAAACACTACCTCCAAACCCTCTAAAGACTACCTCTACACCCTCTAAAGACTACCTCTAAACCCTTTAAACACTACCTCTAAACCCTCTAAACTCTATCTCTAAATTCTACCTCTAAACACTCTAAACACTACATCTAAACCCTCTAAACTCTACCTCTAAACCCTCTAAAGTTTAGAGGGTTTCAAATGGTTTAGCAGTAGTGTTTAGAGGTTTAGAGGTTTAGAGTTTAGAGTCTAAACTCTACCTCTAAACACTATTGCTAAACCCTTTGAACACTACCTCTAAACGCTACCTCTAAACCCTCGAAACACGACCTCTAAACTCTACCTCTAAACACTATCTCTAAACCCTCTGAACACTACCGCTAAACTCTCTAAACTCTACCTCTAAACCTTCTAAACTCCTAAACTCTACCTCTAAACACTTCCTCTAAACCCTCTTAATACTACCTCTAAACCCTCTAAACACTACCTCTAAACCCTCTAATCTCCACCACTAAACACTATCTCTAAACCCTCTAAACACTGCCTCTAAACCCTCTAAACTCTACCTTTAAACCCTTTAAACACTACCTCTACACCCTCTAAACTCTACCTTTAAACCCTCTAAACACTGCCTCTAAACCCTCTAAACACTAACTCTACACCCTCTAAACTCTACCTTTAAACTCTCTAAACACTGCCTCTAAACCCTTCAAACACTACCTCTACACCCTCTAAACACTACCTCCAAACCCTCTAAAGACTACCTCTACACCCTCTAAAGACTACCTCTAAACCCTTTAAACACTACCTCTAAACCCTCTAAACTCTACCTCTAAACCCTCTAAAGTTTAGAGGGTTTCAAATGGTTTAGCAGTAGTGTTTAGAGGTAGAGTTTAGAGTCTAAACTCTAGCTCTAAACACTACTGCTAAACCCTTTGAACACTACCTCTAAACGCTACCCCTAAACCCTCGAAACACTACCTCTAAACTCTACCTCTAAACACTATCTCTAAACCCTCTAAACACTACCGCTAAACTCTCTAAACTCTACCTCTAAACCTTCTAAACTCTACCTCCAAACACTTCCTCTAAACCCTCTTAACACTACCTCTAAACCCTCTAAACACTACCTCTAAACCCTCTAATCTCTACCACTAAACCCTAAACACTACCTCTAAACCCTCTAAACTACACCTCTAAACTCTTTAAACACTACCGCTAAACTCTACATCTAAACCCTCAAAACACTACCTCTAAACCCTCTAAATACTATCTCTAAAGCTTCTAAACACTATCTCTGAACCCTCCAAACTCTACCTCTAAACCCTCTAAACACTATCTCTAAACCCTCTAAACACTGCCTCTAAACCCTCCCCCCCTCCTGCACCCCCAACCGCACACCTTCTCCACCCTGTGAAGTGAGGATTAGATCAGAAGCAGTTATGCGGTTATGTAAATCGTTGTTTTAGGGGAAGAAAATGCGATACTGGGTTGATACATAGTGGAATACTGATTGTTTTGTGATTGAACGTGCGTCTGATGTCGCAATAGTTGACGAAGTACAGAACACTTCTGGCTCCAGTTAATTCCCTCTCAGAGTGCTACTGCCCTCTTCTGGCCGCACCCTAAATACGTCCCTCATAAAACCAACCTGGTTAGCTCTTTTTTTTGTTTTTTTTTACCCCAAACGGATGGTTGATCTATCGAGATGTATAAAGATATTCATAGGTTATAGCAATAAAGACAAGAATGTTTTTAATCTTTTATCAATTAAAGGGGTCATATGAGATCTATGTTTAGTCCAAATGTATTATAAACCTAGTCTTAATGTAAATCTAATTTTAGTCTAAATGTATAATCATTGTGAGATGATGTTGTCTAGGTCTTACATCCTGGTTCATTGTGACTCTTATGTACGTTCTCTATATCTATATGCACAATATATGTACATGCATACATTGTTATACATAATTATGTGCACATTGTATTGCATTAACATACACTGTTGTGTTTATATGACATATTTACTTCATATTTACTTACTTTACACACACACACACACACATCCTCCAGGATCATGTCATGTCTTCTGAGTCACTTCTGGCCCCTGTCACCCTCATGGGGCCCCTGGCAACATACAGGAAGTAGCTATATGCTAGGCGTTGTAGGCGTGTCTATATGTAATTAATGAGTGCTATTTACAATTCGGGGCTAGATGTTGGTTTGTTTGCTTTACATGGGTTGTCGTCAGTATATGTAGTGAGGGCGCTGGGGGCGTGGCCAGGTGTTTACAGCGGTTGTAGACATATGTTAATACAGGTGACAGGGGCGTGGCTGAACGTTTAGGTAGTATATGTTGATATATGCTAATTATGTACTGGAGGGCGTGGCTGGATGTTTACGGTAGTTTACGTTGATATATGCTAATGATGCGCTGGGGCGTGGCTACATGTTTACGCGCACAGGGCGCCGCCCTTCATTCACCACATGGTTCCCAACTGGACGCCTTGGCGCCACTTTCCTCATCCTTCAATGGTTTTTTAATGTGATTCTCGACAGGATCGGACTCTACAACATGTTTCGGGTTATACATTTGCCTCTGGGTAAAGTTTGGGCTAGTATTCGTGTAGTATTTCTGTGTATTGGTGGCCGGGTCGCATGATGGTGGAGATCTGTGGTGAGTGCGGAGCGCATGTTTACCGTCAGAGAAGTCTCTTATTATTCTCATGTTTCTTTTTTTTATCTGTGTTATCCCACGGTTTTTATTATTGCATTATTTCTCATACGAACACCTGTGTCTCATTTAGGTTTCGCGTAAACGCTTAAACATAAATCAAATGTTTATATAAATAGCACGTTCATCTTTGTCTTTTCCGTTGAGTTTTACAAATGCAATAGTTTAACCTTTAGTGCTTGCCTTGAATGCGTCACACTCTGGCTTGCTAAACCGCGGAACGCAAATAAGAAATATATAGTGTGTATATAAAATCTAAACATGAGTGCGAGTGTCTGTGGATACGCGTGGTTACAGCTTCTCACTCCTAAACACTCATTATAACCGTTGTAATATATCGCTCCTGGTGTGTTAAGAAAGCCTGTAATTCAGCTTGTAGTGTGATATTGTTGCGATAATAATAATAGTGCTGTAGGGGGTGTAGGGCTGTTACAGAACAAAGCAGCACATGGGACTCCAGGCCTACTAGCCTAGCCGCTTAGCTGACATAAACACACATCGCTCATAACTCTAAATAACACGAGATACTGCGAGATACTCTGATCCTGCATGTTATTAGTCTGATGACATGCAGGGCAACAGGACAGCGTCAACATCTGATGCATATTTTACATTAAATGCGTGTTGTGGATAAGCTAAAGCTAATTAGCTGAGTACTGCTGTTCGGCGGCCAATACACTAACTAGTACCCGATTACACCCAAATAAGCGTTTACATGGTCGTTCATCTATCTGAAGATGGGTTTTTGTTGCTGTTTTCGGGTTTGTAAAGGAAGGAGGCGTCGTGTTGTTCACATGTTAGCCTTCTGCTAGCCGCCTAGCATGCTAGCTGCTGTTGTTTAGACTCCTGTCAGCTATAATATACGAACTTTAACCCTGCCTGGCGCTAAGTCCTGGTTTTAGAGCCGATATGGGGCAGTTTTCACCGTGTGGGTCCACCTTAGATGGGGATTGAACGGTTTTATTTGTTTTAATTTCTGTAAAAAGTGAATTTAGCTTCAGGTTGGCGCACTTAAAGCGCCATGTTCCTGTCGATGGGGGAGGGGTGAGGTGCCGAGTCCTACGCGCATGCGCGGTGCGGGCTCGCGGTCCGCAGCCCATTCATGTTTTTCCCTCCACTCACCTCGTGGTCCGCCAATAAATCACAACAATCATTAAGTTTGTATTTTTGTCGGCATGAGTGCACAATCAACGCACATATGCACTTTTATTCACGATTCTGAGAAATGCTACAGATATAATCTGGTGCTAAATGAGTGGGTGTACAAATGTGGTGTTTGGTGCTCAACGAGTGTTATAGTGCTGAAGCACAGTGTTGTAGGTATGTACTGATAGGTTGTATGTGGTGCTAAATGAGTGTTCTAGTTGTGTTCTGATATCCTGTGTTTGGTGCTGAAGGAGTGTTATCCAGGTGTGCATTGTGCTGAAGGAGTGTGTTCTAGTTGTATACTGACAGGTTGAGTTTGGTGTGTTCTATGTGTAAAATGATATATCGTTGTGTTGTGTTCCAGGACAGTCCGAAGCAGAACCCGGAGTGGAGATGGCTGAAGACTGCTACTGTCTGGGTATTGCCAAAGTGCTTACAGTGCAGGTAGTACTATGCAACGCTACTGCAGTGAAGGCACTTCTAGCTATACCCAGGCCCGGGCCCCGCGCTCCTGTTATCTTATTGTTGTTGTCCTTGTGCTAAGGTGCATCTAGTGCAGATAGTGAAATAGACTAGCACCTACTGCCCTAAGTGCCCCTTCTGGCACAAGGGCTGTGATTACACTCGTCCATTTGGAAACACAAACCCTCCTAATTGGGCATAAATGTCTCGCAGTTCTCTGCTAGTTCTGCATAGTTGCACTACAAGAATAGAAGAGTTGTGCAAATCTATGCAAAACTGATGGTGGCCTGCTTGTTCTCTGCCCGTCTCCGAGCCCTTTGGACCCTGGGCTCTTGTTGTGCGACCCCTCTCAATACCTACCGTTTTCTGTGTGTGAGCGGTGCTAAAGTGCTTATAGTGCAGGTAGTGTTGTCCGTATCTACTGCAGCGTGAGCACTTCAAGTCCTTCTCACTGCCATCTACAGGTCTTTTGCCACCGGGAGAACTTCCCCGCTCTGCTCAGTTTTGCTGGTTTGCATTCTGCTGGAGATTGCGTTGGTGTGCAAATCCATGCAAAACTGATCAGGGTGGCGGTGCCCAGCAAGAGAAACCCATGTCATGGGTCAGGGACTCGTGGTGGTGTCGCCGCTCTGGGGCTCATGGCATCACCGGTCGAGGGCTCATGATGTCGCCACCCTGTGGCTCATCCGCCGGTCGGCGGAGGTGTGACCTGTCCTCTCTTTCACAGGTGGGGCCGAGCAGCAATGCTGCATAGCGACGGTATTGCACTTGTCCCGGCCTGTGAAGGAGTTAGGAGATAACCTTGTCTCATCAGGGAAGGAGCTAGGAGCTAACCTTGTCTCATCAAGGAAGGAGCTAGGAGATGCAGCTGTGTATTTTAGATGCTTCTTCAGTGCTAACTTGTTTACAGCTTCACAGGCTATTTACGCCGTTATAAGTCGTTGTGTTTACGCCGTTTCCTGTTTGATTTTGCTATTGGATCATGTAATTGTACTTCTGATTTTATTAAAATCTTTTAACTGCAGCTCAAGTTGTTTTGTTTAGCTTTAATGTGGATTAATATTTTATAGCACTGGAGCACGGCACGATATAGCGTTTTTAAGCTAAAAATGTCTGCGTGATATCGATAATCAAAATTAGAAAACATCGTTATGTGCCAGGTTCCTCCACTTGATAGCGTGTCGGGACAACTAAATGCCAACCAATGTAAAGGAACCGGAGACGCCAACTCGCGCATCGAGCGTAAAACTCTGAAATTACCCTTTTCACGTGCACTCATGCCACACATTTGTCTTGAAATTTAAAACATTTTCGACAGACTAAAACACACACATCGAAATAGAAAAATAACCTGAAAGCCAGTTAACGAGTTTCGCCTACCTTTTTTGCTGAACGGCCGTTCGACTAGGCCCATCCCAATGTGTTTTTATGTTCATTAACGTAACATCGTTTATAATCGTACGATGCGCGGTTAGAAACGTGCAAAATGCTTCGGAGTCTTGAGTCGTGCGAACGGAGCTCGACCCGCAGCCACACTGTAGCAACGTGAACAGTTTCACTTCTTAGTCACTATATGAAATACTACTTTGTAACCGAATTATTTCTGTACACACTTAGTAAAGCTATATTTTACAAGTTTGAATTTAATTTTAATTTATTTAGAATGTCAATTAATTCGTTCTGGTCTTTTTAAATCGGCGGGTGGCGTGACGAGAAGCCAACTAGCGGCCATATTGGTATGAACGGTAGAACCATCGCTCCTGTTAAAGTCCTTCATGTTTGGGACGTTTTATGGGAGTCCCATAAAACATCAACAACAACGTCCAATAATCGTCCCATAATGGGACGATTATTGGACGTTAATTATGTGGCACAACTTGTTCTCCATAAGCTCTATTTGAAAATGACATATGCATATAATGGAAAAGAAACTCGATTGAAACATGATTTATTTGACAAGTTTGGAAAGTATTGAAAATCACATTTATTAACACGGCATGAATCTTAACATCAAGCCCATGAGTTTACACTTCAAATTAAACCACTTCATTGGCAAGAAGCAAAATCAACATGATATTAACCCAGATAGATTTAAAATGAAACATGACTGCAAACAAAGCTCGTTGGTCGAAATGGTCAAGCAGTGGTTATTTTTGGTTATAACCAAATATCCAAATAATTGAAAGGTTCTGGTCAACCTGGAGCTCATGTATATATAGCACAGCCATAGCTTTTCAAAATAAAGGTTCTGGTCAACTCAGAGCAGATATTTATAATTCATGGCTCTTATACATTCTGCTGGGTTTCAACTGGAGGTTCTTGATGGTGAAGACAACCTTCCCCTCATACGGGTCATGGACGTTCTGGTAGCTGATCTTATCTGCGACCACACGGCACTGCACCTTGAGGCACTGCTTCCCCGTCAGGTTCACTCTCACCGCCACCAGAGGGTTCAGGTAGTTGGGCTGCAGAACCAATCACACACGTATAGTTGGCTACGTAGTTGGCTAGGTTGGTTAGTTGGCTAGTTTTAACCCTTGTGTGGTGTTCAGGTCTGTGGGACCTGACACCACACACCACATTTTAACATAAAACTGTTTGATTGTGATGAATTAAAAACCCAAAATGGTGGGTCCACCAGACCCACAAACACTGGCTGAATAACTATGAACACCTCACAGGGGTTAAAGCCACAATCCTTACCTGGGCCAGGTTACCGTAGTAGGGGAAGTAACATTTATCCATAGTTCCGTTTGCTGGAAAATACTTGAACGTATCCGCCTCCTCATTTCCATCCTACACACACACACATACACACACACACACATACAAATCAACAATGGCTTGTCTTATGAACACACCACAAAGGTGTGTGTGTGTGTGTGTGTGTGTGTTCTCTCACCAGAACTGTACAGTTCACATCTATTCGGCTGCTGTTAGATGGTAGGAAGTTAATAATCTGAAAACCAAAAAGAAAAAATATCAAGGTAGGGGGTAGCTTTATCTTCCATGCAAACTCTCCTTGAAAAACATGAAACATACCCTGTACGTCTTAAATGATCACGCAGGACACTTACTCTCCTACTGCTGTGACCTACCCTGTTCATCTTAATGATGACGCAGGGCATGCTAACTAACCTACTGCTGAGACCTACCCTGTTCATCCTAATGATGACGCAGGGCATGCTAACTAGCCTACTGCTGAGACCTACCCTGTTCATCTTAATGATGACGCAGGGCATACTGCTGTTGTAGCCAAAGGTGGGGTCTTGCAGTCCGGAGCAGGGGCCCAGGTCTGTGAGGGGGAAGCAGCAGGTCTCCTTGATGTGAGTACCAGCTTTGAAGTGGTTCTGGGTAAAGTAATGTCCCATGGAGCAGTTTTCCTTGCAGTCCTTCTGTAGAGTGTGGTTGTACGCTAAGAGAGTGAGAGAGATATGGTTAGTGTGGGGGTTAGTAAATGGGTAGAGGTTAATAAAGGGTTATGGGTCAGGGGTTAGTGGTATATTTATTGAGGTGATGGTGGTGCTAACGTTATGGTGTTTAGCCTGTTTGAGTGGCGTTTAAGTGTTTAGCGAAGTGATGGTGGTTCTAATGTTAGGGGTCAGTAGTGGGTTTAGTGAGGTGAAGGTGGATCTAATGTTTGGGGTCAGTAGTGTGTTTAGTGAGGTGATGGTGGTTCTAATGTTAGGGGTCAGTAGTGGGTTTAGTGAGGTGATGGTGGTTCTAATGTTAGGGGTAAGTAGTGGGTTTAGTTAGATGATGGTGGTTCTAACGTTAGGGGTCAGTAGTGGGTTTAGTGAGGTGATGGTGGTTCTAATGTTAGGGGTAAGTAGTGGGTTTAGTTAGATGATGGTGGTTCTAACGTTAGGGGTCAGTAGTGGGTTTAGTGAGGTGATGGTGGTTCTAACATTAGGGGTCAGTAGCCTAGTGGGTTTAGTGCGGTGATGGTGGTACCAAAGTTGTTTGAGGTTAATAGCGTGTATAATAATGTGATGGTTGTATGAACGTTGTTATTAATTGCCTGTTTTTTATATGGATAGCACACAATTAAAAGTCATTGCACCATAGATAGCTAGCTAGCTAATTGACATCTTTCGTCCCTGGGCAATAATAGCAAATACACAACATAAAACAGCACAATACATAAAAGTAAATCAGTGTGAAATAAATACTTTTTGAAATTAATAAATAGGAATGAGATATGGACACAACACTTTATAGACATGTTAAGGGGGTGTCCTCTCTGTGCACGTTACTGGCACCTTCTGAAGTGGGCTTGTGATTGATATTTAGCATATTTCAATTATGATTAGTATTATGTACTTTTTTATGCAATGAATAATCCTTTCTTAACTCATGGGAACCCATGGTGACACGAGTGTAACAAACACTGTAAATGTCCTAAAATCTTTCTTATACAGCTTTGTGCTTGACTTTAACTCATTAAGTGCCAAAGTGACATAGGCTATAACATTTTGGTGTGGTTGTGATGTCACAGTCATATGACTGTCCCAGGATATGACTTCCCCAAAGAGGCAGTGTTACTTATTGTATTGCCTGTCTCAGTTCTTTCACTGCTTTGTTTTGTGCAATTCCTGAATTTGTTGAGTGCCCGTTTTAAGAGCTGCCCTCGCAATGTGAAGTCTCACTGCTTCATTAACCTCCAAACATGCTCATTTAACCATGGTGTATTTTTGGCTTACTAATTATTAACTACTTATTAAAACAGACTTGGTTTCAATTTTCTTGAGTAAGGATTTAAGTTCATCCTAATTATTTTAAGTAGAATTATGGGGCGGTATATGCCAATAACAAGAAAAGACTTAATAGGAGACAATATTATAGAGACAGCAATACTTTCCAAGTCTTGAATGGAATTAAGATATACTTTCCATTGCTCAGGACTATGGGATATATACAGTTTGATGAATCCATTGTGTGAAGGTTACACAGTCGGCTTGCAGAGTAACTCTACTGTTGCTTCGGCTGGCCCAGAAACAGCTCCACGAGAGCATTGAGAGAGTATAGCTGTAGATGACCATACTGCCTCTCTAGACCATATCTCTAATACATTGCATTGGTTTCGTCATCACAAACGTTAATTGACCGAACAACCTTCAGGGTTAGCATTATTACCAGTGAGGTGATGCTGGTGCTACTGTTATTAGGTGTTAGTTGTATGTTTTGCTGAGGTAATGGGGTACTAACGTTCCAGGAAGGTGTGAAGACAGGTGGACATCTTGCTCCAGCTGGCATGGTCTGAGGAGTTATAGATAATCTCCACCTCCTCCTCCCCATATACATCTGGCCACACCATCACACCTGCACACACACACACACACACACACACACACACACACACACACACACACACACACAATGTGATAATGAAAGTATTATATAACATAAATAATCTATAATGTATATGTCATATATATAGTATCAGATACATTAGCTTATATAAAGTTAGTACATATTATATGTAGTATATTCGGTATAGCATATATATATACTATATACAGTATACAGAATATATCATGTGCATATACTACATACAGTACCTGGGGACTTTAAGCGGTCCTGGTAGTCCGGAGCGTAAGGGTCCAGAGTGTACATCAGCACCCAGATGGCCAGTGAGAAGAGTGATGTCATCACCACATAGAACGCCGCATAGTACAGGCTGATGTATACTGCGGTAAACATAGCAACAAACCAGTTAGAAACAGGCGAACACTATGGTTGCGGTAACTGTACCAACATACCGGCTAGAAAACGATGCTACAGTAACTATAGCGACATTATAGTGCAGGCTAGCCTGAATGTGTAGCTGTAGCTCTCCAATCCACATTCAGAAACTAGTTGAAACTTCTAGCTAATGATAGTTCAGGCTAACTGTGTGTCCTCTGTGGCAGGTCAAGGTGTCCTCTGTGGAGGCTAACCTTATTCCTTATCTCACATAGTTTATCTCCACCTTATGATCACTGAATACACACAATGCACACACTGACCTCCACAAGGGCCTGTGTGTGTGTGTGTGTGTGTGTGTGTGTGTGTGTGTGTGTGTGTGTGTGTGTGTGTGTGTGTGTGTGTGTGTGTGTGTGTGTGTGAAGCCATAGGTTGTGTTTTGTGGTCCATCTATTGACCACTGAATACCATCTTCAGCTCTATATGTTAGTGGACTTTAAAACATTTATGTAAAGGGGCCTTTAGCTTTTGTCCAAAGCGACTTACAATCAGTACATTCGTGGGGTTCAACATGTGGAAAGTTGGAAGAGGGGGATAAAGGGCATCAAACCGCCGACCCTACAGTTATTGGACGATCCGCTCTGTCCACCCGCTCTACCCACTGAGCTACTGCCCCCTGTTTATGTACAATATTAACATGAAATAATAACCATTAGATAATAATATGATAACAATAATATAGGTTAGGCCAACCATCAGTTAAATCAACCATGAAATAATACACAATAATATCATGATATCTAGAGCTATAATCGCTATCAGCATTTCTTAACATATGCCCCAAATGGGTCCCGATCCATTCAGATGCAGGAGGGTTGTGGCCCGGCAACCCACAGAACACTGTAAACACTGATGAAGGATCATTCCAGTGTGCTGTTCTGAGTGTGTGGTCCTGAGGTGAAGAGGTCTACAAACCCCTGATCGACATGATACTATAGCAAGTCTGGTTCTGCTCCTACCCCATTTCTCGGGCGTTCTTCCCATGAAGGTCCCATTATCCGAGTTCCAGACAAAATGTCCAAAGTCTTCACAGCGCTGACCGCATGTTCTCTTCTCCTTCAAGGTGGCCATGTCTCGCTCTGCACAGAACCGGCCTCCTCAAACACGTTCTCAACGTCCTTCTTAGACTCCTTCTTTCCTTTGTTCTGCGGGGCTCTGGACTCCGACGTTTCCACGTTGCCAGCCAACTTCTACTGCATCTCCTCTGCAGCTTGTGAGCTGATTCCTCCTCGGTTCTCCTGGTGTTGGCGTGGTGCTGAGTGCTCTGTATTTATACGATAAGGAGTTCTCTCTGGGGCCGGAAGTGCTCAGAGAAACAACGTCCTTCAGCCATCACCTTGAGATGAAGGTTTCTATGAACTGAGAAATGGTTTAGGATCTACAGCCATTGATACCTACTTCTTTCGTCTGCATGACCTCGAAACATGGAAATATATATATACAGTATATATGTGTGTGTTATGGCAATTAAAACTATGAATCTGGTTACTGTCATGATATTTTTTTATTTACTGGGACCTTGTGGTCTTCATTTGTCATTCCCATGTTTTTTAGACATGGGAACGAAATTCTTTCTCTGCATTTGACCCATCCTATTGTACATAGGAGCAGTGGGCTTCTATGGTCAGCGCCCGGGGAGTAAGTTGGGGTTCAGGGTTCAGTGTCTTGCTCAAGGACACTTCGACATGCAGACAGTTTTGGAAGTGGGGATCAAGGGGATCGAACCACCGACCCTACGGTTAGTGGCCGACCCGCTCTGTCCACCCGCTCTACCCACTGAGCTACTGCCGCCCCCGATATGCTGTGATTATTCAGTAGCTAATCGGGTATATATTGCGTCATTCAATTATTATGTTAGATTAATAAACCATTGAATAACCTGGTAGAATATGCTAACTAACCCCTAGACCGGCTAGATAAGGGTAGTATTTTTGCAATGAGGAGTTACAAAGTTATGGTCATTTATAAATGACCTTGGTGTTTCAGGCCTGTTTCAGGTGTGTATTGTGCATGTTTCAGGTGTGTTTCATGCATGTGCCTGTTTTTTTTCATGTGCATGGCAGGCACGTTTCCAACACGTTTCAAACACACACACACACACACACACCCCAACGCTGCCCACTGTACACCTGAAGAGAGGACGTTTGTGGTTTATCGCGGGCGGCTAATGACTGTGTTTGGTGATATGTTGTGACGTGGTGCTGATATGCTTGGCAAGTAACCTGTCTCTGACATTGGCCCGGAGCTGGCCCACGGCCA
Organism: Urophycis tenuis; assembly: GCA_036785325.1. Classification (NCBI taxonomy): domain Eukaryota; kingdom Metazoa; phylum Chordata; class Actinopteri; order Gadiformes; family Phycidae; genus Urophycis; species Urophycis tenuis. The sequence continues at coordinate 11,896,157 of JAXIVH010000005.1, read as the reverse complement.
CAGATAAACCAAGGACACCTACCACCTTCTACCTGTTCTCAGTGTTCTTTTACTGGTTCTAAGGGTTCTTCCAAGTGTTTTTCTTACCTGTCCTTCTAGCTGCTCTTCTAATGGTGTTGCTAGCGTTTCCTCTAACTGTTCTGAAGCACATTGTCATCATGGGACGCTGCTCTCCCTCTGGTCGCAGGCTGAGGTTGTGATGAATGAACCGTAGAAAGACGTTTCTACAGATCTACTTCTATATCTTCTATATCTATGTTTGGCCCCAAGCCCAGGCTAACGTGCATAAAGAGATACAGTGGACAGTGTTTTCCTTTCATGTGTTCCCTACCTTGAAGGTCCAGTGTGTAAAATAATCAGTAGCATCTAGTGGCGAGGGTGCAGATTAAAACCAACTGAATACTTGATGTGATGCGCCACTTCCAAAATGATGTCATTGTGTACGAAGGCATGGGGTAACCAAGTGATAACATTCCTTGATAGATGTATGAATTGTGTTTAGTTATTTAGTCTGTAAATGTCAAATTATAAGTCATAGCATGCCATTTTGCATTGAACACGAGTGTTCATTGCAGTTGTCAATAAATTATTAAACATCATGGAGCTGAATGGGACTGTGCACATACGCTACGATTTCCGTTTTGAAAAAAAAGCGACATTAATTATCCTCGTACAAAAGTCGACCTTTTGACTGCTCCTAGCATGCAAATCAATCAATTAAACCAATCACGATCGAGTTGTCACTGTCACCGTGGACACTATTCATGAAAGTGAAAGTGCCTACTTTGCCTACTTTTGGGTATAAAACAGGGAAACAACGTCAAAAACAAATGCACACTCACTCATCGGAATCCCCCTCATCTGTTTTACACTTGGATTAAAAAGTATACGAAGCACATCCGAGATGGGTTATGCTTCTGGTGTATGGCTCATATAGAACGTGGCTCGTTATAATGCTCCAAGACGGTGGTACTAAAAAAGTACCACACATGTTGTAACACGACCCATCACAACTCTTAATCTGAAACATTAGTTTTTAATTCATTAAAAGCGCGTTCTCTCTCCGCTGTGGACTACTGTATAAATATCCGTTAGGAATACAGATATAGATAGAAAGTTCTCATTCTAAGGGAACGAAAAAGCGAATCGTTATTTATCAAAAGATAATTGTGAATATTATTTTACATTTCTGCCAAATTCGTTCCACTAGATGCCACAGATTCCTACACACTAAGCCTACACCCTTAATAATGGCATTAATTTAAGAGCTATAATTTGTGTGTTATTTTAACACACATTATAATCTAGCATCCAATGTAGTCCTAATATGTATTAATTGTTTTATTGGCCTGCGCGCGCGCGCGCCTGTGTGTGTGTGTGTGTGTGTGTGTGTGTGTGTGTGTGTGTGTGTGTGTTGTGTGTGCTTGTGTGTGTGTGCTTGTGTGTGTGTGTCACACACATAAACACGCAAACACACTGTCCTTGTTTTCATCTTACCCTTTCTAACCTCTCTCTCTCTCTCTCTCTCTCTCTCTCTCTCTCTCTCTCTCCGTCCGTTCCTCGCCCATCTACGACTTGCAAGAGCAGCCTCGTTCAGGGACAAGTCATGATATGTGAGCGTCCCGGCGTACGGTCGGCTGCCTGGTGACAACAGGTTGAGGAAGCGGACCTGTGCGGAGGTATCGGTGTGGAGGTATCGATAACGGGCGCAGTTCCGTGGTAACTTCGTACCATCCAGCGGCTGCGCGACGTGACCGCAGGCTGTAGGATGCACAGAGTCCACAAAGTCACTAACGGTCTCGACTGAAACACAAGGACTACTTAAAAGCTGCTGGATTTTGTATTTATTTCCCTCGTCGTGAACTCATCGCAGTGGCGAGAATGCAGCCACAGGAGACCCACCAGATCCCCGGGCAGACACCCCAGGAGACCCCCCTGTCGACCGTCCCGCTGACTTTCCTGCCGACCCACCAGCCGACCCACCAGCCGACCCTCCAGCCGAACCTCCAGCTGACCCACCAGCCGACCCTCCAGCCGACCCACCAGTCGACCCTCCAGCAGCCGAGTAGCGACGCCCAGGACCTGAAAGGTCTCTAGTCCCAGCATTACTTTTACTACTTTTCTCATGAGATATGTGAAGGGTGATAGATAAGACAGAGATGTGTGTGTGTGTGTGTGTGTGTGTGTGTGTGTGTGTGTGTGTGTGTGTGTGTGTGTGTGTGTGTGTGTGTGTGTGTGTGAGTGCGCACGTGCATGTGCGCGCGCTCGATGTTTAATTGTTTAATTAGCTTTTATGAACATACCCATTAGTATGTACGTTAGTAAGTACGTTCAATTATATATTGTATTATATATTTTATCCAATTTTATCCAATTGTATAAAATACATTCTGACCAGATGTTATGTCCTTGTTTTCATGTTACCCTTTCTAACTGAGCTTTCTAACTGAACACCTCTCTCTCTCTCTCTCTCTCTCTCTCTCTCTCTCTCTCTCTCTCTCTCTCTCTCTCTCTCTCTCTCTCTCTCTCTCTCTCTCTCTCTCTCTCTCTCTCTCTCTCACTCTCCATAGAATGCTATGCTAAGCGGAGGAGTAGGGCTCTCCAACTCACCAGCAGCTTGTTGGCCTTCTCCCTGGTGGTGTTGGTGGTGGGTCTGGTCTGCGCCACGCGCACCAGTAACGTGGCCGTGGCCGGCTACTACCCCGGAGTCATTGTGAGTTATAGTAGTCCTCCTAATGGCAGCGTCGTCTAGTGGGGCTACAGCCGTGGCTGCTGATCTGTAGACAATAGAGGATGCAGTGATGTGCATTTAAACATGTGTAGACGACAGAAGATTCACAGTTATATGGTTTAAAATCTGTTCAACCAGTAGGGAATACAAATCTGTTGTCATGTATGGTCATCCTAACAATATCCAATAGTTAATCTACAGTTATAGTAGTTATTCTACAGTTATAGTAGTTACTCTACAGTTATAGTAGTTATTCTAATTTAGTAGTCATTCTACAGTTATAATAGTTATTCTACATTTATAGTAGTTATTTTACAGTTATAGTAGTTACTCTACAGTTATAGTAGTTACTCTACAGTTATAGTAGTTACTCTACAGTTATAGTAGTTACTCTACAGTTATAGTAGTTATTCTACAGTTGGTAGTCATTCTACAGTTATAGTAGTTATTCAATGTCTAAGGCTGGCTTCTGTTCTTCCAGTTGAGTTTCGGAGCGTTCCTCGGCATTGTTGGGCTGCATCTCCTGGAGAACCGACGCCACATGGTGAGTACCTCCAGGTCCAGGTACCAACAGGTGTAATAGAACCTACCAGATACCGGTACTACTAGGACCTACCAGATACTGGTAGCAGTACTTGAACCTACAAGATACAGGTACCAACAGGTGTAACAGAAACTACCTGATACAGGCCATACCAGTACCAGTACTATAACCTACCAGATAAAGGCACCAGCACTAGAACTTACCAGATACTGGCACCAGTACTAAACCTACCAGATACAGGCACCAACCGGTGTAGCACAATACTAGATAGATAGATAGAAATACTTTATAGAGGGTCAGGTACTGACCCTTCATGGTAGTGACCTACATGTGACCCTACACAGAGCTACCCACCTATTGGAGGTACTGACTCTACATGAAATGACCTACATGGAGGTACTGACCCTACATGGAATGAACTAAATGGAGGTACCGGCCTGCATGCTGATGCTACGTGGAGATGCTGACCTAAATGATACTGTCCTACATGGAGGTACTGAAAGTACATGTGACCTTCATGGATGTACTGACCCTACATGGAGAGACTGACTCACATTGAGGTTCTAACCTACACGGAGGTACTGGGGTTTGGGTTACAGCTGGAACCTAATAAACGCCCGATGACATCCTTCAGGAATAAACAGCAAATCAGATTATTTGGCCCTGGATTGGCCCTGACACGGTCACATGACCAACCATGTGAAGGTAGATTATATTAGTATCGGTCTGATCTTTCAGCTTCTCCTGAAGCCACCAAGGCAAAGGACATCCCTGTACCTCATATAGAGATACCAAGAGCAGAGATACCAGGAACAGGAGCCAGTGATTCCCAGCTGAACAGTCTTAGATCAAGGCCTAGACCTCAGCCTACCTGTAACCAAGTGCTGGCCCCTGACCCTACCTGCTCCTTTACACTTGAAGATGAGGGTGCACCAATACCCATAGGTATGAAACTGTTTTCTTAAAGACTGGTATCTGCTATGGGAGGTACTGTCTTCTCAAAGACTGCTGTCTACATGTCACCTGGTTTAAGGTCTATGCAATACCATCCAGAGGCATTTTGGTCAGCCCCCGTTGATACCGCCTGTCGGAAATCTGTTCACGGTACTCTTTCACAATGCTGCCATGTAGCATCAACCATGTGACACTGTAACACCATGTAGCATCGACCATGTGACACTGTAACACCATGTAGCATCGACCATGTGACACTGTAACACCATGTAGCATCGACCATATAACACTGTAACACCATGTAGCATCGACCATATAACACTGTAACACCATGTAGCATCGACCATATAACACTGTAACACCATGTAGCAATCCTTCAGCTCTGTGGGTGGAACCCCACCCAGGTGTTCAACCCCCTCATGTCTTCTCAGCCCAGAGGTCTGCAGCCTGGTCAGGTGGCCCAGTGATCAGGTGATTAGGTGACCTGTTAAGATAAGCACATCTCCAGTGTCATCCTGATATCGGACTCCTGGAGCCATCCTAACCCTAACCCTGGTCCTCGTCAGGGATTGCAGGGATGCATTAATCTCATATATGTCACACTCCTACTCATATCAATTATATCTGTTATTGAATATTATATATATATATATATATATATATATATATATATATATATATATATATATATATATATAATAAATCATACATATATGATATATAATATCATAATATACATCATCATATATATAATAGTATATTATGAATATTATATATATATATATATAAATTATATATAGCAAATATAACATAATTATATGTAATATGTATAACCCTAACCTAATATCTTCATTTTGTGTTTACACTGTCGAGCAGTGCTCAACAGTGTGTACTGCTGATTCCAGTGTTGTACTAAAGTGTATAAACAACTTACTAGTAATTAGTTATTGGTATAGTTAGTTGTTATTACTTAGATAGTACAGTATACTTGTTAGCTAGAAGTGAGAACACTGAGAAACTCTGAGAAACTGAAGTAGGTATGTGTGCGTGTGCGTCTGTCTGTGTGCGCGCGTCGTGTGTGTTAATAATGAACGAGGTGTCGTGTGTTCATGTCCCAATCTTATGTTACGCTTCAGCCGAACTGTTAATGCACTAACACACACATACTGCCGATTCAGTGGGGCAGGGTGTGGGTACGGTGTCTATAATACTGTACTGTTGAGAGGCAAATAAAGAGAAGAATATAGAGAGAGGTAGAGAGTCTGAGAGAGGGAGAGAGAGAGAGAGAGTTATTAGTGAGAGAGGGCAATAGAGAGAGTCAGAGCGATAGAGAGATAGACAGTGATAGTAAGAGAGAGATTTAGGGTCCACGGTATCTGTGTGTCTTGCCAGCTTCTTTGCTCATTATGTTTTAATGAGCGTGGCGCCGCTGGTGTGTGTTACACTGTCCCTATCTACACATGCACAAGCAAGCAAGGCCTCCCAGTGCTGCCCCACGCTTCTCCACACCACGCCATTGTAGTGATCTCTACACTAGTGATCAGAGTTGTGAACAGGGCCGGTGCGACACATAAGCGAACTAAACACCTGCTTAGGGTCCCCGTGGCCACCAGAGGACCCCCAAGAGCCGTTAAAATGTCCTACAAGAGAACTTGAAATGTTCTTTATTTATTTATGCACACACACACATATATATATATATATATATATTTGGATATCATTAACTATACACTGTAATGGATGGTGACTTCATTTTGAGGCAAGCACACTTCACACAGAGTGGACATTACAGACATCACAGAGTGGACATTAACACCAGACCTCTCTTAGTTTCCCCCTTCTAGGATTAACAACTTGAGAAGGGGGAAAACATTGGTGTGACGGTATGACATCAGCACAGCCACAACTAATGGAAGTGATGGATTTATTGGGCGTGCAAATGATCCAGCATTGATAATAGTCAATAGTGTTAGGGGGGGGGCTATGAATGCGACTCTGCTCAGGTCTCCAGAAATGCTTGGGCTGGCACTGGTTATTAACGTTATTTAATGTTGAGCTCCAAATGATCCAGGGAGGGGCCGCAGCCCGGTGTAGTTCCAACTAAATCTGTATTAGGCAGGGTACAATGTAGTCTGCGCTGTGAGACGAGACGCAATCCTTCACCCGGTGATGATGTGGAATTGATGACATGGCGGGAGGACAGGACACGGTGTGTTGAGCGCGCTGGCCAGCGCCCTGCGGTGACCGAAGCACAAAGTGCCGCTTTGATTTGGCCACAAATCTGCCATTTCGTCGGTACGAACAACGCACACTTTGCATTAAGTCTGAAGTGCTCCGGGGGCTGTTCCCGGCGCCGCTGACCCAGGCCACGCTGCGAGACGGCTGGCTCCCTCTCCGGCCCGCCCTGGTCTGATAGGTGCTGGTTGTATTTCAGACGCTCCTCTGAGTCACCTTGCAGCGCTACAATGGAACACTATTTTACCCAGCAGGCCTTGAGGCTACAGCGGAGCACTTTATTACCCAGCAGCCCTTTAACCCCTAGCCCCTAACCATAACCCTGACTCCTGTATTATATTATATTAAATATACATAAAATAAAAAAAAAGTACATTGTTAGAATGGTAGCATGTTTGTTAGTATGGAGACAGGCAGAGAGAGAGAGAGAGAGAGAGAGAGAGAGAGAGAGAGAGAGAGAGAGAGAGAGAGAGAGAGAGAGAGAGAGAGAGCATAGATTAACAGACCCATCCTTTCTGTAGTGTGAATCGAATTTATTCACTAATATGTGTTGTCTCTCCTCCCCTCTCCTCTCCTCTCCTCTCCACCTCCTCCTCTCCACCACTCCTCTCTTCTCATCTCCACCTCTCCCTCTCCCTCTGCTCCTATCCAGTTAATAGCTGCTATAATCTTCATCAGTCTCGGAGTCATCGCTGCCTTCTTCTGTGCCATTGTCGATGGGATCATCGCTGGCAAGTACATAGTATGTATCACACAATCACAACCACACCTTCACTATCACACGATCACAACCACACCTTCACTATCACACGGTCACAACCACACCTTCACTATCACACTGTCACAACCCAACTTTCACTATCACTCATTCACAACTACCCCATCATTTTCATGTTTACAACCACATCTTTAGTGTCGTGTGACAGTAAAGTACTTTACAACCACACCATCACTAGCACACCTTCACTATCGCATGTTCACAACCACACCTTCACTATCACATGTTCACAACCACAACTTCACTATCACACCTTAACAACCACACCTTCATTATCACATGTTCACAACCACAACTTCACTATCACACCTTAACAACCACACCTTCATTATCACATGTTCGCAACCACAACTTCACTATCACACCTTAACAACCACTCCTTCATTATCACATGTTCACAACCACACCTTCACTATCACACCTTAACAACCACACCTTCACTATCACATGTTCAGAACCCCTACTTCACTATCAAATGTTCACAACCACACGTTTACTCTTACGTGTTCACAACCACACACTCACAACCACTCCTTCATTATACCTCAGAAACACATGTTAACAATCACACCTTCACAACCACACGTTCACCAGCACACCTTCACCTTCAGTCAGTAATCAAAACCTTTATAATGTTCACATAACACCACATATCTCATGACATCACCTAAGGTGTGTGTGTGTGTGTGTGTGTGTGTGTGTGTACAGGACAGCCAGCCGTTGTTGGATGACAGCTGTGACTACTACTCCAGCAGCTTGGGATTCACCTATGACACTTACTATACAGAGGTACTAATACTATAGCTATATACAACCTGAATACTACACAGAGGTACTAATACTATAGCTAAAGACCACCTGAATACTACACAGAGGTACTAATAATATAGCTAAATACAACCTGAATACTACACAGAGGTACTAATACTATAGCTAAAGACCACCTGAGTACTACACAGGGGTACTAATACTATAGGTAAATACTACCTGAATACTACACAGAGGTACTAATACTATAGCTAAATACGACCTGAATACTACACAGAGGTACTAGTACTATAGCTAAATACTACCTGAATACTACACAGATGTACTAATACTATAGCTAAATACTACCTGAATACTACACAGAGGTATTAATACTATAGCTAAATACTACCTGAATACTACACAGAGGTACTTCACAAACATGAATGGGTCAGGAGAAGCTAGGGGGGCCCAATAAAGACCCGGCCTGAAGTTGTGTTATGATGTCAGGTGCTGTTCCCTGGCTGGGCAGCTGCATCTGGTGGGCTCTAGGCTGAACCGCATGCTGTGACTGCGTGTTAGGTCACCACATGAATGCAACACTTTTACAAGTGTTTACATTTACAATTCACAAACAAATGTAATGTATAGATGTTTGTATGTATCTATGTTATTACCACCCTCCCCTACCCCGGAGTGTAAACCTGTCCTCTCTCTGGTCCTCAGGTCACGTGTCCCTCCCACTATGGAGGCGGCTGCAAAATGAAAGTGAAGAGCAACACGTGTTACTGCTGCTACAACTGTGGCAGGTAGTAACGCACCTCATTCATACACCACAATACAACACGGGACGTGACTGTAATAGAATCTGCTCTCCCCAGTTCCTACATCGACCAGTACCACGTGTTCACGGGCGTGTCCGGCTGCTGGGATGCCATCCACCTCCACCGGCTGCTGTGGCTCTCCATGACCCTCAACATCCTTGCTGTCTTCCTGGGCATCATCAGCGCCGCCCTGCTGGGAGCCTACAAGGACCTGGTGAGCTGGACTGCCCTAACACGTAGCATATAGCTTGTAACATGTAGCATATAGTTAGCAGCATGTAGCCTGTAGCATATATGCAGTATAAGGTATTGTATAGCTAACAACATAGAGCTAGTAACAGGTAGCTAGTAGTATGTGGCCTGTAGCACGTATGATAAAGCTAGCAGCATATAGCTTTGTCTTTGTCACCCAACTGTTCAAAGGCTAAAACACAAGGATAAGACTTACCGGTGGTTCGTCAGTAAACACACGGTGAAGTCTGCAGAACAGCGCGCCAGACTCAGACAATTTCAGTTGGAAGATTGGAGATGTAATGAGAGCAGAACATGACACATGTTTAATACATCAATTCAAATATCAATAAGATTATTGGCCATATCAATTTTAGTAGCCTATAATTTCCAGGCCCTGTACCCAAAGAAGAACATCCTCACCTGATTGTTGACCTGATTGTTGTGTCCAGTGGTCCTTTTCATCCCATCCCACATGGCACTGTTCTGCTGTAGCCTGCCCTCTAGCCTCTACCTGTAGCTGTTCTGGGGCCTTCAGCTACCTCCTTAGCTCCTTCTGGACCGACCGAACCTCCACCCCGTCTCCTTCAGGGAAAGCCCTTGTTTTCCTCTAAGATAAGATAAGATAGTCCTTTATTAATCCCCCTTAGGAGAAATTCGCAAGTGACCAGCAGTACAGTGGGAAAAGAGTACGAAAACAAGAATATATATACAATAAATGTACCAATTTGAAATAAAATTCTGATAAAAAAAATATTAGAATAAGATAAACATACTATATACGTGTAACTAACTGTCTTTGATTGATGTTTATTGTTTGGAAAAGGTTATGAAAGGTACCCAGTTTCCCCCCATGTGCTCTGTTGAACCACTGTGTAGCCCTACAGCTAGTAACCCTACAGCTTGTCTGTTCACTCACTGTGTAGCCCTACAGCTAGTAACCCTACAGCTTGTCTGTTCACTCACTGTGTAGCCCTACAGCTAGTAACCCTACAGCTTGTCTGTTCACTCACTGTGTAGCCCTACAGCTAGTCTGTGCAGTGTAACGCTACATCTAGTCTGTTCACTGTGTAGACCTACGGCTGGTCTGTTCACTTGTCTTTTGCATCATGTTGCTTGAGGTGGGGATGTGTAAGCGTGTAATTGGCAAACACAGATGTTGTTGTGGGACATGTAGTCTTTATTCACGGTGTGTTGTAGGACATGTAGTCTTTATTCACGGTTTGTTGTGGGACATGTAGTCTTTATTCCCGGTGTGTTCTGGGACATTTAGTCTTTATTCAGGGTGTGTTGTGGAACATGTAGTCTTAATTCACAGTGTGTTCTGGGACATGTAGTCTTTATTCACTGTGTGTTCTGGAACATTCACGGTGTGTTCTGGGACATGTAGACTTTATTCACGGTGTGTTCTGGTACATGTAGTCTTAATTCATGGTGTGTTGTGGGACATGTAGTCTATATTCACTGTATGTTCTGCAGCCCAAGCCTTCGCTCCATCCGACTCAGAGCCAGGTGCCCCCCCCTCACATCCTCTACAACCCCACTCAGCACATGATGACCTACCCCATGCAGGTAACACACACCTTACAATACCTAACCCTACCCCTACCCCCAGCAGGTAACACACACCTTACAATACCTAACCCTAACCCCAGCAGGTAACACACACCTTATAATACCTACCCCCAGCAGGTAACACACACCTTATAATACCTAACCCTACCCCTACCCCCAGCAGGTAACACACACCTTATAATACCTAACCCTAACCCCAGCAGGTAACACACACCTTATAATACCTAACCCTAACCCCAGCAGGTAACACACACCTTATAATACCTAACCCTACCCCTACCCCCAGCAGGTAACACACACCTTACAATACCTAACCCTACCCCCTGCAAGTAATTCACACTCACACACACACATAACCCTGACCCTAACTCACCTACCCCTCCTCTGCAGCTTACACACACCTTACCCTAACTCACGCACATACACACACACACTCACTCACACCTTACCCTAACCCACACACACACACACACACACACACCTTACCGCAAACCATCACTGCCATCTACCACTTGTTATGCCGTTAACACACACTGATGGTGGAAAGGGACCCTTTTTTACCATCAGGAGTTACAAGCCATTGAAAATCCATCCTATCGTGACATCATTATTGGAGAAGTGAACCTGGAGGAGTCACGCTACACATCATACATTTGTGATGTCACACAAGCACATAGACACTGAATTGGCTAGTAATGACTAACCACCCTGCCACCTGCTGTTGACATAGGGGCTCTTCAATATATGTTGGCGAGCTGCAGCGGTATGACCTGTGTATGACCTCGTGTCATGTGATCTCCCCTAGCACTACCACAGCCACCAGTCGCTGCAGACCCCACACTTCTCCCCCGACGGCCCCCCCGCCCCGGCCTGCCCCTCCGACCCGTCCCGCGGGCCGGGCATGCCCCCACCTCACCCCCCCGCCCTGCCTCCCCACCAGGAGGGGGTGGTGGTCCCGGACCTCTACACCCTCACCCCGGACGCCCCCGCGCTCTACACCGCAGACTACGCGCCCTTCGTGAAGCCTCCACCCTACGCCTACTAGAGACCCCCCTGAGGACCACCTCCATGTCACCGCGTCTCTTCCCCCACTAGGACGAGGCCTCCCTTCCTCATAGCCTGGTCCAGCTAACTGTAGATGTTGAGGATCCTCCGTTTTGTGTGTGGTTGAGAGTTCTGGACCCTCCTCCTAGTCTGAGCACCACATGCTGCACACGAGCCCTGAAGCCCCTCCGCTGCCTTGAGTCCACCGCTCTGCTCGGTGGCATGCTACACATACACATGAATGGAGCTCAGCGCTCACACCATGGTTCTTGTAATCACCCTTAACTTTACCTATCCTTAACCAAACCTCCCCTTACCATATCCGCACCTTAACCCAGCCTTTCCTTTTCGATAACCTTAGCTGAACTAAAACTCCCTTGACCATAACCAAACCTCCTCTAACCTTAACCAAACCTGCCTTTACCATAACCTTACCTTACCTTTAACCTCCAAACCAAATCTAACATTAGCACACGTAGCCTCATGGAGCTAACCAGACCATAATAATGAACTGATTATACTGATATTACACATATTATATAATATTAAAGTGATGGACAACAGAAAATGTTAGTTACAGAAAAATCTCAATTCCTAATTGTATCCTTATTAAGGGCTATCAAGGTATGCAGTTACATAGTTTTAGTCCATCTATTTCCTTCTATTCCTTCAAGCTGATATAAAGGGGGGAGTCTATTTTACATCCTGGCTACTTAGCAAAGCCAGTGAACATTTGCATTACACTCACATTATGCTGACAGTGTGGCTGTATGAAGCTACATCTTTTCAGACTTTGAGGAAGAACAAACTACACACAACACAGAGGGGGGCTGTCTTGTACAACATAATTCTTGAGTCTTTCCAAGGCTGAGTAAATGAGCTGAACTTTGAGGTGTATATCAATACACTTTTTGCCGTTTTCCTGGTGGTATTTGGTAGATGTGAAGTGCACACATCCCTCTGTGATATGTTATGTTATTTTAAGTTTTAAGATTGTGTAGTCCATCACTTTAAAAGTAGCCTAACTCTTTATGGCTGATCTGTCCTGTGTAGACACTAGCTGATACCTGGTGTGTTTGTTTGTATCTGTACTCATGTTCTGTCTATACTATTATGATTTATTATTTAAAGGGCTTCCTACAAACTACACACTTTCGGTAGCATACACAGTTATGTTAAACTATATTAAAGTAACAGTTAACAGTTTAACACACACATGTATGTTCAACAACATTAACAACAGTTTAACATGGATAGCTATGTTAAACAACTTTAACAAAGTTTTACAAACATGATAATATCAACCAACAACAATTTTAACATGACATACCAGTTTAATATACTTTGTTATGTAAACTCTGCATTAACACAACAATTTAATTTAAAAGTACCCAGTCTCAAGAAGAGGGAACGAATAATTAGCTTACAAAAACCCCTAGAAAAATAATGTTTGTGTTTGTGTCAAGAAATTCAGTTCTGGAATAAAGGAAAGGTGTAAAGAAGAAACTGGTGTCATGTCATTCATATACAAATGTATTAATATTTACTCACATTCATTATTGAGAGTAAAATCCTCCAACCTACATTTTTATCCCACGTTAGTCTCTCCTCACCTCCTGCTCCATGCTCCTCCTCCTGACCTCGACCTTCACATTAACGCCACCTGCACCCTTACCTCCACATATCATCAGGCCCTAACCCTCCATTAATTGTTTATTTTTAGACTTTTTGTTGGTGTTTACCGTGATGACCATATGATGGTGCGGGTTAGTGCAATAATCTGTATTATTAATCAAATATGCAAGCTTTACTTTGTCGCATACACAAACTAGGTGCAGTGAAAGGCATTGCTTTATAGGATTGGGCAAAAACCACACCAGTAATAGTGTTCAATATAAAGAGAAGCAGCAATCTTTACAGTAAAAAGAAGCTATTTGCAAAAAGAGTACTAGCTAAGTAGCGAGTACTGAGGAGTTGCTACTTATTTATCTATGTTTGCTCATGTCTATGTAACCCTCTCTCCCTTGAACTCCAACCTGTAACTCTGCATTGAGTTCTCTTTTTGGCGGGCGGCTGTGCGTAGAATGCATCGACACAGGAGACGGAGGTCTTCGGAAATGGTGGCGAGATGTAGTTTCTTTTCCAGCACAGTCTCTATTTGGTTGACAACGTGCATTCGTATAGTAGTTCTTATTTAGTATATTAATATGCTAGTGCATTCCAATAACTAATGACACAGTTCAGTAATCCGTAGCTGTTCCGATAGCACATTTAATTAGCACATTAAATCGCTAGTTATGCAAATTACAGTATTCAAGTGCTTAAAAGTTTAACAGTGTAGTATTTAGTTAGAAATCTTATGCTCTTTTCATAAACGATAACGTACGTTAAAAATAAAATGGCGTCCCACGCTAAACATGCATCAACTCTACGGTATATCAGGATCAAAAAGCATTAAAATTACTAATCGATAAATAGATGTTACAGCGCCACCGAGCGGCGCAGCACATACATTGCCTTGCATCTTCAACTTGCCGAGCACTGTCTGCAGCATAGAGCAAAACAGAACCACGGAGAGCGACACTGCGCAAAGTTTGTGCATTCCTATGCACAATAAGCAATAATGTGACGAAAAGCAATAGCTAGATTGTGCAGACAGACAATCTGACCAGGTTTGTTTTTTGTTACATGTTTACAAAGAACTCGCAATCGCCTACAACCTTGGCTAGTGAGTTTTTGTTCATATTTAGCCCACGCTACTTTATATGGTTGTCCTCTCATGGCCTTGACTAGCTATTTGACAAGTTTTTATGTTCGATTTTAAAATCACATGCATGCATGCATGTTGTGCCTTAAATACCCCCGGGGATGAATAGTATGAAAGTATAATCTATTATCAATGTAGCCTATTATTGTTTGCCATTAATCGACTGATCTGTGATAAAGTCATGTGTTGCTGTACTGCCTATATCGGAATAATAAATAAAAAGTCAAGAATGATTTGCATTGAGCTGCAGCAGAGGGATGAAAGAGCCACATGCGGCTCCGGAGCCGCGGGAAAAATAATCACAAAATCAACGGCCGCAGCCATTAAACCATTGTGTGTGTGTGTATGTGTGACTGTGTGTGTGTGTGTGTGTGTGTGTGTGTTTGTGTGCGTGTGTATGTGTGTGTTAGGGTAAGGTGTGTGGAAGCTGCAGGGGGAGGGGTAGGTGAGTTAGGGTCAGGGTTATGTGTGTGTGTGTGTGTGTGTGTGTGTGTGTGTGTGTGTGTGTGTGTGTGTGTGTCTGCCCCCGGGAACCGCGTGAAAAGGGCAGTCACTGGGCTGGTGGGCAGTGAATAATTTTGACTGCTCCCTGACACAGACCAGTAATTCAATTTCAGCTTTCGGTTCGTTTTTTGTTAACAATGTGTTATTTACCTGCGTACACCACAGCAAACGGTAGGCTACAGGGGGGTTAAATCAACCACAAATTACCAGAGGTGGAAAATGTGCTAAATTATTGTAAATACTTGTATTACTTTAATTATTGTAAATAATTATTGTAATACTTTTACTCAAGTAAAAGTATCAATACTTGGAAATATTATTCAAGTACAAGTAAAATTACCCATCTAAAAATGTACTCAAGTAGAAGTAAAAAAGTAGTTCATTTAAAATGTACTTTAAGTAAACGTTATAGCTACTTTGTGTGTGTATGTGTGGGGGTTGAGGGTAGTGAAAATATGACAGGGGGTCATAAATCCAAAACTATTTTGTTTTTAATTAAAGAATAAGACTTACGTTTGTTGTAAGTTTCCTCCATCCTATATATTAGTACTAGAAAGACTTCGCACCCACTGACCTAGCTTGTGCGTCAGTATATGTGTTTGCGCCCCCCCATGTTCACGCCAGTTCTCATCACATCATCATTCGTCACTGTGTTGGTTTCCTGGCGCGTATTTTTCCGCTGCAGGATTTCATCGGGCTTTTTTTTTTACTCGGAAACGGATATGATTTATAATATAACTAAGTACAATACTTCAGTCAAAACTTACTCAAGTAAAATACAAAACACCAATTTTAAATTATAGGCCTACTTCAAAAATACAAAATACACAAAAAAAACCTACTCAATACAGTAACGTGAGTAAATGTATTTTGTTACTTCCCACCTCTGTAAATTACAATGTGCCTAATTTCTTTTGTTAGGCCTAGACCAGGACTAAAACATATTGGGATTCGATGTCACACCATTACACACACATCTGATTCATGATTGGATGCCAATTGAAATCGAATTAGGCTACTCGGATAGATCAATAGAGAATGCAATAAGGTTAATTTAGAACTAGTCCGTAATCGAGTGAGATAAATATTTGATGGAGGTGGTGATTGAACCGCCTAACGTCCGGATGTAGAACACACGCTCTACCCACCGAGCGATGTCCTCCAGTTGACCGCTGGAAAGCAAATAGCGGACTCAAACCTAACAATTGAAAGCTAGGCTCACTGTTATCTCTATGGAAGTTTTTTGCATTTTTAATCGCAAATATATCAAAACGTTTACAAAAAAAAAAAAACCCACAGCTATACGGAAGTAGATTTTCGTAATACAGTTTGAGTGAAATCTCGAGGTTCCGCCGTTTAGCCTCCATTAATTGCACACATTTGGTGTGAAGAAGAATGATATGACGAAAAGTGTTATCTAGATTGTGCATTCTATGCACGATAATACATGCATCCATTGATTGTGTTAAGTTAGGTTGCGTCCCTGGATGCCAACGTCACAGCGTCACTTCCGCTACGTCGGTTCTTTAGCTTCTGGCACCCTTAGCCCGACTCACCGATCGGCGCTATGTTCCGAGCCGTCTTGCGATTGTCGTCTACGGGGGTGCGGAGTGTTGTAAAGGCCAGACCCCAGCTTTCTGGTAGGACTCTCTTTGACATGTTTACCATTGAACAGCGTGTATGCCCATGTGTCCCACATGCTGACCTAACCTTAACTCTCACCAGTTCCTGCTGTCATTGGTAGGCGGGGTCACAAGGGTGACATTGACCTGAAGTTTAACTCTGAACAATGTACTGGAATGATCTCTTTGACATGTATGCTATTTTAATGCATGTTCTGCGTTCATGCGAGAGGGATCTAAATAACCGGTGACCTTGTAGTGCACGGTCATGAACTGCCGACAAAGCGCAGACAGACTCTCCAATGAATTTACTTGTAAATGGATAGCCAAGTTTCCTCTGGCCCTAAATATGTAATACGTTTCTGATAGTTTGGTGTTTCTCCCCGGGTTTGTTTGACATTCAATGTCCTCTGCAGCCTTCTTGCCTAGCTTGCATATCCGTACTAATATACTCCAATAGGATGACAAATCACAGCTTACTGTGGCATTTTTCAACTCAACTTTCTCTTTATTGTCATTGCACAAGAAACACAGAAGTGATTTTTGGCAGCGAAATGTCGTTGCTATGGCTTCCGGGAGACACAGAGATAAGCAATATTTAAATACATCTATAAAAATACAGAAATAAAAATATAAACTATGATCAATATAATAATTAAGTGCAAAATAACTAGATAGTAATAACAGATAATACAAAAAAAGTCAGTGTAGGCAAAGTATTGAGAACATTATAGCAGCAGGGTGGAGATTAAATGCAAACCACAAACTGCTTCAACTCTTGGTCACCTGTAAATTAATTTGTAACCCTTGGTACGGTGTTCTGCAGCTCCTGTGGCGGCCAGATGCTACTCTCATGGGACTGTGGAGACCGATGAGGAGTTTGATGCCCGCTGGGTAACATACTTCAACAAGCCAGACATTGATGCCTGGGAATTAAAGAAAGGTTAGGCTGTTGAACTGATCAATATCAACTGCCGTCGACCAATCGTCGACCAAAACATGAACTGTAATCATTCGTAGCTAGACATTTTTAAATTGGCCTACTTCTGTTTCAAAAGGCATGAACACCCTTATCGGGTACGACCTGGTACCTGAGGCCAAGATCCTGGACTCTGCACTGAGGGCGTGCCGCAGGCTCAACGACCTGGCCAGCGCCATCCGCATCCTGGAGGCCATGAAGGTGAGCTTGTCACGCACGTGCATTGCGTGGTTCTGACCGTGAGAATAAAGATGCAGGTAGCGGCGTGCACACTGAAGGGTCAGTCAATAATCACCAATATCTCTGATAATGTAGACCATTTTCATCATCAACATTTTAGTTTAGATATTTGTTTAGACAAAATGTTTTTCAAATACCTAAGAATCACTCTGGGTGGTGGGGGACTGTGATTTGTGCCTCGGAAATAGAGACTTTATTCAATTAAATGATAGCCTGTTTCATTCACTGTGCACTTGGACATGTATTTGGTCCCTTTTTTTGAGCAATTTAAGGTTGTGGGGTTTGCATTTACCAATCTGTCTTTTTTAATTGAGTTCTTTGTCACCATTCTTTCATTAAACTGACTCTGCATTGCCTTAATTGCGTTTTTGAATTTATTTTGGATGTGATTAAGTTTGTTCAAAACATTGTTGGTTATTACCCACTCCACACTTCCAGAACAAACCTTGCATACACTGACCTTTTAACAGTAGGCTGTTCATGTGGGTAATTCAAACGAAACACAAAGGCACATTCACAACAACCTTCATAGTTTCACTGGGGTGAAGGTTGGTGACTGATGGGTAAGCAGAACAGGCTTCATGTCATTTGAGTTAAGGTAGGTGGAAGGTGGAATGTGTGAACAAAATGATGACTTTTGTGTGGTTTTACTCCTAGGATAAAGCTGGTCCCCACAAAGACATCTATCCA
Organism: Urophycis tenuis; assembly: GCA_036785325.1. Taxonomy (NCBI): domain Eukaryota; kingdom Metazoa; phylum Chordata; class Actinopteri; order Gadiformes; family Phycidae; genus Urophycis; species Urophycis tenuis. The sequence goes on along the minus strand of JAXIVH010000005.1, from coordinate 11,877,692 downwards.
TACTTGATTCAGGAGCTGGAACCCACCCTGGCTGAACTTGGTATCTCAACACCAGAGGAGCTGGGCATCGACAAACTGTAGAAGGCTTCTTTCCAGGTCCGGCTCTTTGTTTGCTCAGACCTTTTCTACTGCTGACCATTCACGATAGTATTGGAAATACATTCATGTTGGGCCAATGTTACTGTTTATGCTGTCTCGCCACTCATAGTTACTTTCAATGCTTCCTTATGTTCTACCTTGTTTTAATGAAGCACATTTCTATTCATGATTGCCTACCTCAAGTTCAGTAATGGATACAGCATCTGTCTTTTGCTTCAATAGAATCTGCTAACTCATGTTGCACATGTGGTCTTCCTCCTCAGGTCGTTGTACAAACCCCCTCTTCAATCTGTCTGATGTCAGCAGACTCCGTATCATGCTGTTGTGTATAAAATAATGGACCTAATAAAGAAAAGGAATATAAAATGTGTCGGTTTCTTTTCTTTTGAAGATAACTACATTGTATAGGCTGTATTATAGAACATTGACCTGTCCTTAAATGTGTTTTGCATCAACATTTTAATTATTGCCCGATTGGTTTAATTCATTTAGGTCATTGGAACAACTTGTAACCAGCTGAGCATCAGATAGGATACTTACAATGATTTGTGGGTGAAATATATAGTTCAGCTGGTAGGGGCAAGGACCAATGTAGGCCTAAGTACTTGAGTTTGATTCTCAAACTTGACAGAGTTAGATCTCACATTGAAGATATTATGAAATATTAAACTCGTTTTTCTGATCCTGCAAATTCGTTTTTTTTTTTAAAGACAAATTTATTTGTTTCCATTAATCAAGTTGATTATTACGTATAGTCACGCAAATACGTTGAAAAATGAGTGATCATTTCACATTACTCCGTCCACTTAATGTATCATACATCACAAGTCATGCACACATGCACACGTTACAAAGTGTTTTGTAACGTGTGCAACTCAGATGCACTTCTGTTTTCTCAGTATGGCCCCATTGAACGTGGTTAACCATTGAACATTGTTAAGCATTACATAAACACTTCTCCTTTCTCCACTAAGCTCTACTTTCAATCCATGTATGGGTTACCAGTGTCGTGACCCGCCGTCCACCAAACCTGCAGACTTTGCGACAGGACGTCAAGCAAGCAGTGTTCGCCGGGGTTGGCGAGTTGGCGGTTGATGTTTAACAACGTTACTTGTTTTGGTCGATTATTTGATTTCAGCTGTTTCGAGGCACCTTCCATGATGTCTTGGATGACTGGACAAACACCGTAAGTTTCGGTCAAACGGTTATTTTTTTGTCATTTTCGTAACTTAAGCAAGATAACGACCGACGTTAGCCAATATTAGCTGTGTAGCTAACACGCAGCCTTGTGCTAGGCTAGCTACCTAGCTGCAGGCCGGACTACCGATAACTTACCGAGATATCTTTATGGCAAGCTATATTTATGGCTAGATCACGACACATACATCGTAGTCGTCCTTTGTTTATGTGTAATGTTCCTAGAGTTAGCTTTGTGTTTCGGATAACCGGAACATGAGCACCATTTGCTGTTAGCTACGCTATCCTGAGGACAGTTTCCTAACCCTGTTGGGCAGTAAGCAACACATCACCCGTTTCATCTGCAGTAGGCAACACTTCACTACTATCAGCTGCATAATACTATATTAAAATGCTATGTATACTGTATTAATATACCATATCCTGTTCTATCAGCCCTATACTACATCCTGTGCAATCGGGGTTACCAACACGTGACACGTCAGGTTGCACAAACCACAGACAGACAAACGATAAAACGCGTGTTTATATTTATACGAGTACATAATTTATGTGCCATAGGTGCTTAACAAGCCGATGGGATCAGCCCGCTCAGCCCAAACAGAATGTTGATGTACGGCCCCAGACAACTCTTGGAAACAGCGCTCCACCAGGAGCAGACAACACCGTAGGTCCCAATCCCACAAGACAACCATCCAAGTCGCCACATGAAGGCGAAAAGCCGGTTCCCCCGGGAGGAGTGGAAATGGCTGCAGCAATGGCTGCCAAAATCAATGCAATGCTAATGGCAAAGGGAAAGCTGTTGACTCCCCCACCATTGCTTGCAAAGGTATTGTGTATTTATTTATTCACACACACTTAAGCAGTTGTTGTAATTGTATTAACACCTATTACACATTGTAACAAAACATGATTGTTGTGTTATTCCTATAGCAACTTGTGTAGCAGAATTGGTATAGTTACTTCTGTATTGATTGTGTAAGGTAAACCATACTTTCCTTTTCTCTCAGACCCCAGTCAGTGTGCCAGTGCCCACAAGCACAGAAGAGACAGTTGTTACAGAAGTGGACATAAATGATGTACCAATAAACTGTCGAGACCTCCTTACCAAAGGAAAAACACAGGAAGAGGTAGTGTGTGTGTGTGTGTGTGTGTGTGTGTGTGTGTGTGTGTGTGCCATTTATTAAAAACATTTCATTATACATATTTATTTTGACCCATGAAGCAATAAATTATGGTTATTTTTTATAACATTTTACTGCAAATGGCAGCCCTAAAGTGGACACCTGCGCCATGACCAGGTCACAATGCTATTGTCAATGGGTGGTTTCCCTGTAAAAAAAGTATTGGTTACCTACTCCCTTTCGTAGAAGGTCCATGTGAATCTGACAGCATCGCTCACCCATCGCTTCTCCTCTGCAGATCCGCCTCATCAGTGGCGCGGTGGTGTCCACCAAGGGACGCTTCATGAGTGACGCCCAGAAGGGCAAAGGAGCGTATGTATTGGCTTGTCCTCCTCTAGTCTTTACTACCAGTGCTGTATTATTTACTACTATAGTCGTGCCTTGTCTTGGCAACACTCTTGTTCATTTTTTCTAATGACACCAAATCTAATACCGTACCTGTCTGTTTGGTTTGTGTTGTAAAATGCAAATGAGCTTTAACAGAGTGTCTGATGTCACTCGGGTTATGACGTTGACATTAATCTGAATCCATGTACCTTAAACATTTGCTATTCAGTTTGATAATGGCAACAGGAAACAACCGAATGCTGGAAGGACTGCACTTCCGATTCTAATGTATTTTCTTTTATTTAGAGAAAGGCCTTTGTATTTGCACGTCCAGGGGAAGAACCAGGAGCAGGTTAACAGTGAGTACAGTTTTTTTTTTTTTTTACTATGTCAGTGAGTTGGTCAGCTCGTTAAACCGGTTTGAATTTGGCTGGTCCATAATTGCACGTCGTCAATGAAGATTGTCTTAAAGAATGTTTTTGCTGTTTTTGAACGGTTTTGCTGAGAATGATGCTTTGTCCGTTTATCCGTCTTCGCATTGTAGTGTTAGTTTGATTAATTGAAAGACCCCTGTCTTGTGGTCTCGTGTGCAGCTTGTGATTGATTGATTGGTTGATTTTGTGCCATCAGAGGCGGTGTTGAGAATAAAGGAGATCATCTCAGAGGATGTGCTGAGGTCGGCCCTCTCCGGGGGGAAGCAGTTCCCCGTGTTCCCCCCTCTGACGCTGTACCCCCAACCCCCCCGGGCCGCCGCCCCCCCGGCCATGCCGCGCCTCTCCAGCCCGGCCTCGGCTCAGGGGCACCGGCCCGCGGCTCCGCACTCAGGGGTAGGTGTACACTAGGGCCAGGGTGAACCGCTGCACCCTAAACGCACACGCGGTGAGGAATGAACGGACCAACGGTCAATTTGTAGTGTGGACCAACACAAGCTTAGTGGGTAGAGCGGGTGGACAGAGCGGGTCGCCCACTAACCGTAGGGTCGGCAGTTCGATCCCCCTGATCCCCACTTCCGAAACTGTCTGCATGTCGAAGTGTCCTTGAGCAAGACACTGAACCCTGAACCCCAACTTGCTCCCCGGGCGCTGATCATAGCAGCCCACTGCTCCTATGTACGATAGGATGGGTCAAATGCAGAGAAAGAATTTTGTTCCCATGTCTAAAAAAACGAGGGGATGACAAATGAAGACCACAAGGTCCCAGTAAATAAAAAGAAATTGGTGACTCGTGACATTAGCTACCTATCTTGTAGATGTTACTATTCCAGTAGAGGACTGTACACTGTAATGACTTGCCTGAGGTAGAGAAGGTGACGCTAGTGCAGGGAGAACAGCCCTGGTCTGGAGAACGAGGCCGCTGGCATGGCTGACGTGGCGTCGTGAGAAACGTTGATGGGGTTGGAATCCCAACTCACCGGTCTCCTTTCCTTCCCTGTGTTCGCTGCAGAGTTTCGTACACACAAAGATCTTTGTGGGCCTGGACCAGGCGTTGCCTTCCTTCAACGTGAACGAGAAGGTGGAGGGGCCGGGCGGCACGTACCTGGGTCACATCCAGACAGAGACGGGAGCCCGGGTCTTCCTGCGCGGGAAGACGTCCGGCTACATCGAACAAGCCTCCAAACGAGAGTCCTTTGAACCCCTTTATGTTTACATCAGGTCATCTTGAACTCTTTATGCTCTCTTTAGATAAACTATGGACAGATTGTATATGATTGCAATTCCATTGTATTACTGTTACCTTTTTGTTGTAGCTATTACTATTTTCTGTCACTGAGGTACTCCCATTTTAACCAAGTAGTCTGTAATGAAACAAGTGAACTGAATGTGTCTAACTGAATTTAACTGTCTGTTACAGCCACCCGAACTCAACTGGATTGGAAGCGGCAAAAAAACTGACTGAAAGTCTTCTGGAAACTGTAAGTTTAGTTTGTGTTCGTGTTAGGGTAAGTTAGTGTTGGGTAAAGGTTTAGCGTTGTGTTAATCAGGAGGTACAAGAAGGTGAAACTTCAAAGCTTTGTGGTTCTCACCGATACCCACCTCCGAGATGAACTGGTAGTGTGAACCACCTGATCTACAGTGATAGATTCTGCGTGCTCTGCTTCTATCTACACTGACCACCAGGTGGCCTCTTCATTGCATGTGGCTCCACATTAAGGTCCGCTCCTCTTTGTTATCCATAAACGGGCCATCATTCCGTTCTTGCCAACACCGGGACAGCAAAAGTCACTGGCTGAGGATGAAGGCAGATTTCGGTGGGAAACTTATTGGGATAGTTTTACTGTGAGGTGTGATTTCTAGAACATGGTGCCCCCTCCAGTGGCCAGGATGTAACGGGGGCCCACTACTAAACGTTAGGCTGGGTTAGGGTTACCCTAACCCTCACGTAGAGACGCGGTGGCTCACCCGGTACCCCGGGTCTGCCTGACCGCCTGCGGTCGCCTCGGTTGTTGTGTCAACGTGTTGTGCTGCTGCAGAAAGCGCGTGTTCATCACGCGTCCCTCACGGTCTCCTATCCCCCCCCCTCCAGGTGAGAGCTGAGCACTCCCGCATGGTGTCGGCCTACACAGCCAGCGGCTCCACCCAATGTAAGTACAGCGCTCGCTCCTAGAGGGCCTCTACTGCACATGTCATGATAGCTGTAATCCATTGATTGTGTAATCCAGCCGCTCCTTGCATTTAAGTGTCTCTCAGTAGTTGGAATAGTAGGTCAGACATAACGAAACCCAAGAGAGTAAACTTCTATTTAAGAAACGCTGAACCGTGTATCATTGACTTGTGGTGAAATGTGCAAATTAACAACAATGTTTCATACTTTCATTTCAGCATACGCAGCACAAGGATTTGCACCTAATAGCAATTGCTCTAGCCAGGGGTCCTGGTATAGCTACCCAGCCAATGGGCATGCTGGCGGCTACACAGCGTACCCAGGAGCCGCTGGTTATTGGAGTAATTCAAATGGTCCCCCAAGTCATTCTAACCTGTCGACAAACCCTCAATCTTCTCAGGCTATGGTTCAGTATCCAGTGTGTCCTCGGAAACCACACCCCTATCTGGTCCAGGTATGGTGGCTCTGCACTAGGTATCCATGCTTTGGCACACTGCTAAACATAGCTGAAGCTTATCTTAGCCCAGCAACTGTGTGAGCCAATGTCAGCAGCTTATTAATGGCGCGGTTAGCCCTAAAGTTTAACCTATAACTGCTATACACCTTTTGCCCTGAGGGCAACCTCATTTACTGCACTCTTAAGACCCCCCAAAAATCAGAATCCCTCTACTTGCTACTTAAGTCTTGCCTAAGAGTACCTGAATTATCCAGTGCTTTTTATTATCTTGTATATCTTCTGTGTATTTCCACACCTTTTACTGCTTGTTGCAATTCTCGACCCAACTATGGCCCCACTTTGCACATTGTGTGCTGGGAGTCTGTCCCAAGATAAAACGCTCCACCTTGTAGCTCCACCCAACACTCCACCTAGTGGTGCAGTGGTGTCACCGCCCCTTGATGTCCTCAGACCGCTGTACTGAGACTGCCATAACCTGTGTCTGTCATGTACCCAATTGTGTGTGTGTGTGTGAAGGACCACGCGAGCAGTGACCCCACAGAGCCAGAGGGGCTCACAGGGAGCCCCCCCGAACAAGGAAGCCCCAAGCGCCACTTCCAGGAGGAGAGCCATGATGGAGAGGTGGGCTCACCACACTACAGCAGCACCTTGACCTCTCTGGTCCGCGGCGTTCGCACCCAGTCCTTCATATCTCTGTTCTGTCTCCAGCCTGCCAGCGGCCCCTCAGAGCCCCCTGTCGGCCTGGAGCCCCCCGCCGCCGCCGCCGCCGTGGAGGAGAAGGGAGCGGAGAGGTTGGTTTCAGACGGCGCCACTTCTGTTTCCTCCGTCTTGTTTCAGAGTGCGTCACACCACCACCTAACCCTCGCTCCCCCTGCCCGCAGGGTCCTGATGCCCCCTCCCTCACCCCTCTTCGTGGCTCCTCTACCCGTCGCCCGCAAGAGGCCGAGGGAGCCGGCCGCGGCGGCCCGGCCTCCGCCCGCCATCCCCGCCCCCACCGGTACGTCATGTGTGTTGTGGGCCCCGGGGGGGGGGCCGCGTGTTGACCGTTGTTGCTCTGTGTACCGAGACGCCTCCGCCCCGGAGGAGATGTTAGCGTTGGTGCAACCCGCTAACCCGCTGTCTCTGTATATGTGTTTTTGTCCCTCCCTGTTTCTCTCTGTGTCCACATGTCTCCCCGGACCCGTCCCGTTACCCGTGGACCAACCACACCCCACACGGGCTCCTCACGGTGTCCCCTCGTCTTCCTCCCTTCCTGTCCCCTATTGTGTGTGTCCCTGTGCTTCCCTGTGTGTGTCCTAGCAGCTGTGGCCCAGCCGTGTGAGAAGAGGTCCAAGGAGGATTCATCAGGGCTGGTGCCCTATGGAGGAGACTCCTCAGATGAGGAGGAGGAGAGGACACACAGCAATAAGGCCTGCGGTTCATAGGCCCCTGTCCCCCCCGACAGAACAGGAAGGCTCTACGAGTTGAGCCCAGAGCCTTCGATCTGGAGCACGGCTGGGAGCGGGGGGGAGGATTAAGACCCCTCCCCCTGGAAAATGAATGCAATTGTACAGTACAACATCACATTTTGAAGATCCCATTTTTATTTAAATTTTCACAAACATTGCCCACCAAGGAGTCAACAGTGATGACGAGCTATACATATTGTAAGATTCAGTAGAACTTGTTTCATATCTTGGAAAAATGCTATGCCTGTTCCCATGGAATACTGTAATAATAATAATAATAATAATAATAATAAAGGAAGAAATAAGGTTTTTGTGATAAACTAAATCCAATTTGTTGGGATCAAGTGTTTCTTTACGGCGTCGAGGGGTCCACTCTAGTGACCAGAGCGCTACAGGAGCCTGTAGGGGGGCCTCAGGTCAGCGTGTACCCAGGGGCCTCCATGGCGTTGTGGACAGCCAGAGCCCCTGGGTTGTCCAGGGCAAAGCAAGGGTGCACATAGCTGTGGAAGCGGCAGTGGAAGGTGTACAGGTGTTGTTCCAGCTCCACGTTGTAGAAAGACAGCGTGCCGCCGTCATAGTCTAGAGCCACGCCCACACGCAGCGGATTCACCGTGAGCCTGAGGTCAGGGCTCTGGCCGTCGTGGAGAAACTCGTACTTGTGCCTACAGTGGGAGGAGGCAGACCAGCTGTATGTCAGCAGGAAGGATCACTGCACAAAACAAACGTTTGCTGGAAATGTAATGCAGAGCTTTGATCCCGTCATCGCAGCTCTGGTCCCAGATTCTAACGTCACACCAAGCAGCTGGTGATGCTGTTGCATAGGACCCTCGGGCCTCCTAGACCAGTGATGGATCCTATGGTGAGGGCACGCCGCTTGTACTCGTTAAGAGTCTAACGAGTACAAGGGGCGTGCCTTCACCATAGTCAGTATCTGTTTGTCTAATGGTTAGACAAACAGATACTGACCATCTCATAACAGCTTGACATTTGACGCTTAAGTCTATTTGTAAGAGCGTGAAACACCTTCTCAGACTACAAGGGTGACGGTGGACATTTCTCAGAAAGAAGGTTCCGTTTTTACAGGTAATGCACACCTATCGATTCCTTTCGGCATCCGTTAAGGGATGAATACTAGAAAAGACTATTGGGTAAAAAATAAGTGTGGAGTGCTGCATGTGTAAACAACATATGGACTGCGCAAGGGATCCCAGCGAACGCACCTGTCCATTACCTGGTCGGGGTGAGGATGTGTCTCATACACCATGATGTGTTGGTGGCCCCGAGGTACGCGTTGCGGTTCGTGTCCTCGTAGGCGACGCCAATCCGGAACTCAGTGTAGTCGTCCACCTCCACCTCCCAGTAGTGCCGGCCTCGCACTGGGGGCAGATCTCCCAGCACGGCAACACACCTGCAGAACAACACCTGCTGGTCAGTCCCACCACTGACCAGTCCATGTGCCTTGGATGTCTTGTCTGGTTAGAGGATGCTTGGAAATGCACTACGCCTTTACTACTGTAGCTTTTTGCTCAATACAGAAAATATGTCAGTACAAAGTTTCTCAGGAATTAAACCTGCCCAACAACGACCCAATCATGTTTTTCCCCAGCTGTGGGTAAATGATGTAGCTACAACTGTAGCCACTAGAGGGTGCTAATGGGAACACTTGCATAGCGCTGTTGTCTCAATACATTGCAGATAAAACAATAGCTAGTGTAAGACAAAATTGCATGTAACCAGTTTTCTCCCCAGATTAAGTTCACCTGGCAAAGTTGTTGTCGTCAAAAGCCAGCGCGCTCAATGGCAGCTCTTCGTCCCCATAGAACATGGTGAAGCCATCCTCAGAGATGGACAGACATGGGTGGGCCGTGTCCTCCAGGAGGTGGAAGAGTGTACCTGTGTGAACACACACACACACAGTCGCTCGTGCGGGGGTTCTTTCAAAAGTCTACTAAAAAAGGACGTTGACCATCATTCATATTCGTGTTGCTGCTTTGGTACTCGATGCGAAACGCATCAACGACCAAATGCACACACACACTGCAGTGCCCTGTTTACCATTGAATACACGACTAACCCCTAACTAAGGGACACATGAATCCCCCCACAGAATCAAATGAAGTCAGGCCAGCATGACATCTCTGAGCCGGCCACGGCCCTCTGTTCCGGGCCAGACGTGCATCAGTTAAACAGTGGCAGTTTGTAGAAGCTCTTCCAAGGCTGCTTGGGAGGCCGGCCGTCACCTGTGGTGGAGACACTCAGGGGACGGCTCTGCTCACTGGGGCCGCCGGTGTTCACCGCTCTGACGGTGATGGTGTAGCGGCGATCCTGCTGCAGCTGCACCAGACACTGGCAGCTGGGCACCGCCACGATGGACCTGGGGACACGTGTAATGGCCCTCGTTTTACACACATGACCAGCAGCATGGGAGTGTTTAGTGATGTGTTTAGTGATAAATGTATGTATGTCCAAGGTGCTGTAGACTCGACTGAACTGTAGCCAAGGAAGTCACGTGTGAGCTCCTCCGTGTATTCCTTTTAATTATCCATTAATCGGTGCTAATTGATGGACACCAGACCGTTCCCGTGGACGGGTTCATTTGTTCCAAACCTAGCAAACTGTCCAAATGAAAACTCGTAAAATGATGTACAGGAACAATGCGCCAGTTGTCCAGTTCTGACCAGAAATGCTGGAGAATAGCTAAGAATAGACTTTTCTGGGACGCGTTCTGTCTCGACTCTGCAGCTCTGCAAGCATGGGACCTGAACAGCTTCAGGCCAGCAGTATTAGTGAGACTCACTTTGAAACATTATGATATTCTGCATCCAGAGCAAACATGCCCATATAATGCCCCAGAGATAAATACATGGCTTTTCTCTTGGCAAAACGGTGGTATACTAGAAGATTATGAAGATAAACTACTAATTAAAAGGTTCAGCCAAGGTCTGTCACACATGCCTCATGAATGGCAGCCAATGTAGCCGAGTATAAATTAGTGTCATCTGAGGACAACCATCCACAATCATGTGAGTGAGTGACTGAGTGTGTGTGTGTGTGTGTGTGTCCGTGTCCCGCCCGTTCTCACTCTGCGGCCCCACATTGTACTCCGTGTGCGTCCGTCTCCGTGATCTCCACGGTGTACGAGTCCACGGGGTTGTTGTTTCCCGAGTCCCAGTGGATCAGGGCAGCCTCTGGACAGCTGCTGCAGCGGCCCTCCTGAATGGCTGGAGGGGACGGCACTGAGAGAGAGAGAGAGAGAGAGAGAGAGAGAGAGAGAGAGAGAGAGAGAGAGAGAGAGAGAGAGAGAGAGAGAGAGAGAGAGAGAGAGAGAGAGAGAGAGAGAGAGAGAGAGAGAGAGAGAGAGAGAGAGAGAGAGAGAGAGAGAGAGAGAGAGAGAGAGAGAGAGAGAGAGAGAGAGAGAGACACGTCTCGGGCCAGTTTGAGTTTGACTCCCGGTCGAGGGAATTGAGTCGACTCCCTTTATGTCCGTAGCCTCACCTGTCTGCATTTGTGAGGTGCTGAACTCTATACACATGTAATATAAGGGTCTGCTTCATAACTTAAGTTGTATCTGTAATTACTCTCATTACTAATTACTCTCATTCCTATCCATTTTCTTGATCTGATAATTTCAGTCCTGGTGGGGGATACTGGGCCCTACTTACTACCAGCTGTGTTTGGGGAGAAGGTAGAGAGACTTACACACACACACACCTCAAGTTTAGCATCTCAGCCTAACAAGGGGGGAAGACATGCCCACTTGGAGAAGGTCCACACAGAACGGACAGGTGATGATGTCTCCAGCTGTAGTCAGGTCTGTGTCATACCGGTCATGTACAGGGCCTTCTCGCTGGCGGGGCTGATTCCTGTGGTGTTGGTGGCCATCACCCACAGCTCGTACTGGGCGTTGGGAAGCAGCTCTGTCACCGTGCAGTGGGTCTCCTTCACCTTCACCTTGGAGACTGACAGCCACCACAGGAACCAGCGTCAATGAGGTCACACTGTTGCTTCATGGGTTCACACCTCCTACACTCCGCGGTGGGCCTGAGAGCACCAGATGTGTCACAAAACATTCCCGTATTGCGGTGTTGTTCAGGAGAGGTGCTGGACGCAGTGTAAGAGAAATCACCACGCTCTTGTCTGTGTTGCTTAAATGGATCAGATATGGACTATTGAATAGAGCACAGCTCAAATAAAAGGCTCAATGAGGATTACATAAAACATTCAACACATTCAACCTGCACTTTGTCATTTGTCTCAACAGCTATTGAGTCTATAAAGAATATCTGAACTCGAAAGTTTCTAGAAATGTATGAACCATGGCTCAATGAGTCAATACAACCACAGAATGGTTTGATATAAAATCAGTTAAAAAATCATCAGTCAGCCCTCCCCCACTATTTAGCTTATATTGATATGATTATATTTATTATAGTTTATTATATTTATACAATTATATATTAAATATTATAGAGTATATATTAAAAAGCCACTAAAGGCTGCTAATGGGATAACTTAAATAGTGCTGGTTTAAACTGAGGTAAATGTATACACTACTCCGCCCTTTGATTGGGGTTTCAAAGCTTCAATTCACGACTGCCAATTTAAAGAACCGCCTGCTCAAGTGCAATATGGCCCGTCTATGCTAGGATTAGGGTTAGGTAGCTAGGGATAGGGAGAGGGTTATGTATCTAGAGTGATGGTTATGTATCTAGAGTTAGGGTTATGTAGCCAGGATTAGGGTGAGGGTTATGTATCTACTAGAGTTAGGGTTATGTAGTTAGGGTTAGGGTGAGGGCTATGTATCTAGAGTGAGGGTTATGTAGCTATGGTTAGGGTGAGGGTTATGTATCTAGAGTTAGTTAGGTAGCTAGGGTTAGGGTGAGGGTTATGTATCTAGAGTTAGTTATGTAGCAAGGGTTAGGGTGAGGGCTATGTATCTAGAGTGAGGGCTATGTATCTAGAGTGAGGGCTATGTATCTAGAGTGAGGGTTATGTAGTTAGGGTTAGGGTTATGTAGTTAGGGTAAGGCCTATGTATCTAGAGTGAGGGCTATGTATCTAGAGTGAGGGCTATGTATCTAGAGTGAGGGTTATGTAGTTAGGGTTAGGGTTATGTAGTTAGGGTAAGGGCTATGTATCTAGAGTGAGGGCTATGTATCTAGAGTGAGGGCTATGTATCTAGAGTGAGGGTATCTAGAGTGAGGGTTATAGCTACGCTACATCCCGTATGGCGGCCGTACGAGTGACTCCACACCGTCGGAGGCCTGTGTGTGGTCCACGGGCGTGTCCTCCAGCACCGCCCTGTAGTAGAGCTCGTAGAAGTCCACGGTGTCGTCGGAGAACAGGCTCCAGCGCACGCGCAGTGAGGTCTGCGTCGCAGAGTTCGCCATCTGGGGGTTGATTACTGGCGCAGAAGGAGCTGGCAGAGAACCAAAAGAACATGAGAACAGAGTCTGCGTCGCTCAGATCATTGACACATTCTCATTTTACCGCGTGACTCCATGCGCAAATGGAGACAATTAGCAGTCGATACTTTTCAGTAGACAATGGTTGGCGCATACTTCTATTACAGTCATTTAGCTGACTCGTAAAGTAATCCAAAGTAAATCCAAAGTAAATAGTCAGGTCCTGTAAGGGTTTAGGGCACCTGGCTCATGGATGGTTACAAGTAGACAGCCCACATTTGGGCTCGAGCCCAGAACCTTTGAGCTAGGAGTCAAACACCCTGACCTCATCGAGTCTCGTTTTAACTGAGAACCTGCAGATGAGATTAAGGCCAAGATTAAGAGAGTAAGGCGTCGAGGGCCTTCACCAAGGGAACCGATCATCAAATCTCCTCGCGCTTCAAAGCACCGATACAAACGGTTGTGTACACAGTCAGTGGGGGTCTACAGCTGAACAGTAGGCCAGCACACCTGGGACAACACTGATGGAGTCCATCATAGTCTTCACGTCAGACAGATCGTCCTCCGGTGTGTTGAACTCCAGGGCCGTAGACAGCGTCAGGTCCAGATCCTCTTTGGCAAACTCTTCAATTCTGGTGATGAACGAGAGAGGTGAATCAGAACGCGGCATGTTTAACATACAGACCTTCACGGCATGAAGTGCGACCACAAACATTTCCATAATTAGATGGATTAGTCATTACTCAGTGCCATGGTTAGGGCTATGTTAGAAGTGCTGAAAAAGAAGTGATTAGCCTTGTACTGTATAAATCAACACCATTCTCCTGCAGTCTGAGGTATCATTGGCAGCACACCCACATGCTGTATTAGACACACTGAACAAAGCCAGATTTTAATTACCTCTTAATGGTGGGCATTACGGCCTGTCGACGAAGGCCAGAACAAAGTGATTAAACATAACAGTGCATGGACCATTGAGTCGGCTAGCAACTAATCATCCTATTTGTTCCTCACAAAATTTCAACAGATTTTTAACACATTACGCATCATCATCATCATTAAAGTAACCGCCGACGTTATCTTCTGTGTCTCGTTTCCCCACTGGAATGATTTTGGACCCTTGGCTGAAGGTCGAAGGAGCAGACCTTCAGGAACAGCCGCTCGTCCTGGCTGCGGTAGATCCCCTGCGCCATTTCGATGAGCTCCTTGGAGGAATCCATTGTGCGTCCGCACCCCAGCAGCTGGGCGTACAGGGCCTCCAGCTTGGCCTTCTTCTCCTCGCCGAGCCGCGCGGCCCGCTCGCCGTAGCGCTGCGACAGGGTCTGCAGCACGTCGTTGTAGTGCTGCTCAAGGTGCTGCTCCTGGCGCCCAAAGTTTTCCTGGGGAGTGATGGGTTGTTGTGGTTTTTAGACGTCACGTCAGCGTTGGTCTGCCATCAGCAGACATGCAAAGACACACACACACAGGGCAGGGTTCTGCTGAAGTCTGGTCATCAGTTCACATTTTACTTATATGATACATATCTTTACTTTGCACAATTTTTAATGAGTGGGTAACACTTGGGCACCTTGAGCCAAAATGTAATATCTGGAAAAAAACAAATCTGCATATTTTACCTCTACAGTCAGGAAGATTTCTTCCAGATGTCCTGCAAAGTTCTCCATCTCCACAACCTTCTCTTGAAGTTGATTTCTTGTGAGGGTTATTTCCTCATCGGCCTCCTCCTGCTCCTCTCCACTGAAGCATTCCTCAATCACACCCAGCACACCTCCTCTGCTGTCATACAGATCCATGGAGGATGGAGAGACCTGCTGTGGAACGGTAGAAAAGAACTCGTTTAGCGTTTAATAGGGTTAGAAATAAGTTAGCCCTAACCCAAACAATCAAACCCTGTTTCTCATAAGGTTTGGTTGACTCACAAACCTTGCACACGCAATGTGTCCGACACTCAAAGGAACATATGACTACCTACGTATACATCGTTTATTTAACAATATGATATATGGACATTTACCGTGTTAAAGTTAAAATGTCCTTTAATAGCTTGCAGAAGGCGCTTCAGGGGGCAGGTTCTTCATGCTTTGAGTCCAAACGAAGACATGTGACAAAAATAGATGGTGGAGCACTAGGAGCTCAAATTACAACATGACGTGTGTTATTAAATATCACTATATGATATAAGTGTTGTACTGGGTTACTGTGTGCCAGAATAACAGACCCAAGGCTTTATTTCGGATAAAGTTGAACATTACACATTATTTGACATCTTGATCAACAGCTGATAGTTAAAGACTTCCGGACACGTGACTTTCTCTTTAAACGTCAAAGGTAACGTGACGTCACGGACATGGAGGACATGTAAACAGGCTTCGAGCATCGAGACATGTTGTAACGAACCGTAACCCTAACTAACCCTAACTAACTACCCCATGTAGACATCGAGACATTGAGACATCGAGACATTGAGGCATGATGTAACTAACCCTAACCAAAACTAACTAACCCTATAGACATCGAGCCATTGAGACATCGAGACATTGAGACATTGAGACATCGATACATTGAGACATTCTTCCGATACTTCTCCATGGAGGTGAGCAGCCTGGACAGCCTGGATGGCTGGGTGGCCATAAAGACGGATCTGTTCGAGGAGCAGCAGATCGCTAAACTGGTCTTCATCGTCCAGTGGAGTGAGGTCCAGGCCCGGTTTGCGGTCACCTGTCACAACAGAACCCTACAAAGACTGACCCGCAGAACCCCCGCTGAGGTGGGACACCAAGAGACGAGCTGGGCCGGCCTGTTCTCCCTCAGCGACCTGACCAACATCCACCGACAGCTGACGGGGGTCTCCGATGTACTGGGGCCTTGTTTTCCGGACTTATCAGACTTCGAGGAAGGGAACATCTGGGACCTGCTGTTCCTCAAGAGGAGGTCTCATGGGGACGACGGGAGAGATCTGGAGACGCCTTGTCGAGAACTGGAGAAATATTTCAGCACGGCGATTGATGTCTGTGGGAGGAAGATAGTGCTGGACTCGTTGTTCTCTCAGGATGATGTCGAGGAATACTTTGAAAATCTACAAGAGTTTAAGAAGAAGACCATGCAAGAAGAAGTGTCAAGGGCCAAGGATCACCTGAGAAACGTAGGACACTTAGATGTTCAGAGTATTGTTATAAAATGTATTCAAGTATTGTTATTCTTCTGTTAGTTCAGCTTCCTGGATCAAAGTCGCTGTCTATGTGTTTGATAAAGGTGTACTGAATACCAATGTTGATGTCTGAAATTCATACATTGTTCTCTTTTTTCTGAAACCCCAACCCACCATCTTTAACACACACACACACATACACACACACACACACACACACACACACACACACACACACACACACACACACACACACACACACACACACACACACAGTTGCTGCAGAGCCATGGGGGTGCCGACAGAATGGTCCTTCTGCTTGACATCTACCAGGAAGAAGACCAGGCCTACCAGGACTTGGTCACCACCGCCACCATCTTCTTCCAGTACCTGCTGCAGCCATTCAGGGACATGCGGGAGCTGGCCTGCCTGTACAAGATGGAGATCCTGGTAAAGGCCGAGGGTTAGGGTCACATCACTGGGCTAAACATAAATCATGTGCTTTCTGTGACACAGATTCTGATAACTTTAGATGGGCTGGGCTGGAACCTCTGTTATTTTTTGATTTCAAAGGGGCACTTCTAAACTTTTGTTTTTTACCAGTTAACTTCAGTAATCATGTAGAACCCGCCCCATATTAAATAGACAGTTGTGACTGGCCGACCCGGGCCGGGTCTGCTGGAGATCTGTCCAAACGGGAGGCCGTCTGTCAGAACCAATGAAACACAAGCTTGCAGATTTGTGTGGTCCCCAGGCGGGTCAAGCTTACGTCTCCTGTTGAAACAACAAAGTGCAGTACCTCTAGTGACCAGAGCATGGAACCTGCTTATGTTTTGGAGTAAAAGCAGAAACTAGATGGTGTTGTCCACAGACCAACGTTTCTCAAGATGTGGAACCGGTGAAGATCTTCCACGGCGAAGGTTAACTAGAGTACATCTGCTGAGGCCGAATGCTCACACCGGTTCCACTCAGCTGGGCCAGACGGCTCTTTCCAGTGTCAAAGCATCTGGTTCATAGAAGCTCATGTCATACTATTGTGACACTGTCTGCTGGCTTTGGCCTGGGACTTTCCTTCAAATTAGATCGTCCTTCTGGCTGAGAGCAGAGTTTGTAGTTCTGTGGCCGGGTACCGGAGCACCAATGATGCAACACACACACACACACACACACACACACACACACACACACACACACACACACACACACACACACACACACACACACACACACACACACACACACACACACACACACACACACACACACACACACACACACACACACACACACACACACACACACACACAACTAAAGGTCAAATGCATTAGTTCCAAGTTGTTTAGTTTAATAATCTCCATGTGTTCCACCTGCAGAAGCTGCTGGAATACGAGGAGCTGGGTCCGAAGAGGATGTCTGCTCTGGAGAAGGAGGCGGAGGAGTGGAGGAGGAGGGCGGAGGAGGCCGTCTCTTCTATCCAGGACATCACTGTCAACTACTTCATCCAGACCTCAAAGGCTCTTGCAGGTTCACCTTTCAGTTGCTATGTGATTCATATATATATGTATATATACACATCTGTACCTGTCCATGTACAGACTGGTTTGTATGTGTATGTATTATACTCACCTGTGTTGTACACATCCGTACCTGTCCAGGTATGGTCAAGCAGATGGAGCAGGACAAAGGCCGGTTTGGGTCATCTGCGTGGGCCTCGGCGACGCCCAGACTGGAGAAGCTGCGCTTCCTGCTGGCCAAGGAGACCCTGCAGCACATGAGGGCCTCTGAGATGGTTCTGAACCGCAAGAAGGACAGCATCAGACAGCGGGTGGGTGTTTGGTTTTCAATCAGCAGTTCAATAAGAAGTAAAGATACTGATGATGATGATGATTATGGTAATGAGATGCTGAAGCACTGATCCAGAAACATTATGGCAGCGGCAAGATCTGTATACATGGCACCTGTGTGCCCTCTATACTCACTGGGCTGGCCTACCTGTGTACCCTCTATACTCACTGGGCTGGCCTACCTGTGTACCCTCTATACTCACTGGGCTGGCCTACCTGTGTGCCCTCTATACTCACTGGGCTGGCCTACCTGTGTACCCTCTATACTCACTGGGCTGGCCTACCTGTGTACCCTCTGTAGTCACTGGGTTGGCCTACCTGTGTACCCACTGTAGTCACTGGGTTGGCCTACCTGTGTACCCTCTATACTCACTGGGCTGGCCTACCTGTGTACCCACTGTAGTCACTGGGTTGGCCTACCTGTGTACCCACTGTAGTCACTGGGTTGGCCTACGTGTAGTCACTGGATTGGCCTACCTGTGTACCCTCTGTAGTCACTGGGCTGGCCTACCTCACCTGATCTCCATTCCCAGCTGCCTCACCCTTTTGATCTATTTATAAATTCAGGAACACAACAGAGAAAATCACACACACGCATGGCATCTGCACAGATTGAAATATGAAACATATGCCGTATATTTGTTGAATATTGTATATATATGGAACGCTGTGCGCTGCCATGTTCCTGTGTCTGAGGACAACACCTCAGCCTGTCGGGAGGCTCTATTATTCATCTCTTCTAGCCCATTCTTGAGCTGCCTCTCTTACGTCAACACTGGGTATCTGGATAAGCAGATCAGTGGGCTCCTGCCACACTGCTGTCTCTGTATGAATCATGGCTGAGGCCTATATTGAATAATCGCCCCCACACATCTGGACGATTATACAATATTTGTCTTTTCACAGGTGCATTATGTTATCACGGTGTCGGTGTGTGCTGTGATATTGACCGTACGGGGATGGTCGGTGTCTGAAATGATTATGATGAAAGCGTGTTTAAACCCACTGTGAGCTGGCGTTGAGCTTGCTGTCTGTTGTCTGTTGATTGACGGTCATCTCAAGATGTCGTCCACACGGTCAAAGGTGATAAACAGTAAGAATGTAATGACCTGTAAAAAGCCATGCCACTGTTAATACAGTGATATTGCATTCAAGTGGGGTGTAGTGTACAGTAGGTCATCCAAGTTCTACAATAGGCGCAGTGCTGTTTTTGCTGATTATTCTGATTTGCATTTCAGTAGACGTGAAGAAGGTCAATGTTAAGAAGGTAGATGTCATGATATCAAGCAGTGAGTTCCTCAGTTGGAATGTCTGAGTTTAAAAAGGGATTCTGTCATTCATTCGGTCACCTTCCCCCCCCCCCCCTCCTGGCCCCCTACCTCCTGCCCCCCCTCCTGGCCCCCTACCTCCTGCCCCCTACCTCCTGCCCCCTACCTCCTGGCCCCTACCTCCTGGCCCCCTACCTCCTGCCCCCTACCTCCTGGCCCCTACCTCCTGCCCCCTACCTCCTGCCCCTCCTGGCCCCCTACCTCCTGGCCCCTACCTCCTGCCCGCTACCTCATGCCCCCTACCTCCTGCCCCCTACCTCCTGCCCCCTACCTCCTGCCCCCTACCTCCTGCCCCCTACCTCCTGGCCCCTACCTCCTGCCCCCTACCTCCTGGCCCCTGCCTCCTACCTCCTGGCCTCTACCTCCTGCCCCCTACCTCCTGCCCCCTACCTCCTGCCCCCTACCTCCTGCCTCCTACCTCCTGGCCCCTACCTCCTGCCTCCTACCTCCTGCCCCCTACCTCCTGGCCCGCAGATGAGGGGTCTGACGGACGGGGCCCCTGGACCCCAGCAGCAGAGTGTGGACCAGCTGGAGCTGCTGTTCTATGAGGCCCAGCTGGAGCTCTACGACACCAAGTTTGAGATCCTGAAGAACGAGGAGCAGCTGCTCATGGCTCAGATGGACACGCTGAGGAGACAGATAAAAGGTAATGACGTCGCTCCACATTTATATGCATACGATATTGATGTAAATATCACTTCCCAAAAAAATCCCATTCAAGACAAACCAGAGAATGTTGTTAACATTGGAATTTATGCCAATGTTGGGTAAGATTTGAGTTAGGATTGGGGTTATTGGATTTGAGTTGTAATTTACTTTCCTCCCTTGAACCTCACATTGTGATAATTTAAAGACATAAGGTTAGGGTTAGGGACTAACCTCTAAACTCATTTAGAATGGAAAAGTGGGAACAGGCCAGGTAACTATGAGTCAAGATTTAAAGGACAACACTGGTCTGGGTGATTTGATGAACCATCAAAACGGTCTCTCCTGGCTTCACTGAAACGGCAGTTACATTTACATTACATTTAGGGCATTTAGCAGACGCTTTTATCCAAAGCAACTTACAAATAAAAGAGTACATTTGTCATAAGAAGGTGAAACATTCATTGCTGCTAATACAGTAAGAAAGTCACCAGAACAGGTTTCAAGCATTTGAATTGCTAGGTTAACCATTGCTAGTATTCAACATCTCTGGCTAAGTGCAAAGTTAGTTGCAACAGTAGCAATGCAATTCGAAAAATTCAAAAGTACTTTGTTGTGCTGATTCTTCCCAAGAGCATTTGGCTTGAGCGTGCAGACACAGTCAGTCAGTGACAGCATGGCTCAGTGTGTACCGCTGTCCTCAAGCGCCACAGTTCACCGCTCGTAGACAGGACAGTGACGGCGCCGTACGGGCTGACCTCACCCAAACTGGAGGGCCCGCTTTTTCCGGCCCTATTTGCACGTGCGACGGCCAAGCCTCGGATTCATGAACCTGCAAAAACACTGACCTCTTTAGATTCATGCCTGACAGTATGGCTGATAACATGCGATAACATGTGTGATCTCCACCGTACCAGTTTGAACATTGAACAGTCAAGAACACAGGCTGATAATGCTCATGAGGTGTCCTACACTGCGGCCACCCTTTGGAACCGTTGGAATATACTTTTCTGTTGAGGCCCTAACACTGGAACATTGTAGATTCCGTCCTCTGAAACACATTTCCATTTGAAGGATGTACACATTTCCCGAATTGATGCTCAAAGGACTTCCTTGTGTTTTTGAAAATCCAAAGAGCGAGTAGGTTTTATTAAAAAAAAAAGTTAAATCTTCCTCCATAATTGAATTCAGATGGAAGATTAAAACGCAGGCCTAAAAACAAGAGGGGCTTTGTGTGTGTGTTTTAGAGCTGAAGGAGGTGGTGAACTGTGATGTGTGTGTGTGTGTGTGTGTTTTAAAGCTGAAGGAGGAGGTGGTGTACTGTGATGTGTGTGTTTTAGAGCTGAAGGAGAAGGTGGTTTACTGTGATGTGTGTATGTGTGTTTTAGAGCTGAAGGAGGAGGTGGTGTACTGTGAAGTGTGTGTGTTTTAGAGCTGAAGGAGGAGGTGGTGTACTGTGATGTGTGTGTGTGTGTGTGTGTTTTAGAGCTGAAGGAGGAGGTGGTGTACTGTGATGTGTGTGTTTTAGAGCTGAAGGTGGAGGTGGTGTACTGTGATGTGTGTGTGTGTTTTAGAGCTGAAGGTGGAGGTGGTGTACTGTGATGTGTGTGTGTTTTAGAGCTGAAGGAGGAGGTGGTGTACTGTGATGTGTGTGTTTTAGAGCTGAAGGAGGAGGTGGTGTACTGTGATGTGTGTGTGTGTTTGTGTGTTTTAGTGCTGAGGGAGGAGGTGGTGTACTGTGATGTGTGTGTTTGTGTGTTTTAGAGCTGAAGGAGGAGGTGGTGTACTATGATGTGTGTGAAGATCAAGAGGAGCTCCAGAGTTTGGTGCAGACGGGCCTCCAACATCCCACCTCCTCCAACTCCTCCTCCGCCCACCAGCTGAAGAGACGCCTCATGAAACTGGAGACCAAAAGAGTCAGCATCTGTTCCCGGAGAGCCTACCTGCGCCAAAAGAAGGTGTGTGTGTGTGTGTGTGTGTGTGTGTGTGTGTGTGTGTGTGTGTGTGTGTGTGTGTGTGTGTGTGTGTGTGTGTGTGTGTGTGTGTGTGTGTGTGTGTGTGTGTGTGTGTGTGTGTGTGTGTGTGTGTGTGTGTGTGTGTGTGTGTGTGTGTGTGTGACTCTTGTCTCCTGTGATATTCTCAGGATCAGTGTGTTGAAGCCAACACACATAAACAGAGTGTAGCAGACCAGAGCTCCATGCTCTTCAGCCAGCACCACCACGTCCAACTGGTCAGACAGCACCCTCCTACCCCACCTACCTCTCCTGCTCCACCTACCCCACCTGCCTCACCTACCCCACCTGCCTCTCCTACCTCTCCTACCCTGCACTAAACAACACACTCATGTGAATAGAACAACATGCATATGAAAGTAGTTGGGTGGTTTTATTTATGTATTTGGGAGCTGTAGTATTTAACATGATTATCGTCAAATAATGGCATTTGGAAATAGTTGTTTCATGACAATTGAAAATGTCCATCTGTGTGTAACAGCTTTTGTCATTACAGCCCAAAACTATGAAGTGATTAAGTGATTTCATGACGTGGAAAAAAAGATTAGTGTACTCCTAGTCTATGACTAGTGTTCTAACTTTTTCCCAAACATCTTATCTCTTTCCCCTTATTTCTGGATGATGTAATGATTTTTCTATTCCTCTGCCGCTTGTTGTCTGTAGAAGCGAGAGAAGAGGAAAGAAGAGGAGCAGACGAGAAAGGACTGGGTGGACCAGGAGAGACAGAAGACCCTCGCTAGACTGCGCTCCTTCAGAGAGGTCAGCCTGGTCACCTGGGTCAGCCGGTCACCTGGTCACCTGGGTCAGCCTGGTCAGCCTGGTCACCTGGTCACCTGGGTCAGCCTGGGTCAGCCTGGTCAGCCTGGTCACCTGGTCACCTGGGTCAGCCTGGTCACCTGGTCAGCCTGGTCACCTGGTCACCTGGTCGCCTGGGTCAGCCTGGTCACCTGGTCACCTGGTCACCTGGGTCAGCCTGGTCACCTGGGTCAGCCTGGTCACCTGGTCACCTGGGTCAGCCTGGTCACCTGGTCACCTGGTCAGCCTGGTCACCTGGTCACCTGGGTCACCTGGTCACCTGGTCACCTGGTCAGCCTGGTCACCTGGTCACCTGGTCACCTGGGTCAGCCTGGTCACCTGGTCACCTGGTCACCTGGTCAGCCTGGTCACCTGGTCACCTGGTCACCTGGTCAGCCTGGTCACCTGGTCACCTGGGTCACCTGGTCACCTGGTCACCTGGTCAGCCTGGTCACCTGGTCACCTGGTCACCTGGGTCAGCCTGGTCACCTGGTCACCTGGTCACCTGGTCAGCCTGGTCACCTGGGTCAGCCTGGTCAGCTCATCAGCAGCTCCTGTCTGTTGACTCTCTTCCTCTCTTATGATGGGGATTGCGCGTGTGTGTGTGTGTGTGTGTGCGTGCGTGCGTGTGTGTGTGTGTGCGTGCGTGCGTGCGTGCGTGCGTGCGTGCGTGCGTGCGTGTACATGGTTTTCTCTCAGCTTTGACCCTGACTACTTTCCATGACTTGCCTTCTTGCCTTGACGCCTGGTTTGTCTCGGCCTCCTCCAGAAGCGCCAGGGTCAGTATGTGCTGAAGACGCCGCACTACAAGATGGCCTCCGCAGAGCCGCTGTGTCCTGACTCCTCACAGCCCATGTCCTTCATCAGCCTGGACCCCGCCACGCCCGCACCCCCACCCAGCAAGACCCCCAGGAAAAAATGCCAGCCCGCCAAGCCCAGAGATATCCCGGTCCAGATCTTTGCACCACCTGAAACACCACCTCCACCGCCGCAGTCATCATCGGCAGTTGGCCCACCAACTATGCCACCACCACCACCACCACCTCCCCCACCACCTCCCCCACCACCACCACCTCCTCCCCCACTCGCTTCTTTTGCACAGCCTCAAGCCCCGCCCCCCCATGCCACCTCCCCAGACACGCCCATGGCCCTGAGTGACAGGGTGGCTCCTCCCTTCCCCGCCAAGAACACACTGAAGCAGAACATCGGTGAGTCACATGTTCAGTCACATGTTCAGTCACAGGCAGGTTGAGTAGGAAACGTAGGTTCAATATGAATTACATGTAGGTTCAATGAATTACATGTCGAGTTAATATGAATTATTAGCAGTATTATAGGTCGGGTTCAGAAATCTTTTTTTGTATGATAATAAGTCACTGAATGCATTCAAATACCTTGAATGCAATGGATGGGACATTACCAGTATCTGTTAACCACAACAGAGTGTAGGAGTTGGGGTTATTGAACGTCCAATAATTGTTGTTTTAAAGCTGTGAAACAAATATCATAGCAAATATGTTTGGGCAGTGTCTGAGGCAGTGAACTGATGAGCATCGAAAGTGCAGGATAATAATGGCTGTTCCAACCATTCCAATAAACACAGGCGGTACAGGCCTGAGTCTGGTGAAAGTGGGCCATCTTCGGACAAATTTCTCTTCTTCAGTGCAGGATTCAACATTTTTGAAACCATTTGAACATAGTCGGGCACAGAGTGGGTGACGGTGACCTGCCAATGTCAACGTCAGAAAAAAATCCATTCAATGAAGTCCCTATCTCGAAGACGATTTCAGTTTCGTTGTCTGTGGCAACGAAAGATCCAAACGGTGTCTGTGTCTGTGTTGACGTCAGTTTGTAGTTGCTGGCTTTGTGGCAGAGCCAGCAGAGACCGTGGAGAAAACGGTCGGCCGCGTCACAGAGTGAGTTGAAGAGTCGTGGCGAGGGCACGGCTCTACCCTCTGTAGCTGCACCACCACGGCAGGGTGATGGGCTACCCTGTCACTAAATGTGCCCCGCTTGTGATTTTAGAACAAACTTTTGAGATGACTCAATAGAGAGTTTGATCCTCTGCTCCAGCGTTTCATTCTATAAACAAGGCGGTCTTAATGTTTAATTGCGGTGCTCTCAGTGCCTTGTAAAGCATCGCGCAGGCTTTCGGATTCATTCATCAATAATGCATTTCTGTCCGATCATATTAGCCCTGCGTGACCGCGTGCCCTGGCTAGCCTATCAGTAGGGCACTGAACTTAATGTCCATCTCTACTATTGCTATTTATTTTGTACTTGGTAGTCATAGTGTTCAGTGTTATTTCTACTATTTACTAAGACTATTTATTCAGTACTTGGTACTACTACTCGATAATACACAATCTACGAATACCAGGAGTTCCTCGATGAGCAGGTCGGGGTTCAGCGTCTTGTTGACCTACAACGCCTGCAGGTACGCTGCAGGCGTTGGGGTTCGAACCCGAGTCAAACACGCGGTCGTCTAACCTGCTCGGCTCCCCAGGGACCATGGACGAGGTGCTGGCCTCGCTGCAGCGCGGTCAGATCCAGCTCCGCAAGGTCCCGGGACGCCTGGCCCCCGGGACCGGGGCCCCGCCGGACCCCAGGGACGGCCTGATGAATGCCATCCGCCAGGGGGTCACCCTGAAGAAGGTATGGAGACCCCCCCCCCCCCCCCACACACACACACACACACTGCCATGACTAGCATTACCTTTGTGGCTTTGAGTGACAGATTAGACAGTGAGATAGGTATTATTATCTGTGTTATATTTAACAATGGCAAAGTTCATTAAGATACAAAACATAGCATAAACATATTTGGATGAATATAATGTGATAGTGTTATAATTATTACCAATAATAATAATAATAACTTATTCAAAGAACATACGAATCTCAAAATAACTGTCGAGGTCCAGCGGTAGCTACAAACCAAGCCACTACAGGATACTAATTGGAAAACGTACAAATTGCAGGTTTAAGCTAATTATTATTGGTTCACACCATCATATAAAAAGACGCTCCAGTTTGAATTGAAAAGCCAAACTGGTGCTGTGTGTGTTTGTGTATGCGTGCGTGTGTGTGTGTGTGTTTTAGGTGGTCGCTGTGCGCAGTGGCGCGCACGACGGCAGCCGGGACTCTGAGCTGGAGCGCAGCATCAAGGACGCCATGAGGAGGATGAAGAAGGTCTCGTCGGACACCGACGAGGACTCTGACGAAGACGAGAAGCTCTCCGAGTGGGACAGCTGAGGTCCACATGTTCACACACGCAGACGTGCGCGCGCACACACACGGATGCATAGGTTTACGTTGGCGGTGGTCTTCTGACCGCATGGTCCTTTGTGCCAAGCTCAGAGACGGGCAGGTGTGTCCTGAGGTGACGGGCAGGTGTCCTCCTCAATGTTGCTCTGTATGTTAAGGATGGTCATCAAGTCACCAACCTCTCTTTGCATCATAAAGTTGCCTTTATTAAAGTATCTCACCTTAACATGTTTAGCTAGTGAGATGTTATATATATATATATATATATATATATATATATACAGTACTGTGCAAAAGTTTAAGGCAGGTAAGAAAAAATGCTGTTCATTCACTATATTTTGTTAATTGATATAAACTATGAACACTTCCATTTTTTTTAAAGCCTTCTTAGTGTACAGCATTTTTTCACACATGCCTACAACTTCTGCACAGTGCTGTATATCTATATATGACTTTAGTCTTCCAGTCTCTGATTGACACTGAAGAGGTGTGAAACTAAATGTATTGCTTGAAGATCATTCAGATGCTACTGCAAGAGTTTTTTTTTAACCATAGAGAGAGATAATGAGGAATTTTGAATAATTTGATGTTTCACATTTATATTCAAATATGTATGCCATACAGGCCATTTATATAACCTATCCAGATTTTGCCATGTGGTTCCTGCCCTGAGATAAAAATTTAGTTCAAAGGTCCAGGCCTGACCACGGCCTCCCCTTTTATCCTGAATAATACAGGAATTGTCTTCAATTAAGACAATCAGTTAAAAGATGAGAACCTTTAATGTCCTCAAGGGCCAATTTCACAGAGACATGAATAGATTATGAGCATGAATAAACTGAAGATCAAGTATTAGTAGATAATGAAGTAGCTCATAATTTACAGGGTTTTTCTAAAGGTAGCGAGAAATGTGGTAGAATTTATTACCCTCTGTGTGTATGTGTGTGTGTGTGTGTAATATGTTGACTAATGCACTGTTTCATGTTCTGTTATCGTCTTTTAGCTTTAAGTACTAGACAAAACGCTAGAGATGCACAGATATTATACCGTTATGGGGATTGTTTTAGTAAAACTGAAATCACTGAATGCATCAAATATGAATTCAACTAAACAACTATTGTACTATTTTGGGTCACCTTCCACAGTATCTGTTCTTCCCTATATTTTATCAGAATATCATCGCATCAACATATGATTTTTTTTTTCTCCTTCAGTGCCATAACAAATGAACATGAACCTTTCCAAACGGATTGATTGTGATTGTAGCACTGTTTGGGGGTATCTACAGATACATCCCATGGCCTGGGCATCCTCAGAAATGGAGCCTAGATACTGGAGTCCCTGACATTGAAGGACCTACTGAGCTCTTACTTTTGTTTTAAAGCTGCAGATAAAGCACTTAATCGAATTGACCCTTCAGCTCTGAGTAAAATACAATGAACCATGAACTACCCCTCACTCCTGATGTTTTGTACTACCTTGGCTTAGTAAATGCAAAAGTGCCTTGTTGATCATGCTTATCATTCAAGATTAAAGCAGCTAAAGAGACATTGCTTTTTGCCTTTTTAACTGTTTCCACATGTGCATGGGTAATGACTATTGAAGGGTCATTTAAATACTTTACTGAGCCTTCATTTGACGGACCCACACTTTCTCTTTCAGACATTACCTTTATCGACATTATAATAGACATGATAAGCCACAGCTGTCCAGTCGGAGCCTTGTATCTCTCGAGAAACGCCACTTTCACTAACGCCTTGTCCCCAGGGTGGCGGAGCGGGGAACGACAGCGTGGTTACCCACCTGTGAGAGGTGGAGTAGAGAGGCTGGAGCAGGGAGGGCACACTCCGGTGGGAGGTGGGGCAGGGTGGCTGGTGGAGTAGAGAGGCTGGTGCAGGGAGGGTACACTCTGGTGGGAGGTGGGGCAGGGTGGCTGGTGGAGTAGAGAGGCTGGTGCAGGGAGGGTACACTCCGGTGCGAGAGGTGGAGAAGGTGATAGGATTGCAGGGGAAGCGACACATGTCAGACGCAGGGTGATCCCCAACCACAAGCCATTCATGTGGCTGTGGGAGATTCCGGCAGCCACTGTTTCTATGGCAACAGGGGGATATCAGTGGCGCGGGCCCACAGTGAGTGTCCTCTCTCTCTTTTAATGATGTTTCACTAAACCGCCCACTCAACACACCATCATACACTCACATTGAAAAGGAGTAACACAGGAATGCAAGGATGTAGGGCTGCCTCTGTTCGAAAGAAGAAAAGGGAAGCGTGTGGAGCAGTCTTGATGAAAATTTACTCGACGGCTGAGCGTTTGCCCTTGGACCTGCCTTATTAGTCTTTAGAAGAAAAAAAACAAAAAGCATTCCTACAAACAATGAACACACAACTGTCCATGACACGACCAGGAGGATTCCCAGAATGGCTGCAGTCTGTCAGCCACTTGGACTGAGCTCAAAGAATGATCAGTTAGGTTTTTTTTTCAAATGAATGCTCAACCAAACATGTATATTTCATATAGTCAACCAGCCAGTCAACCATACACACATCTCTGTGCAGCTAAATGAGTGAGTGGGATTAAGTTGCCAAGGCAACATGTCCTCTGGTCCACCACTGCAACCATCTCCACAGCGATGGAGGTGGGATGTGGAGTTCAGGCTTCCCACTTTCTATGACTCGATTTCTCTTGATTTGGGAGGAAATTACTCCTGTTTGTCAAAAACCTGCAGTTTATTTTGGCTTCACTGTCAATACATTGATCAGAGCAATGGTTAGCATCGCCGTACATCAGCGTGTTTACCCACAGATCTGTTCTGTGTAACAGCACAGATCCAACTGTGTTGCCCTCGCATGCCTATCAGTCACAAAATGTTTTACCAAAAATCGTCGATCTCAAAAGACATACGATATGAAAAACAAGCTATGCGTTGTGGATATGATGATCAAGTGAAGGACGCAGTCATTAAGCTAGAAACGTGGAATAACTAATCCATAAGAAGCGCAGTGTTTAAAACAATGTGCGATTTATCATGAGGACATGGTACAATTCAAGTCAATGTTTAACCTCAACACATCAACGTCTGTTATGGCCGCCCATGCAGAGCTTATCCTGCTGAGTGTACAGTTGGAGTGAAAGAAAGGCACAGACCCCACCAAATTGTATTTAAACTATATTTTAAACAATTGTCATTTCTATGGTACAATATTCAACATGGCTCACGAAAGGAGGACAGGAGGCATTTGTTGGAGAAGGAGAGGACCACAAGAAGTGTCTTCTGGGGGTTTGCAAACCTCACCAGCAACAGGTTGAAACAAGGTGGGGAAGGAACTTCATCCAAATAGTGATAGAGATTATACACTTAGAAAAACAACTGTGCCCTACACATTATTCCAACACAGTGTGTACCACGCTGACCAAAAGACACTGTATTCCTGGTACATTCCCCCTTCTTTTATCCTCCAAGTCGAGACTCGGACGCCATCCTGCAATTAAGTTATTCTATAATCAAAAAAATAAAGAAGTTCAGAAGCCATCGAGCTGGTATGAATACATATATTGTACATTGCAATTGCGCAGAAATACACTTTGGGTTAAGGTAGTGTTCGAGTACAGGGTTAATTCTAGAAAAAAACTATTTCTAAATAGGCACCAAAATAAATAAAGTTGTAATCGAAAGAGGAAGGGAAAAAAAAGAATCAAGACTTGCCGAGAGAAGGCCCCAGCCCTCTGTAGCTCTCCAATGAAGTACACTTTCACATTATGACCACCCCAGTGTAGCAGCAGACTCCCACCACCACCAGAACTACAACTAGAATGGGAAGCACACCAATAACAACGGCTCTGAGGACGCACATCTTCGTTCCACAAAACACACAAATATCATCAAACGTGCAAAACAAAAAAGGTCTTTTGATCACTTCACTCAAGGCAAAAGGGCTTCTTACAGTATACTAGTATTTTTTGGATGAAAAAACTCAAAAAGGAAAAAAGGTCAAATTTCCCCTTTAATGCAAATAAATCTGTATTCAATGACGGCAGCACACATTTGGAATCCTATTGCTGTCTTGTGTGTGTTCTGTAGGGTTAGTAACCCAAACCCTAAGTAGCACATTGTGGGCCTTATGTTTCTGACTTCAATGTCAAAGATGCATTGGAAAAATACATGGCTTGTCACTTTCACTCACCCTGCAATGTTAGTTTGTTTTCTCTTCAAAGAAACATCTTGCTTTGTATTAAACATGTTTTTCCTCCACAAAAAAACACATCTGCTTGGTAGTGATGTCACTGTGATGTCATTAGGATGTTATCACACGGCCAGAGTTTCCTCAGCAGGAAGGGAAGGAGTTAGGGAAGGAGGGATGGGGCTGTTCTAGGAGTTAGGGAAGGAGGGATGGGGCTGTTCTAGCGCCGCCCAGAGGCACTTGAGTCGTGGCCTTCCATTGTGTGTGTGTGTGTGTGTGTGTGTGTGTGTGTTTGTGTATAAACCTAACTAAGTGCAAACTGTCTTCTAACACCTGAGATGGACAGGAGGCAGCAGCTTGGGCCGCGTTCCCCCTCAGTGCTTCAGCGGTGTTGTGTGCTGTGTTGCTGTGTGTTGTGTGTGCTCTGTGTTGCTGTGTGCTGCTGTGGTGTTGCTGTGTGCTGTGTGTTGGGTCAGGTGTTGATATCAGTTAGCCCTTTGGTTCGTAAAGCCTGGCCTCGTGGAAATGGTACATACAACCCTGGGGCTGAAACAAACAAACAGGATCACAGACAGAAGAGAGCCTAGGAGCCCACCACCCACACGCCACCAACACCCTGACATTCAGCTCAACACAAGAAACAAGAACCACCGTCCTCCACCGGCCCCGCCCTCCACCGGCCCCGCCCTCCACTGGCCCCGCCCTCCACGCAGTTCACTCCCTGCCCCGGTTTGTTCTGTCATCACTTTGTTCATTTGGATCATTTTTGAAAAACTAGAGTTGATTGTTTATGAACGGACCCGCCTTTAGGGGGCGCCCCTTCAACAACAACAACACAATAGCTTGAATCCATTCCCATTCGGATAACCCTCGGTGTAACCCTTGACCCCGGCTCTTTTTAGTTGCTGGAGCCCAGCTTGGACAGGCCCTGGCGGAACTCGTGGAGCTCGTCGATCTTGCAGTCCAGGATGTCCATGAACTTCCTGAGCTCCCCCTGCATGTCTCCCTGCCGCTGCCGGGTCGAGTCCACGTCCACCTGCAGGCCGCCTATCCTGCCCTCCAGGTCGGTGTTCTTGGTCTCCGCAGCCTGGCACCGGGGGACATGACAATGAGTTCATGGAAAACTACACAGTGAAGGGTTTTGTTTTTGTTATGTATAGCTTTGAAGATAACAAATACAATCAATAAGATTACTTTCTGAAAAAAATGGTGCAAAAAAAAAAAAAAAATCACAACTTTCCATTAGCTTGCTAACATGCTAACATGGTAATTTCATGCTACTTTCAATTCCCCGGGCTGCTTAGATGTGGACTTTGATTGAGTAATTGGGCTGAGCGTTTAACTTTGACCGTGAGTTATAGCGCCCCATGTGGTCAAAGTGGTACGCGGAACTCTGTGGAACTGAGTTGTTCACCTTCTGAGTGGTCAAAGAAAAAAAAAGTAAAAAATGTTATACATATGAAACCAAGTACATACCCTTTTGATGGCATCTTACATGACATTTACATTTAGGGCATTTAGCAGATCCTTTTGTCCAAAGCAACTTACAAGAAGTACATCTTGCCATACATACAAAAAACTGCCAATTTAACAGCTTTAACAGAGTGGTGTGTTTGTTGTAGAAGGGGTTTGTTGTAGAAGAACAAGAGCAGGTTACTACAGTAACTGTATACGCCTCAGAAACAAAAATACTCGGCAATAAAAATATCTCCATCAACAGCATCAGGATACTGGTTTGTGCATCGTTGCTAACCCTCCCAGTACGTCTTCTGGACCGGCTGGCAACGGCAGTGACACATTAATGCCATAGATACCAGAGAAGGGCGGCTTTTAAATAGCTCTGAAGGCTGGCTGTGTGTGTGTGTGTGTGTACATATTCTCCAGCTGTTCCCTGAAACCCAAGGAGCTGGCTGCTGGCTTCTACAACAAGACAGCTCAGGACGGGTCAGAAAAGGTACTTTAAAAAAAAAGAGAGGGGAAAACAACTGAAACGTGCTGCTTTCATGTGAAGTAATTGCTGACATGTATAACGATTGAGGAAAAGCCTCCCGCAGCAGTGTGCAGTGTGCAGTGTGCAGTGTGCAGTGTGCAGTGGGGTCACAGACGGGGTGCCTGAATACATCCCCGGTGTGCTGTTTTTCCAAATAACTTCTGCATCCATGATCACCACACTTCCCTTTAGGTATTCGAGGCACGCCAATGTTATTCCAATGTCTCTCGCCCGCTTTTGTCCCGCGTGGTCTGTTAGCCGGGGAGAGGACACTGCCCGGGTCACCGTGGTGACGCAGAGGAAACCCGTCCGGGTAACCAGGAGCAGACCCACACAGGAGCCCCGCCTCCCCCCCCCACACAGCGTGGCGGCTCCAGAGGGGAAACAGTGACTCAGAAGGTCTAGTGTGTGTGTGTACCTGCATGTGGGTAGGGTTAGTGTACGTGTGTGTGAGGGTTAGCATACGTGTGGGTGTGTGTCTGTGTGTGTGTGTGTGTGTGTGTGTGTGTGTGTGTGTGTGTGTGTACGTGTGTGTACGTGTGTGTACGTGTGTGTAAGGGGAGGTCAGGCCTCATTAAAGCGACAGCTCATGTCCCGGTCTTGAAGTGGGGCGTAGCATCGTCAGCGCGACAGAACCTGGCAGTTCAGGTTCTACAGAGAGTCGTTGGGGGGGAGCAGGCATTCCTAACACTACACCCTGCGTGCACTCCGGCCGGCACGAGGAATGGCCGCCGTGGGGTTTGGTTCAGCGCAGTGCAACATGCAACATGTAACACGTAACATATAGAGTACTCCCAGCTGCACAACACAAGTCCCCTAAAGGACGAGGAAATAATGTCCCAAACACCAAAGGGAAGACACCTTGAGAAGCAACACAGAAGAGGCATATCTTTTTCCTACAGAAACGAAGGCTATGTAAGATTATAAAATGATAAAATAGATAAGAAATGTGTTCTTTAAATGTGACTTAAAATAAGGAGTTCTAGCTAACCCTAACCCTACCCTCATCTAGCTAACTGTAACCAGTCCACACAGCATCTAACCATCTCTTCGAGCTAACCGTGGCTGCTTTGTATGAGATAATGACGATACTAATAATCACCATCATAACCATGATAGTCACAAGAACATGCATTATCACACACAAACACACGCGGCGTTGCGACATGCGTGTCAGGGCCTTTGTGTCCACAGCCCTTGGGCCCAATCCACAATGGAGCCGTCCTGTTCGTCTCCTTCTCCCTTTAGAACCCTTCTTTTCTTAGGCTCCCAGTGCCCACGTGACAGTCCAGCCTCCCAGCCTCTGTGTGGTCAAGGTCTGTCCACTCCTCGTACTATGGTGCTAAGCTCCATGTTAGCGCGTCTCCATTAAGGCTTCCTAATGGAGACTGCTGGGGGGCGAGCAAACGGGTGTCTGATGTGTATGTAGTTCAGACCCTTCAAAAGACTCTGCACTCTGACCTTAATTCAAGAGTAGGAGCAGTGAAGCACTGAACTCTAGCTGCTCAGGAGCTCCGTGTTCATGTCTACGAAGAAGGCACCCAGAGGAGTAACATGTATTATTCCCCCAAAACGGGTTAGGGTTAACCATAACCCTATGCGTGGGGGGGTTAGGGTTAACTATGCGTTAGGGGGTTAGGGTGGGTTAGGGTTAAGCGTCGACTCACCTGTAGCTTTTCCGTAATGCTCTCACACTCGGCCATCAGCTGAGGTATGATCTCCGCCTGTGTCCTCAGGTTCTGCAGCTCCTAGAAGACAAAATTCAGACTAATGGTGAGTGCCCCCAGTATCGCCTGGTTAAAGTGGAATTAAAACAAGGAGACAAGCTACTGTAGAGAGCACAATAGGCTAGTAGCACTGGGGTTGTTTGGCTGCCAGCCCAAAGGTTCTGCATGTTCAGTTCCCAATAGTCTCACCTGTAGGCATCTCTGAGCAAGACATGTAGTTCCTTACAAGGAGTCATGTCATCCAAATATTAAATACCATCCAAATAAAAAATACTTAATGTTAAATACTGGAGAGTTTCAAATCCCATCAAGAACAATTGAGGTGATCATTAATTATTGATTATAAGTGCTGTTTTAGGCTGGGCTTACTGGGTCAACAGCACCCTGATAGCCCATTACTGATTCATGGTCACCTTGTTAACCGTAACCCAGCAAGAGAGGCCGACAACTCCCCATGCCATCTCTCATCCAACAGCTCGAATCTCCTGGGTCTGGTTCAACATTGGCAAACGGGTGGTGTTAAATAGCTATGGCCTCCTACCACCTGGAGTTCGTTCTCTCTCTCTCTCTCACACACACACACACACACACACACACACACACACACACACACACACACACACACACACACACACACACACACACACACACACACACACACACACACACACACACACACACACACACACACACACAAACTCCAATGATGTTTGTCTGTCATCTGGTTTAGCATTTAACCCAGTGATGAGGTCAAAAGACCATGGCCACAGAGACCCTGTCTTCATTACGACTAATACCATCTAGTATTATAGATTAGTGATGTCACAGGTAATGGGATCAGCAGACTCTTTTCATCCCTTTGCTTTCTCACCTATCTCCTTAAAAGAAAAAAAAAACACACGCTACAACACAGCCAACGAGTTATCTTAGCTAGCTTCACGTCTTACCGGTTCACGATGATAAATTCCTTACGAATCACAAAGACAATTGTTCTGTTTCGACTGACTAATATGTTTCTAATGACGCATATCACAGATCAGCTGCGTCTGGCCCGCATTCCCTTCACACATTCCAGTGCAACCCTGTAACACACTGGCGGTACAGAGCAGAGGAGTGTCCTATGGGAGTGTCCTATGGGAGTGTTCTATGGGAGTGTCCGATGGAAGTGTCCGATGGAAGTGTCCGATGGAAGTGTCCGATGGAAGTGTCACACTCATTTTTTTGTTTGCACAGCAAACTTAAAAAAAACTAAAAGGATTTGAGTTGTATTATTATTATTACTACTTCTCAGCCAAGCTTCGAGGCTACAGATGCCCACTCAGGCTGCCTACCATGCCCTCAAAACCAACTTCCAACATCCACTTTGGAACAACAGTTACAAAAGTTACAAAATGAAGGTGATACACTGATAATAACCTAGGGTGAGGTTAGATATCTACCTGAACCCCAACACTCATGAGAAGGTCTAAGAGACCAAACTTCAAGCAAGCATAAAAAAACCCCACAAGATCCCCACAGTGTTGCTCGTGTCTCTGGGGGTCTCTGCCCACCTCCGTGCAGAGGAGGAGGGATGATGAACACAGAAACAATGTGGGCTGGAGTGGTGAGATGAATGTGAATGTGGGATGAAAAAGGCTTGGATCTCGAGGACATTGAGCCCCCGACGAGAGGCCCGGACGACAGAGACCCTGAGAGAGCCACCTGACTCAGCGCTCTTCTGTAGAGAGGGTTACAGCCCGAACACCGGAGTACGGCTCGGCTTTGGGGAGTTAACTTTATAAGCTGGAGCACTTCCATCACAGCATGGGCAGTATTGGAGCTAAAGCGTGACAGACCCTGAATGAAGCGCGATGGGTGATATGTCAGTGTTTACTCCTCAACATGACATTAAAAGATGTTTAAACAAACCAACTCATGCGCGCACACGGCCTCTCACCTGCTCTTTGTCTTGCAGCTCGGCCTCCAGCTCCTGCACTTTGACAGTCAACTGAGCGTTCCTCTCCTTCTCCTGGCTGGCCTCCTGGCACTGGGCTTCCAGCGTGCTGATCTGAAGTCAACACAGGAAAACAGGGCGCAACTTGTTGGTTTTACTGGGAGAGATCGTGTGATGAATCAGAAAGGCAGGGGTTTCGTGAAATGTTGTCTGTAGACCAGTGGTTTTCAACTGGTGAATGTGATATATAGCTTAGTACCATATAGTACCCATGTGTATTATATACACAAAATATGCCAACATGTTGGTGCGAGTGAGTGGGAAAAGGATTTTAATAACCCTTTGGCAGAGAGATGAAAAATGTGACTTTAGGGTGAAGCCATCATCTTAGACATGCATCCAATCATTGTGGTCTTGTGGTTAAGATTACTGTGAATCTTGAGACTGAATATTTACATTCAGAATAATAATAATAATAATAATAATAATAATATATATATATATATATATATATATATATATATATATATATATATATAGAATACAGATAGAGCCACCTCGGCCAACAGAACTGCTTCTCTTAAATAAAACCTCGTGTGCCACTCGTTACCAGAGAGAGAAGAGAAGATGTTACCAAAGAGACCATTTCAATTGTTTCAGCAGGAGTCGGTCGCATAACTTGTAAACTTCTATTTATAACAAGCAAATAGAGTCCCCCTTCTGCTGAAACGTGTGAAATATCAGACATCACATATGGAATCATGCCAACCACACAAGACGGCTTCACCGCACTAAATTTTTTTTCTACCAAGTCGTTTTGTGTGTATTGTATTTTGTGTCGTTTTTTTATTTCTCCATTCAAATGAACCGTGTGGAGCGGATCTCCACGTGCCATTCAGCGTAGGGAGAAGCGTCCAGATGTTGCAGAAGAAGAAGGGCATTTAGCAGACGCATTGGCCCAAAGCGACTTACAATCAGTACATTTGTGGGGTTCGACATGTGGACAATTGGAGGTGGGGTTCGAAACGCCAACCCTCCGGTTAGTGGACGACCTGCTCTACCCACTGAGCTATGTGGCCCGCAAAGCACGAAGCACAACGTGAAGCCTGAAGCCTTTCAACGCGTTTACCGACGTGTCTCAGGCTGTCTGCGCTGTCACTACCCCTGACTCACCCGAGCTAACCTAACTAACCTAGCTAACCTAACCAACAAGGCTCCCCCAGCAACCACCAGCACCACCTTCACACAGACGCACAAACGGTGTGTTCGCATCGACCAAATGTGTGCGTTCGCACCGTTGTCGTTTGTGTTGTCCACAAAACAAATGGGACGTTCGACAGACAAAAGGGCCAGGTTCACGGGCACATCGCGGAGCACCGCGGGGCTACAGCGTGCGCGTTCCTCCCGGGCGTCTCTCGGAGCGCGTCCGCACGTCCGCGCGTCCGTACCTTGTCCCGGAGGGCGTCGCTCTCCTCCTTGCAGACGCTCAGCTGCTTCTTCCAGCTCTCCACGTTGGCCGAGGACTCCTGCAGCGCGTCCACCAGCCGGGCGTTGCTGTCCCGCAGCGTCTGCAGCTCCGTCTCCCACTTCTTGGCGTTGGTGTTGCTGTGGTGGTGGAGAGCGAGGCGGTGAGTCAGACTAGGGGGGTGAGATGAGCACTCAACTGCAGTCACCCCAGCCCCCCGAGCACTCCGACGGCCAGAGAACAGTTGGCGTTCCAAACGAGGACATGACGCAATAGAAGTATGAGGCCCTCAGGTGTCTTAGTACTCATCAAAAAGACAAACCACCATATTTCCTCTGTGTATCCGTGGTCCTAGTCCTAGTGTGTGTGTGTGTCACAGCGAGGTGGCGGGAGAGAGAGAGACATTCAAGTCCATTTTGTACGCATGGTCAGGCTGGAGCCTCTCTCCCGTCTGAGGAAGACTCTGCAGCTGACGGCACCTTCACAGAACCTGCCCCCCCCCTTCTTCCACAGCTTTGCTCAAAGGCAAATTATCTGGTCTACCTACCTAACCCTAACCCCCTTATTCTAATCCAAACCCTCTTCCAATAGCAAAAAAGTTAGCTACAAATTGATGATGACCTAGTATAACCAAGGCAACAGGATCCTGTACCAAACTATCCTCCCGTGGCTCTTTGGCTTTAATGATCATAATAACATATAATAATCCAAACAAGATGGTTATGGGTAAACCCCAACATCAGAACCTTCACCCTTAAGAGCAGTAATACGGCCCCAAGCACTTTGAAGCCGTCGTTAAGCGTGTCAGTGCAGTGCGGTGCGTCTGGCTGCTGGTCTGAGCAGCCTCACCAGAGTCAGACTGACTGGACTCTGGGGCCCGCTGAGGCTGCACAACTGTTCTGTATTGACCAATCAATGCGCAACAGGTTAAACCAGCCACACACACACACACACACACACACACACACACACACACACACACACACACACACACACACACACACACACACACACACACACACACACACACACACACACACACACACAGGGAGATCCCCTGCACAGATCACAAGCCTGAGGTGTTGAGGTGTGGTGGTGAGGTGTAGTGATGAGGTGTTGGGGTGAGGTGTGGTGGTGAGGTGGAGAGGTGGTGAGGTGTTGGGGTGTGGTGTGGTGGTGAGGTGTTGGGGTTTGGTGGTGAGGTGTAGTGGTGAGGTGTTGGGGTGTGGTGGTGAGGTGTAGTGGTGAGGTGTTGGGGTGTGGTGGTGAGGTGTGGTGGTGAGGTGTGGTGGTGAGGTGTTGGGGTGTGGTGGTGAGGTGTAGTGGTGAGGTGTTGGGGTGTGGTGGTGAGGTGTGGTGGTGAGGTGTGGTGAGGTGTTGGGGTGTGGTGTGGTGGTGAGGTGTGGTGAGGTGTGGTGAGGTGTGGTGAGGTGTGGTGAGGTGTTGGGGTGTGGTGGTGAGGTGTAGTGGTGAGGTGTTGGGGTGTGGTGAGGTGTTGGGGTGTGGTGGTGAGGTGTAGTGGTGAGGTGTTGGGGTGTGGTGTGAGGTGTGGTGAGGTGTTGGGGTGTAGTGGTGAGGTGTGGTGAGGTGTTGGGGTGTGGTGGTGAGGTGTGGTGAGGTGTTGGGGTGTGGTGTGAGGTGTTGGGGTGTGGTGGTGAGGTGTGGTGAGGTGTTTGGGTGTGGTGTGAGGTGTTGGGGTGTGGTGGTGAGGTTTGGTGGTGAGGTGTTGGGGTGTGGTGTGAGGTGTTGGGGTGTGGTGGTGAGGTGTAGTGGTGAGGTGTTGGGGTGTGGTGTGAGGTGTTGGGGTGTGGTGTGAGGTGTTGGGGTGTGGTGGTGAGGTGTGGTGAGGTGTTTGGGTGTGGTGTGAGGTGTTGGGGTGTGGTGGTGAGGTTTGGTGGTGAGGTGTTGGGGTGTGGTGTGAGGTGTTGGGGTGTGGTGGTGAGGTGTAGTGGTGAGGTGTTGGGGTGTGGTGGTGAGGTGTGGTGAGGTGTTGGGGTGTGGTGTGAGGTGTTGGGGTGTAGTGGTGAGGAGTGTTGGTGAGGTGTGGGACCCCTACCTCTGTTCCACGGCGGTCTTCAGGCGGTCGTTCTCGCTCATGAGCACAGCCGCCTCGGGGCCCACGTGGGATATCTTCTCATCGTCCGTGCCGTTGATGCTGGAGGCCTGAGGGGTGGAGGGCGTCTCGCGGCCTGACTCCTGGGGGGGAGGTCAGAGTTAGAGCGGCTGGACGACAGCAACACCCGGGTCCCGGCCGTCAATCGATCAGGCTTTATTCATATCGTGGTTTACATGCAAAACTGCTAAAAGAAAGCTAGCAGAAACCTGTTTGAGCTAGTCCCCAGCCACTAGCCCCACCCCAAGTCTTATGGTTCTTCTTGTGTTTAGAGGCGGGCCTATACTGGCCCAATCTCCACTCACCACAATCTGAACGGGGGAGCACTGCCAGAACTTTTGATCAGTTACCTGGCAACCCAAAACTGCCAGTAAACAGATGCAATAGCTTCCAATCTCGCTCTAGCTGACAGCTCTAACAACATAGTAGACAAGGACAATGTTGTAGTAATACTGTAGCCCTATGACAGTCACACTATGGTAGTAACACTATAGCAATATAGTAGTAACAAAAGCCCTACAACAGTGACACTATAGTGGTAACACTATGGTAACACTATCTTAGTAACACTGTAGTTGTAACACGTAACAGCAGGTGAAGCTGGTAAAAGGGGGGAAGGGAGAGATGGTTGGCCATCAGACAGCTTTGAGGCGCTCTGGGGCCGGCCGTCTGGAGACAGGACAGCCAGAGAGCATGGGGGTCGGAAGGCCAGCAGTGCCCCCAGCACACAGCGCTGCTGGGTTAGGGTCAGGGCCAACCCTAACCTTGTACTGTTTACACCACAGAACGGCCCTCTGGGACCAGTAAGATCAAATAAAGAGGGGACGATACGAGCAAAGAGCATTCTATTGTCATGTCCTGTTTTAAGCTGCCATTAGGAAAATAGATCCAAGATAGCCTTCACCTGGCTCTGGCAGTAGATCGCGTTAATCCCCCCCGGTTATTATTGTAAAAGTCACACTCTCATTCTTCTAATGGCTTTCCATCTGTGATCATTGACCTAAAACAGCCTTTTACCTTACCATAGCCAGGCTGTTGCTCATCTCAGTCATCATTTTAATAACTGTTAAAAATACATCAAGTTTGATGTTACATAAATGCTTAAAATCTGTACACATCTAAGCCTTACACAAGTTTTTTTAACCCTGACATCAGGGTGGTGATGTCATGAAATCAGGGTGGTGACATCATGAAATCAGGGTGGTGATGTCATGACATTAGTGTGGTGACCTCCTGAGATCAGGGTGGTGATGTCATGAGATTAGTGTGGTGACGCCATGAGATCTGGGTGCTACCTGGGAGTGGTTGCTGGAGGTCTCCATCTTCTCCTGAGATTTGTCCCTGGCCAGCTTGGCCGCATCCTTCACCTCCTGGAACTTCTCAGCAAACTAAAGGAACACAATGCAAGCTATGGAACAGCATCACCAAATATACCACATGTGTTTGCAATACAAATTAGGACATTTTGTGTGGACCCTTGTGACAAGAACATAGAGGGGCATTTTAGACTTGCTTCCATTTCCATTGTAAACTAATACTGAACGAGCTGAAGTGAACTCTTTCATTGAGCCCTACAGACATGTTCTGACAATTTCACAGAAGAACGTTCCCCTACTCCATGTTGCACCACTGTGCACCTGCGTACCAACCTTGGCAAGCTGTTGCTCGGAGGCAAAGCCCAGGCCAAAGACGGTGTTAGCCCGACTGTCGGCCCACTGGCCAAACTTCTGGGAGGTCTTGGTGAAGGTCATGTTGGGGGTGATGGTGCTGTTGATGATCACCTGTAAAGCAGAAGAAGAGAAATGGTGGATTTATGGAAAGGTCATAGTTATTAAAACAGCATCAGCAGACATAATTTAATTCACAGGGGCTGCTGTGGTTTGAGAGATGCTCTCTATATCTGTGTTGACTGGATGACACAAAATAAACACATAAATATAAAAACCATAAATATAAGGGCCCACATTACATATTACGAAACATTTTAGAGTAAACGTGTTAAAGTAAAAGGCCAGAGATGGACATGGTGAGGGATGGAGGTAGTTACAAACTCAGCCTGTTTTGATCGTTAATATTAATTAATTGGGAATTAATGAATCATTCCCTAATTATATTGGGAATCTGTAAATGTCAACCCCAAACATTGAGGCTTTAGCCACCAACCTGCCTTCCTGCTTTTGTTATACAACTAGGACATACCTGCTAGACATCACAAGGTACTGATACGGTACATTGATGTCAGCTAGATGGAGGCTATTAGCTGCAGTTGACAACTCTCCTAATAGATCAGAAAAAAAAGACCATTCCTGAAAATACCAGGCAGTCCTGGGGCTTCAGGTCCACCCTCGGCTAGCGTCACAGACTTTAGATAAATAGACAAAGTCTGAGGGCAGACCAGCTCTGGGAGGACAGGGCATTTTACAGTCTTTCACTCCATGTTTGTTTTGACCCCTGTGTTGCTGGTGCCGGGGTCTGTAAGCCAGGGACAAATGACCAGTAGTAGTTAACTATAAAACTAAATGTCAGTAAAGATTTCAAAATCAACACGACCACTGTAGAAACACGCTTATTAAAACGCTTCACCCACTCGTGCAAATCAGCTTTCTTTGGTGGACCATCCCCATTACACAACAGGAAACAACGGCTCCCCTTGCAGTCCTGGTTTTTGTCCCAAGCTCTGTGCCTTGTTCCCCCAGACAATGTTATTCTAGGTATAACAGTGATAACAGTTACAACAGATTAGTCCCAGATTAGTCCTGGCCCAATGACCAGACACTCATCTCCAGGAATGTGTTCACGCAGATTAGACACCTCTCACTACCCCCACCCCATTACTCACCCTCTCTACCTCACCCGCTTGACCTGCACTGTTCTCACAGTCAACTTCAGCCTTGAACTGTTTTTCCATTAACTTAACCCTAACACAGATTCCTGGATTGGTGTTTACTCAGCCTACAACCCGATTCCATGATGTAGAAGCACAACTTCATCATGGTCTGGTGTTAAGGGAACATGAAACTTGCTTTCATGGTTTGCCTTTTACTTGCCATAACAAGGTCAGGGTTTGGTGTTTAATTAACCTGAAACCTCCTTTTGTGGTTTGGTTTTGAATTGGCATAAAACTTGAAAAAAGGTACCTTGATGCCATCCTCAACCCTAACCCCAGCCCTACTTCTACCCCTAACCCCAGCCCTAACCCCTGTACCAACCCCTAACCCCACAACTAACCCCACACCCAGCCTTACCCAGTCCACAGCTTCAAGCCAGTCCCAGGCATATGAGGCATAATGCTCGTCCCTCCACATCCCCACTAGATTAACAGCCGTCCTCCGCTGACAGAGTCCATTACAATAAACCAAGAGGGGCTGGACCTCTCTCTGCACATCGACTCCTATATTCCCTTATTGAGAACCGCTCAAACACTAGAACCATTTGTACAGACCCTGGAACCACTGGATTGGGTCCATTGTCAATTCAGCCGCCTTACTTTTCACAACGGTAAATAAACAAGCTTGATATGAACGATGACCTTTCTTCCTCTCAAGGATCAACACGAGTACTGGCGCTAAAATAGAGCTAGCATCTCATGAACCGGGTAAAAGATTTACGGGTGCACGCACACGAACCCATCAACACATAATTGGCACTGCTAACCCAGTAACCGAAGGGTTCAAATGACTTCATATCTGCTAATGTACCGAGTCAGCTGTTGTCGACGCACAGCAACGTATCTGGCAGAAGCCATCTGCTGTGGCATCAAATTACAAAGTATTTGATGCTCCTAAACAAGATTCATAACAGCTGATCTTCCCAAGCTAACTGATACACTGATGTCTTCAGACACAGCCACACTCACACACACACACACACAAACATACACACACACACCCGCACACACAATAAACACAAACCCACAGCTGTGGCACAACAGAGCGTCAAACAAGATGTGCGAATCACCTTTATAATTAGGTGATAGAAGAAGACTTTGTCACACTGCTTCTGTGGTCCCACTGCAACAAGGCTTTGAACACAGCGGTGCTAGAATGACCTGTCCTCCTGAACGCCCTTGTTCTTCCCCTTCTGCAGCCATTGAGGTGCAAAAGCACACTTCACTGAGTCAATCCCACACACACACACACACACACACACACACACACACACACACACACACACACACACACACACACACACACACACACACACACACACA
Organism: Urophycis tenuis; assembly: GCA_036785325.1. Lineage (NCBI taxonomy): Eukaryota > Metazoa > Chordata > Actinopteri > Gadiformes > Phycidae > Urophycis > Urophycis tenuis. The sequence goes on along the minus strand of JAXIVH010000005.1, from coordinate 11,834,319 downwards.
CACACACACACACACACACACACACACACACACACACACACAGAGAGACAGAGTGTCAAGCTTGCACCAGTTTCTCTCATATCCAGGGCATTCTCAGGCTCTCCTACTGTAAGTGGCCACTAACCAAATAACTCTAACCTTAAATCAGGGGTTAGAGGCTGCGATTGGGTTTAGGGGTAAAACAGGTGATGGTTTCACCCCTGACCCGAACCCCTACCCCTTGTAAGAGAATGTCTTTGAAAGAACGAAGCCAGTGCAGCGGGAAGGCAGAGATGGAGGAACCAACGGCTGGTCCACAGTCTTCTTAAACAAGTCAAGTCATGGGATAAAAATAAAACGTGAAATATAAAATTGACAAACATCCAAAATCCAAGCCTCCCAGGAAGCTCAGCCCACCGGGGACACAACCCGCTCGGCCGCAAAACTTTCAGAAACACTGCATCGACCGCCCGCCACCGTTCACGCATGCAAAGACGGCAGATGGGAAGCTTTAAACGATGTCACACCTGCAGGCCTGATATGGGGAATGAGACGGATAGTTGGCAAGTACAGGGTTATGTAAAGGGACACGTAAGCCATAAATGAACAACTAAGTACACGGAGAAATACATACATTAAAGTGTGTGGTTTTAAAACGTTCTAAGAGCTGGGCCCCAGACACTGTTCAGACGCTGGGATTGTGTGGGCATGCAGATGACTAAGAGGAGGGAGGAAGCGACAGAGTGGGAGTGAAACACAGAGAGGCAGGGAGACACGGGCAGAGAGTTAGAGCGAGATTGAGAGCTGGAGAGGGAGAACGTTAAGAGAAAGAAGCGATTGACAGGAGCAGCTGCCGGGTATCAAGTAGCAGAGGAGGAGGAGGAGGAGGAGGAGGAGAGGCACGACAAGGAGCTACGAGGAGTTGGTGTGAGCTAGGAGGAGCAGAGGAGCAGAGGAGCAGAGGGGCAGGGCCTGACTGAGCCCAGAGGAGCCCCAGGGAGTCAGTTACCGCAGTGCCCATCGAAGCTTCCAGGGGATGGCTTTACCATCCAGGTACTGAAGAGCCAGGGGGGGGGGGGGGGGGGGGTAGGACAGTAGGAACACTTGATGAAGAGCGAAACGAAACAGCGGACCTCTCTGGGCAACGGGAGATTTTAGAGCAGCGTGCGTCAACTGCTCACTATGTTTTGGAAGTTTATGCTATGCGTGGCGGTTCTGTTTCGGCTCCTGGTGCATCAGGACAGCCACAGATATCACCTTGTCAAGGGCAGCCTCTACGGATGGCATTTTTCTACATTCAAAATTTCAGATTTTTTTTTATATATTATGCAATATTTGTCTATTTTTGGCTGGATTTTTTTTTATCCAGGGCTGCTCAAATTTGGTACTTGGTATTGTGGAATTCTTTAGAATCACATCATTGTGGATAATGGCATAACATTTGTATGTAAAATAACAAATGTATGTAAAATCTGCCTGTTCATGTTGCACTGGAGGGTTTAACAGCTGGAGCACTGAGGTTAGTCAGACTAATGAACACATGCAGAAGGCAGGCCGAGGTCATTCTGGTAACTGGGTCATTCACGACAACTGGGTATGTGAAAATGGAGATCATTTTCACACCTGACCACACCCTAATCATCATCATCATCCTCTTCACCATCAGAACGTTATTTCATAATCATCTTCCTCATCATCATAAGCACCAGAAAAGAAAGCATATCATAATCACCTTCAACATTACTTTATCATTATCAACTCATTATCATCATCATCAGAAAGACACTATCTCATCACCATCATGGGAGAGGCACCATTCACCCCGTCATCACCCGTGATAACTACATCATAACCACATCAAAACCACGTCATCACCAAGTCATCACAGCATCATCACCACATCATCACCCTGCCATCGCCACCATTATTGAGCAGCGCTGGGTTTGTATTTTCTCACTGAAACTAGCTCGGCATGCTGTTAGTTTGAGAGTCTCAGGTTGGACAGGATCGGTTGGACAGGATTTTTTACAGCCGGTTGGTGTTTGAATTATTCAAGCTGCCACCAGCTACGACCCAACCTCTGATGTGCCTCTCAGCTGGCACTGGAGGTAGAGCAAGCCAGGAGAGTTTAGGAAATCAGGATCTTTATAGATTATTTGAAGGGATGACAAGTACAAACCTCACAAGATCCACATTGACAAAATGATTGCTAATGCGTGTTATTTTCTTACATTCAGTTATCTGATAAGTTGGGATTGCTGTAATGACATTCTATCTCTAGGCTGAAAAGGGCAGTGGATGAAGGCTTCAGTAGTTCTCAACTTGTTTTTCATGTGACTCACTCAAAAAATCAAAGACACTGACTTCCCCCACTGCCCCCCCCCCCCCCTGCCCACTCGACAAGGCATCTCTTAAAAGTTGTGTTGTGGGTGGAAACGGCCTTTAGTATGAAGAAATATCCGACCAATACCCTCTACCTAAAAACCAAGGTGAAGAACAAAGGGAAGTAAACACACTTGGGCACCACATGTCTTGGAGGGAGACTCAAACCAGTTGACCGGAATACTTTGGTGTGGGAATCTCATTGCCAGGGCCTGTGATCGCTTACAATCTCCATGGAAACACGCCCTACCCTCCAGCTCACTGCAGGAAGAAGGCATGTGTGCGGTGAGCGTGCACGGGAGCTCAGTGTCTTCAGGAGTGTGCATCGCTTCATGTAAAAAAAAGTGCATATAGAGCACAACCTTGACAATGAAGAAGAGTTGCTGTGATTCAATTCTCCCTCTTCCTACAAAAGCAAGGAGCAGCTCTCTTGCAAGCTAGAACATACAGACAGCAGCAGCCAACCTGCTCCATCCTGATCTTTCTATGAATAAAAATATATTTTCATCATTACTTTGTTTATTGTGTGACCAACCTTCACGCAGTAAAAAATTGCTATTTACATAACTATATTTTAAAAACAACCCTAACCCAGAAACGTTAGGCATAACTTATATAACTATATTTTATAACCAACCCTAACCTACAAACGTTGACCATAACTATACAACTAGAATGATAAAACCTACCATACACACATTTTAACATAACCACATTACCAACCCCTCCATCTGACAAACATCTAGCAATGTGTGTAGGCTCCATGAATCAGATCTCTCTCACAGACGCGCGCACACACACACACACACACACCTTGGACCCATCCACGCTGATGATGCGGTAGCTGTTGCGCGAGCTGTCGTAGAAGTAGGACACGGTGACCGCCTGCTTGCTGGCAGGGACCCAGTTCTTCTTGGTGGTCGGGTCGATCTGGAAGACATGGGCTCTGGTGGTGAAGATCGGCTGCTCCCTGAACACAGGAGGAGGAGGACATGAACACACGGTTTATTGAGAATACGAGTTAAAAATCCAAAGTCAGCGATCTTCTCCATGTGGGTCACAGGTTCAAGACAACTCACAGCTGGAATCCCGCTTTAAAAAATTACCTCAAAAGAGGAGGGTATGATTGCTGTTGGAATAAAAATTACAATAATAATCATCATTATATAATCAATTCATCAACTCATCCCATCACTAATAACATTCATGATGAGATGAGGCAGAAGGTTAGGTTTGGACGAGACGTTCCAAACAGACTGCAGGCGCATTATGTCTAAATGCATATTTTCACACAGAAAATATGTTTTACATTTTCAAATGGTGCACTTTGTGTTCAGAAAATCAGCCAACTGTCAAGTCCAGCCCCCATCTGGGCCGCGAATCGGCAGCTCTGGTCCGCAGGCATGAGGCCGCTTGTTAAATGTGGAACATAAAAGCTTCAGATCTGGTCTGCGGCCGTGTTCACGGGGCCTGGGGCCGTCCAGGAGCGACCCTCTGCACGTCACAGTGAATCAGGGTTCAGGCAGAGGCTCAGAGAGCCCTCAACCCAAAGTCAAAATCAATCAAACACTGACTTCACATAAGACGCTGCATGAACGGGGTGGATTTCACATGGCGATAACTCCCATCGCGTTGGCTTTCCTGCACGTGGCCCACTGCCACAATGCATTACTCCCAATGGCTAAAGCGGCCCAGACGATGATGATGTCTTTACTGACATGACTCATTCTCTCACCACAGCTAGAACTCAATGCCACTAAGACGCAGAACCAGCCACACAGGACCAGGAGCACAGCCTCCTAGACCCGCTGGCTGTCGTCTTCCTCCTCCCCCTCAGAGGGGCCCCCGGTGTCCCCCAGGTCCTTGTGTATCCGCACAGAAGCAGGTGTTTATGGAAAATAACCCACCGGCCCCCTTGGCGGTCCACAGCCATTAACACATCTGCCCCCCACAAGGCCCGGTCTCACCGGAGCCGCTAACCAATAACAAATCCTCAGATTTCCAACGCGGCTGTGAATCCTGGGCTGGATGGCAGACGTCGGCGCCGTGCCGCAAACTGGTGGTTTTTGTGCTCGCGAGACGCGAGTGAGTGAGTCAGCTCCTCTTCCTCAGGATGAGACGCTGAGGGTCGGCTGTACGGGGCGGCTGATCATTCTGCCAGAGAAGACCTGAGCATCTCAGGGAGACTTGGGGAAGGCTCATAAAGACACAGCGATGGGAACGAGGGAACAGGGGTACATTCTGGTGTAGTCAGTGCACCCAAAGAAAGTGGAAATTCTTTGGTCTATTGAGCGCTCGTGTTTTTCTATGCAGTGTGTACATGTGAACCTTCTCTCAATAAGGCCACATATAAACACAGGCACACACACAGACAGATCCACCATCTATCATTGAGTCATGCATCTAGCAGTCTGAGAATCATTGTTTATCCTGCAGCGAGTTCTCTTGAAGAGATTCAATTTGGATGGCCCCAGTTGAATTCTGAATTGGTTTTGTCTTAAACAAAGGCTGTTGTTGGATGAATTTGGGTGGTTAAGAAGACAGGATATATATTGCTGTTGAATAATGTTGGCGAGACCCACGTAAACAGGTATAATACTCCAACATTCCTGAGCTGCAGTGAGCATATTGACAATCAGACAGATAGCAAACAGAGTGCAAGCTGAAGGCTAATCAAGCCTCCACTGGGATTACGGCCCTCATAGAACAGAGAGCCTCATACATGTGCTTTCCTTTTTAATCCTGATCTCACAACTGATCGGCTTTGGGCAAAAACAAAACCCATGTTACAGATCACTGTCGCTGTGCACACGCAGTCCGGGGCCATCAGAAACTGTCATGAGGAGCAGGCAACGACCACCACAAACTGTGGGACATTCATTTTACACACACCCAGACACAAACTCCTTTAGTGGTTTGGATTAACAGAGTGGACCAAGGATTGAACTCAGGCTTTGAGAAGAGACAACATTTCTAGTCCTGTCAACACCATTTTCCTTTCATACAATTCACGTGTGTGTGTGTGTGTGTGTGTGTGTGTGTGTGTGTGTGTGTGTGTGTGTGTGTGTGTGTGTGTGTGTGTGTGTGTGTGTGTGTGTGTGTGTGCTGACTCAGACAGCAGCCCACCCAAAACTCACTTGGACCCTTACAGAGATCAATAACTCAGATAAATATGAATATCATGCCAGTGTTGACAGCCAGGACTGTCAATATACAAATATGTGTATCCATCTCCACACAAGGTAGCCATATCCCGAGGGCTTTTGATCCTGCAGTAAGCAGCAGTCAGGCAGACTCTCACGTGAATGTGAGGTCTTAACAAATCCACGGGAGCTTCAATGCTCTTCCCGAACCTGAACAAACCTCTTTGTTTCAGTCTTATTAATACCCCCCCATGTGTCTCCTAAACAGCCTATTTATTCCCCCACCTATAGAGCTAGACAGTTTGAAGCCAGGCAGACGGTGGATAAAGGTCTGATTCTGTTGGATTAACGGCCGGCCGAGATGAACATGAGTCAGAGTCAGCTATCTGGTCACTGCATGCATGGTAATTGCATGTATTGTGGCTACGTTGCATCTGTTCTATGAAACACCTTTGTTTACCTTTGGGTAGTATAGTTTTGTGTTGAGGTTATCACATTATAAAAGCAGATTATCACCTGTTATAAAGTCATGTTATGAAAAAAACGGACTGATTCGTACAATGAAGGAATCTGAGAAATGCTTCTGCATGTTATACAATTATGGACATTATGAACATTATCAGTTAATATTAATATTTGTATTATATTGTAATGCATGCATAGCTGCACTGTGATGGCTTATTACCCGAATGCTGCATTTCAACATGTGTTGATTCCATTGTCACAATATCCTTCGCATTCGCGATGATAGAAAGTGAAGAAGTCTCATTAGGGATGGTGCAAAACAACATGCTTTCCATTCCTCTGCCCTTCACGTAAGAATGTTACCCGTCACCATTTCTTTCCGTGTGGCCGACAGCGGGACACGCGGAGACACCGTGGGCCAGATCTGCAGACAGAGGGACGCGAGCCTCTCACAGGCCATGCCGTTGGATATCCATGATTCATGCCAGTACGATTTGGGCTTTTTGCGCCGTCTCACGGTGTTCCCTTCACCAGAGGGAGACTTCCTGCTGTGAAGGCGCACGGCGGACGGGACGCATAAGCAGTTTAGCAGCGTTGCTAAGCCGCTGAAAGAGCAGGGCCTGTCAAACATGGTGCACCAGTATCCATTCTTCCCTTCCTGCCGATGGTGCAATGCAGGGGGGGTCAAGTATGCATAGCCTGGATGACGCAAATAACCACCGCTATATGCGTCTTTGCCTGGAATCTCTAGAACAGCTTTTCAAAGATGAGATATGGGAGATGCTGGACTGTGAATTAAAAAAACCCCTCTAACAACTGATCACAATTGTGCTGGAAAAAAAGACAATATCCATTAGCTTCATATCTAAACTACAAAGATGAAGGTAACTCCAAAATGACTTCCAAGCTTCAGAAATAAAGCGATCGCTAGGTCCCCATCGCAAACATTATTATTACATCAGCCAGGCAGCAGCAGCTCAGAGCACACCACTTCTCAGGAGCCAGTGCAACCCAGTTCACCTGTCAGAAGGAGCCAAGTAGAGGCGAGGGCCTCAGCCACAGCAGTCTGAATGAGGGCACACAGCAGACCTGGACAGGACATGTTGACAGGGTGCTTGTGAGGCCGTGGGGATTCTAAATGGACAAGCGCGATTATACTTGCTAGTAATTATACTTACTACTATTACTATACTATCAAGTAGACTATAGGTATATACTTTACTACTATACTATACTACTAACCCTAACCCCCCCCCCCCCCGCAATAAATAAATAAATAAACCTACTCTCATGCACTTGTTATGTTGTGCGTCTTGGCACTTTAGAATTGCTCTTTGTATCTTAGCACTTAGCATCATAGGTCAGAGATGCTGTAAATTAGCAATGGTTAACCTAGCAATTGAAATGCTTGAAACTTGTTCTGGTGACTTTCTTACTGTATTAGCTGCACTGAAGTGTTTCACCTTCTTCTGACAAATGTACTTATTGTAAGCTTTGGAAAAGTGTCTGCTAAATGCCCTGAATGTAAATGTAAATGTACTATCTCTATGGTACAATAACACTAAGAACCTGAGAGCAGCCGTCGCTCGTCACATGGGACCAACTCTGAAGACTGTGCTGCTGAGAGAAACTTGTGTCTCCTTACCGACATTTGGGGCAGTAATCCCTGCACTGCAGAGGCTCGCTAAACGGGACAACACAAGGTGGGACACCGATCCTCATGAAAGGATTATTTCAAAACGCGCTCATGTGCTGCGGTGGAGGGCGAGCGCACAGACCACCAGATTCAAACCAGCAACCATGGCACGAGTGACCGTGCACCGTGTTAATCTCGAAGGGGCCAACCTCGTTAATCTTGAAGGGAGAGAGAGGAGCAGTGGGGAGAGGCATGGAAGCAGATGGTCCACAAGCCCTCAACCATCTGCTGAGGAAACCTCTCACCCCCCCTTTCATTTATCCACTTCCTACAGTGAGAGACACACCTCCTCACCTCCCCTTCCTCTGGCACAGGGTGGGAGGTGGAGGGGTACGGTGGGCTGAGAGAGAGAGAGAGAGAGAGAGAGAGAGAGAGAGAGAGAGAGAGAGAGAGAGAGAGAGAGAGAGAGAGAGAGAGAGAGAGAGAGAGAGAGAGAGAGAGAGAGAGAGAGAGAGAGAGAGAGAGAGAGAGAGAGAGAGAGAGAGAGAGAGAGAGAGAGAGAGAGAGAGAGAGAGAGAGAGAGAGAGAGAGAGAGAGAGAGAGAGACTAATCAATGGGGTGAGGGTTAGTGTAAAGCCTCGCCCGGCCCGGCAGCTGACCCAGCCGTCCGTGTTGCAGTCTGTGCGTCTCGCCCTCCCAGCCACTGAGCGCGGCTTAGTTTGAACAGTGCTGCGGCGCCCGCCCCCTCACCCCCGTCCAGTCAGCTGTGCCTTTGGGTGTGACTGAACACGTGCCACTCATGTATGCCGTCTGACAGAAACAGAAGCCGGCAAGGTCGCTCTGCGGTCATCTATTTCCAGGAGTCAGAGATATGACTCATTTAATAGTATCTGATAGTACTTAACATGTAATTACTGTGACATGAAGAAGTGAAGAAGAAGTCCTGGTCAGCGCTGCTTAAAAAACTTGTCTGATGACTATTGTGTATTGTTTTTTTTTTTAAATCTCTATCTAGCCTATATGTGAATATGACCCTGTAACATGTGATAAATACCCACATGTTAAAGTCAATGTGACATTTGTATTTGCAGTATTGCCTCGTTTTAGAATAACATGGGGTCAAGGTCCTGAGTGCTGATAGGGGCTGATAATTTAAATCCAGAGCAATGGATTGTTCCTGAGGGTGTGTATGTGTGTGTGTGTGTGTGTGTGTGTGTGGATTAAATTGACCAAAGCTTGATGTGCCACATTGAACACACACACACACACACACACACACACACACACACACACACACACACACACACACACACACACACACACACACACACACACACACACACACACACACACACACACACACAGATGTCCATTGCGTGACAGCCTACTTGAATGCTCTACTGTATATACAGTAGAAGGGTACATTTCATTATATTTTGGGGACATTTCTGGTGTTAAACCATTGCCCAAGTCTGTTCCACAACCAAGTCTACATCGAAGCAGGAACTGAGTGACTGAACATGAATGTCTCTCCTGTTCAGGATGTGTTGGCTTCTAATCACAAGACAGACTACCTGCTTGGCTGCCAGGCCAAGTCTCCACCGAAACAGCAAGGAATTCTGCCGACACAATGCAGCATCAACCCGTTTCCGTGTCAAACCTGTTAGGCGAGTCAACTTTAGGGAACCAGTCGGGGTAAGACGTGTTGGTGGAAACACATGGACACAGACAGTGTTCAGTTGTCGGCAACGCGTGTCCAGGCCAACTGTGGTGGCCTGGGAGTAACACCTTGGTGCTAGAGTACAAACATCGCTGAAATCACAAAAAAAAATACATTTCTATGTATTTAGTGGCACGTGGGGTGGCCAATCAAAATGCCCCCCCCCCCCTAACTCAAGTGTCAGAAAAATACATGTATTTTTTTTATTTATTACATATACATATATACAAACATATATACATACATACTATACATAAAATCATATAGCCTATATAAAATGAGTCTAACAAAGTTTGGTTGGGAATCACAAGGTCTTCAAATAGGGAAGAACTGCCTACAGACACACACTGTTCTTTATAATGATGACATTAAACACAAGCCAAAGAAAAGTATGATGTTAATTAGACCCGTGCTTGAGTGTGCGCAGTATATGCCTACTGATTGCATAACACGCGTTGCCCACACTGCAACACAATGGTAGCTACACTTCGGCACCAAACACACACACACACACACACACACACACACACACACACACACACACACACACACACACACACACACACACACACACACACACACACACACACACACACACACACACACACACACACACACACACACACACACACACACACACACACACACACACACACGTAGGCAGTGCTGACTGACAGACACATGAACGCCCCCAGCCTGTTGACACATCGCTATGGAGGAATACATGTAGCCTAATACATGAATGTATGTAGGGAACTACATACTAAGATGAACTATATAAAACTAGGAACTAAATACTAATATGAACTATATAATAACATGAACTATATACTAATTCACCTCAACTGAGCCCCACTTGAGAAATCATTTTGAAGTCACGAAAAAGTACATTTGACAGCTAGGTCTATTGCCTAAAATGTCCATACTTGAAAAGGCATGCATTGACAGAACAGAACAATTGATACAAGGAAGGACATGGTGTGTGTATATACTATATATATATCTATTGGTAGTCGACAACAACACCAAACTAACTGATGTATTTATATCGTAGCCGAGCAGGTGCCGACTCGGTGACTTACCCCATGTTCAGAAGAGCAGAACAGCTCCTGATCCTGTGCTGTTGTTGTGTCTGAAAGAGACCAGTCCAGAAAGAGACCAGTCCAGAAGAACAGAACAGAAAGAGACCAGTCCAGAAAGAGCAGAACAGTTCAGTCTGAAAGAGATGAATTAAGTCCTCTTGCCGACCAGCTGGTCTTCTCCTCCTAACGAGTCCAAAAGATGAGTTAAGTCCCCTAAACCAGCTGGTGGTTCTCCTCCTAACGAGTCCAGGCACAGCGAGGCTGAAACGTGAGAAGAGAAACTCGACTCACGCTCGGTTTGAGATACCAAGTCCGAACCTCCGTGTACTGAGAGGCTTTCTGTCCTAAACCATGAAGTTAGAGGAGCATATCGCTGTAGGACCTGTTCCTCCAGCAGACTGGGAGCTTCTGCGTGAGGAGCAGGAGGAGAAGGAGGAGCAGGAGAGCAGCGACACGGAGCGGCTCCACCTGCTCCGCTCCACCCACACTTTGGCTGGTGACTCTGAGTTCACCCACCACCCTCTTCTACACATAAATTATGAATGTACATCAAATACATGAAGAAAGTAATAAATATATACATTGATAAATTCACCTTCACCTTCGGCAAACTAAAGATACTTACATGTTGTTTGGCCTGATGACAGATTTTGCTGGTTGTATTTTCCTTGTTCTGTTGGTGAAGTTCTGGTTAGTCGATTTCTTGAAGGTGACTTCAGGTAACAGACTAACTAACCCTCCGGTGTTGCAGCACCGACATGTGTGTTGGAGGAAGAAAAGCGCCCCCCGGAACCAACAGCTGTGTGTCACTTGTTTCGGCGGAGTGTGTTTTGTGGTGCACTATTGTCATTCCTACGTTCGTTTGCTAATGAATTACATTGGCAGGTGAGTACGGTTCTTCACTGCATTGCAACAATCAGTTGCACTTAATTTAGATTTTCCTTATGCCATACGAAGCCCCTTTTAGCGAGAGTGATTATCTTTGTTTCTGTTCATCTTTCACCGTAGACACCTCTGGGGTTAGGGTAGCCTTAGCTACTAGCCCTAGCTCTCATGCCTGCTTTACTACTTGTATTTATGGTGGTCTGATGTGTTGTATTTCAGCATGACGGAGAAAACAGAACCCAGACCTAATTACGAAGAGCAGTTTGCCCATCGATTCTCAGCCGACGACGCGGCGTACCAGGAGTATCGGAACCGACCAGCAGACCCCCCACCCATCGTGGAGAACTGGACCGGACGGGGAGGAAACTCTAGAGGCAGAGATAACAGGTATAGTATAGACCTTTGGACTTCTTTCATAATAGATTATTTGGCTTTATTGCAACAGTGTAATTTAAGTTGGATTCTCTATGGATAACAAAAGAGGAAAATTTAAACTTTAGGTCGATACTATGTAAAATACAGTATCAATGGAAACGACCATTGATATTGTAGTTTACATCGTATCAACTTAACACCCTACACACTATAGGCCTGGAAATTAACCTGAAACCTACAGGTCTGTAGAAAGTTCCGAGGCTGTTAATCAGTTACAGTGCATCTTGATGCCATGCTTTATATCCAGAGATTGGCTGTTCAGGGATTTCCACCTCTTGTTCTAGACACAGAGGAGGTGGTGGACATGGAGGAGGTCATGGCTGGCATGGAGGAGGTGGTGGACATGGAGGCGGTCATGGCTGGCATGGAGGAGGAGGTGGTGGACATAGAGGAGGTCATGGCTGGCATGGGGATCGGCATGGGGATCGGGATCGGGGTTGGGGTGGCGATCATCACAGGCAGCAAGACCGACAGGGCCAAGAGAGAGGCCATTACTGAGGCCTCCGGGGCTACAACCATGGATACAACCAGAAGCCTTATCACAGCTATTAATCCCAGGACACTCCTTTTCTGGCAATAGAATTTACAGCGTAGTACATAGTACTCAAGCAACGTCATGCATCATACTTTAAATGGAACTTTAATGATCCCGCAGGAGATACTCACTGCAGCAGAGTTTGTCATTAACAAGAAGAATAGTTTACTCAGACTGGTAATAGCTGCTGTTACATTTTCATGGTTAATCAAACCAATTAGGGGAAGTTACCTGCAATTGTGAAGGGGCATGTTTTTCTTTGTCATATAAATAAGCACATGGTTATGACTGTTGTGGCAGATTGCAACAAATACATTAAGCATAGTATGTACATATTGTAGCTACATTTGCTACATATTTTATACTTTGATGTAATTTGTATTACTGGAATGTTCAGCCGGTCTGGATGTATGTACTCAATCTGACTTAGAAAATGACTGTTGTTCCTTGAGTTTCAATATAAGCTACATAAATGTACATTTGTGTGGAAGCCTCTTCAATAAAAAATATATTTCATTTTTCTAATCAATATTTGAGATACTGATTGAATTGATGTGAGACAAATTTAGGAAATAAACAAAACTGACATTTTAAGATGATACGTGGACTGACATATTTCAAGTTTGGTGAGTATGAGGCCCTGGATGGCTGAAACATGATTCACCTCAACCCCACAAGGCAACACGTCATGCTGTGTACATGCGTTAGACCTGTGTCTGTTTCAGCCACAGCTTTGACCAGATATACTGTCAGAGTGACTATGCTTGTGAAGCTCATAGCATGATGAGGGTGCTTTCTGACCTAATTGTCCTCACCTCTGGGACAGTCAGTGGACTGAACAGTAGTCTTATGACACTGGACTGTATGACAATTGTGGCTGCCACCTGTAGCTAGTTGGTTGCCATGGTTGCATGACACAGGGTTTTGATGTTGATAGTTTGAAATCAATGATGCATGCAGATGGTGCCCCATACAGGGGTGTGTGTGGTGATGGCTGGTTTAGCCTGTGCACATTGATTGCGCAATGCAAAACAGTTGTGCAGCCTCACCCAGCCCCAGAGTTCAATCAGTCCGACTCAGGGCAGGTGCTTAAACCAGCCATCAGCCACAACACACTCTGCGTTACACACATAATCAAATCACATATTGTCAGGAAGAAAGTTATTTGCGTTCCACAGAGACCAGAGTCATGGGCTAACATGTGAGATGCCCCTATGTAGACCAAGCTATACAGAGTTGAAACTGTCGAAGCACAATCATCGGTATGCTATTTTATTCTTATTTCATTTTTACATCCTATGGCAGCAAGACGGTTAAATGTTCAGCCTGCAATCAATGGTGGTGATGGGAGGAGAACAGCAAAATAAACAAGTGTTTGCTGTGCTTCTTCTCAAATTCTGAGTAAGACACACATAGCCCTGCACTAGGTTTTTTAGCTGTGTTATAGGTTTATGTTTTAGATGGTTCAATAAATCCTAGAATCAACATCTTAGAGTAGGCCTCATACATGTAGGTACCAAGTGTCACTGGCAGACATGAGCAGTTGAGAAATGATAGCATATAAATTGCATGACAAGGAAAGTCAGAAAGATAATGTGGAGATGTGTGTGTGTGTGTGAGAGAGAGAGGGAGAGACTGAGAGACAATAAATTAAGGGAGAAGGGAGAGAGTGAGAGACAATGAGAGGGGAAAGAGGGATGCATTGCAGAAGACTGTTTTGGAACGAGTATCCCCTGGTCCCCAAGGGTGTCAGGCCTGGGTAGGGTCAGGGTTATAACGTGTGTTTGTAGCGATGCACTGTGACAGCGACGCAGACTCTGCTGGCAGGCATGTCCTCCATGATGAGCATACACAACACAATCCTCCCTCTATCTTCCCAACACACATGCATGCATGCACGCACGCACACACACACACACACACACACAGCCCTCGTTCCCTGCAGCATTCTCCGACCTACATCTGGTGTTGGAGAGAGCAGAGGCTAAGGTTGGTTCCTGGCAGCCAGCCAGCCAGCCCCCCTAGTCCACACAGCAGCAATCTAACGTCACACGTGATATATATGACAGGAGGAACCCTCGCACTCTCCGGCTGACGACATATGCTCAAATGTACACGTGAATCCCCATGTCTGACGTCTCATCTCTCTCTCTCACACACACACACACACACACACACACACACACACACACACACACACACACACACACACACTTCTGTCTCTTGGAACCATACACAGACATGCACATCATCACACAGCACACACACTCACATGAGTGCACACAACACACACGCTCAATTATGCATACATGCGCATATGAGGTTTTTCAAAGCCTCTTTAATAATGACCCCTGCCAACCTGCATGGTAACCCGCTGTATGTTTATTTCCTCTTCAAACCATTCCCTGGAACGTAGAACTGCAGCCTCTTGGCAAGCTGTCAATTTAGCAGAGAGCATCAGACGAGCTTCGTAGCCCAATTATGTCTAATGGAGCATCCACTAGGTTAGCATTAGAGTTAGGCTAACCTAACACACTAATTTGTGTCAGTGTGTGTGTATGTGTGTGTGTGTGTGTGTGTGTGTGTGTCAGAGTGTGTTAATGTTCACATGGAAATTAATGTTCCATGACTGGAAAATGCAGTAAGTAAATAAAATCTGAGATATGGTCTATATTGTTAGATAAGATAAAACCTTGTTATGTCTGGATGGGAAATGTGGGTGTTGGCAAATCAAAGATACAGGGAAAAAACAGAACAGTGGAATTCTAACAATTGTGGTACGATACAAAAATACATTAAAAAAAATAATTATGTATAATTATGAGTCCCAATCTGTTAGACAAATACGTCTGAGATATGCAATTATTGCAATATCTGTAATCATAGAATTGTAACTTTTTTTTTAACGCTTAGAATATGTCCTTAACCACATGTGTGCACAATGGTGCTATACGTCAACGTAATGATTCATCGGGTTAGCTTGCATGCATTCCTGGCCCGGCTAGTTGTCTCTGCTTGGCCTGACTGGCGGTCAAGTCAAACAGGCTGAGCAAACTGTAACCACGCCTTGGACTGACCTCATTATTAGCCTGCAATGCTGGCAGGGAATCTAATGAACAATTACTGATTTGTTGTCAGGGTCAAGCTCACCCTGACCGTTGGTGGAGTGTAATATGCATAATCCTGTATATGGTTTCATGTCTTTCTTACAATCTCACAGTCTGCTCTATCTCTGTATTCAGACCATGCTGGTCATCCTCGGCTGCGATACACCTTAATCTGAAATAATAATAATAGTAATATCAATACGAGTGTAAGAGTAATATCAACAACAAGCTTTTTGAGTTGAATAATAAATAATGTCTGGGAAATAACCTTTATCTGTCAAAGAAATGACACAAATGAACAAAGCACATTTCCAAAAATCCTATTTTGGAAATGCGTGTGTTCCCAAACTGGGGCACGCCCCCTAAAAGGGGTCCAATTAAATGTTCAGTAAATGTACATTTGTTTTAATCAACTTGTAAAACACTGCATGAAAGGAGCAGGTTATCAAACTTATCTCGCTTATTTGTCTTGTGCTTATGTTATTACTGCTGGACTCTGAAACTCTGACTCTGATATCATTGTATAATGTAAATGTAAATATAATGCTAACCTTAAGACCAAACACCAAACCTGAAAGTGATAACTCTAAAGCTAAAAAAAACTAATGCTAAAAACCAAACCCTAAAACATAATCCCTTACCCTCTAATACTAACCCTAAATATGAACACCAACCCTAAAACTAAACTTACTAAGCCTAAATGTGAATACCAACCCTAATAGTAACCGTACTAACCCTGAAGGTGGATACTAACCAAGTACTAATCTTAGTAACCCTAATACTAACCTACATGTAAGTATTAGGTACTGGCCTTCTCACAGTGGTGCAGGATTTAGATGGTGGCTGTCAGGCAGCAATCAGGGCAGGCATGGGTTCTACTATAACAATGTACATTTCCAGAACACTATCACTAGTACCTACCCTAAAAAACTCTAAAAGCTAACTATTGCCTAAACCCCCACTTAACGCTAATAATAATAATAATAATAATAATAATCATCATCATCATCATCATATCACCCCAACCCTATTTCTACATCCATGAATCAAAGGTCACCCTAGAATGGAGCAAAACAACACCATTGTGCTCCAGCTGAACCAACTACATTTCAGGAACACTAATAATACAGCATCAGGCCACAGCAACCATCAAACGACTGCAGAGGCATATTATCCTCTCTAGTACAGAGTGAGGGGGATTTCAGTAGGTGGTGGTCTGAAGTGGAGAAGGCAGCCATTGCTAATGCTCCTTCTACCCACCCACACACCAACAACACACAATCCATGCATCACTAAACCACTTAGTGTCTGACATGTCATTGTTAGGGGATTTAGAACTGTAAGAACTGTGATACTCCAAGGTGCATTACGGTTCTTACATTACAGTATATTGTCCTGTTGGCATTCAAGTATATGGAAAATAAAATCTCCTTTCGGTCATTCCACACAAACACATGCAGGGGGAAGCTTTTAGTTGTTCGTTATACATAATCCCCAAAGTATGTGTCCTCATCACGAGACAAACACATTTGGGGTCTATTCATATCCTCTTTTTATAGTGTATTTGCCACTTGACCGGAATATATTCCAGGTCTTGCACAGCCACTGAAGGCGCTGTGAGCAGCCAATGCTCAATAGAAACTCCCTCCTTCAGGCAGTGACTCACCTGGGTACCTCCTGGAAACGCCTTCCTCCTCTTTCAAGCCCTAAAGTACAAACCCCTGGGCCGTGTTGACAGAACTTCCCTCTGTCACCTTCACTCTGTGCTCCAAAGTGGTTCCCAGCTGTAGAGAGCTTAGCAACCTGACCCACTCAGAGGCTTTTAGAACCGCATCCAGGAGCATCTCACAATGACGCAGGGAGAGTTAGGAGGCCTCACTTGTGACGCATGGTCACCGTTTGCTTTCCAAATTCAGTGAGCTCAAAATTTGACAATTGAGTCATAATTCACTGGGATTCACAACAGGAGATCATGTACATACATGGAGTCGTTTTTTTATTGTGGTTTGTTGCTCATTGTAAACCAGAATGCGTTTGTTTTATTGACACCGATGAGATCATCCTCAGAAAAATATTTCATGATCCTAATATGTTATTCCAAAAACCATTGACTATGGTTTTTATTACAGGGTTATTGTTAATATATAGTTACATTACACCCGATGAACAGCCTACCAAAGTATTGCAATGCAGCTTAGAATATTAAATCCCGTCCACTTTTAGAAACCTGCAAAACGCCTGGAGGTCCGTTCCCCTTGCGGACACAGCGCTGGTGAGCGAGGGGGGGGGGGGGGGGGGGGGGAGGGGGGCATACACAGTCTTCACTTTTTTACAAATTTCTTCCGCGCGGCGTTGGGGTTGGTCCTACGGCGCCCGCCGCCACCGCGCCCGTCACTGATCTGCAGGTTGGCGGCACGGCTGTGGATGTCGTTTTCGCAGAAGGGCGAGCTGCCGCTGACGTAGTCGGGGTCGAAGACATCTGTCTTCTGCCGGGCCTTCCGGGAGAGCCGCTGCTGGGGGAAGCGCTGGTCCTCCACCAGGTGGGGGTTGTTGCTGTGCTTGCCTCCTTTGGGCAGGGGCAGCGCGTACTGCAGGGACCACAGGGCTCACTTAACCGGGTGACGGCTAACTTAACCGGGTGACGGCTCACTTAACCGGGTGACGGCTCACTTAACCGGGTGACGGCTCACTTAACCGGGTGACGGCTCACTTAACCGGGTGACGGCTCGCTTAACCGGGTGACGGCTAACTTAACCGGGTGACGGCTCGCTTAACCGGGTGACAGCTCAATTAACCGGGTGACAGCTCAATTAACCGGGTGACAGCTAACTTAACCGGGTGACAGCTAACTTAACCGGGTGACAGCTAACTTAACCGGGTGACGGCTAACTTAACCGGGTAACATTGGCTCAACAGATCGAATGCAGAGCTGCACGCTGAACGCGACGTAAATACTGAGACGAGTTATCAGATACAATCGATGTCAAGTAGGAGGCTAATTCTACAACGTTCCGTTCATGTCTCTTGTTCCACTCTTACCTTCAGCCCCCTGGGGTTCAGGACCTTGGGGTTCCTGGAAAAATGCATCTGCGTGCTTCCGTCCTCATTGATGGTCACCGCGATCTTCTTCAATGTCTTGTTGCCACAGTGGGGACAGAAGACCTTTGTCATGTTGGTTGTGCTTCTACAAGAGGAAAACAGGAATCATCAGCAAGTGCCGAATCCGATGTGCGCTCATGAAGTTAATTTTAACGCTTAAATGTGACAATGAAGGATGTTTTCACAGACTCCATCGCTTCCTACTCACTTGAAGCAGGCGTGGCATCGTAGAATGTAGTTTCTCGCTTGCTTTATGAGCATCCCGTTAACGGAGAGGACATGAAGGCCTATCTGAATGAGGACATTCTGGACATAGTAGAGAACATATTAGTTAAAATCATTTGGCACTCAACATTCTATCTGATTTATTTCACAACATTGTAGTGAAACTCGATCCCTAGTTAGCGATATAGCTGATATAGGAAAGCTATAATCTGGTACAGTGCATCCAGTTATGTTATAAACTGTAAGTGGCCCATCTTAAATAACATTTTTATAAAATTATTATAAATTAAATTACCTGCATGGCAAAGTCAGTCGTCAGACATCCCACTTTGACATCAGCCGGAGCCGTCCAGTCACCAGACTCCAGCTGAACTTGCTTGATATTACTAGGAGTGATCCACCCCTCACCATCATCGTCATCGTCATCATCCTCCTCCTCCCCCTCCTCCTCCTCCTCCATCTCCATCTCGTCCTCTTCTGACAGCTCTCTGCCTTGTGCTGCCAACACTCCCTGCTCTGCGTGAATGTCCTCCGTCTGCTGCAGTCCTTTGTCTGATCCAGAGATGCAGTCTGCTGCATCCTGAGAAAGATCAACATGTTGGTTCACTGAGAGAAATAGCTTCTCTAAAAAACTAAAATGTTAAAAAATAGATTTTTTACATTGCATCACTGTGCATCATTTATCGGTTTCCTCACCAGAAATTCCAACAGGTCTGACGTAATGCAGGGCAATGGGTTCCTCCAAAACTGGAAACTGTTAAACTCGCCATCCTCAACGTGGGTCTGTGGTGCAGAGGCCTGCCTGCCACTCACTGCCTTCTAAAGCACCAATAATGACAGAGTGAGAGGACATACGTACACACAGGGATGAACGAATAAGTAGGCTTACTTTTGAAGGTACGTACACAGGGATGAACGAACGAGTAGGCTTACTTTTGAAGGTACGTACACAGGGATGAACGAATGAGTAGACTTACTTTTGAAGGTACGTACACAGGGATGAACGAACGAGTAGACTTACTTTTGAAGGTACGTACACAGGGATGAACGAAGGAGTAGGCTTACTTTTGAAGGTATGTACACAGGGATGAGCGAAGGAGTAGGCTTACTTTTGAAGGTACGTACACAGGGATGAACGAACGAGTAGGCTTACTTTTGAAGGTACGTACACAGGGATGAACGAAGGAGTAGGCTTACTTTTGAAGGTACGTACACAGGGATGAACGAACGAGTAGGCTTACTTTTGAAGGTACGTACACAGGGATGAACGAAGGCGTAGGCTTACTTTTGAAGGTACGTACACAGGGATGAATGAACGAGTAGACTTACTTTTGAAGGGAAGTGGAATCCAGCAACGTTGACCGGGGCCTCCGGGTGGCGCTGTGTATTCTGAACATGCACCTATGGTTGAAAACGTTTTCAAAGTGTTCAAAATAACACCACCAATGCACCCAATGCTGTGTAAAATCAATTTAAAAATAAATAAATGCCACTTACCTTGATGTCTGGCACTTTTTTCAAATGGTCAGAACCAACCTGCTCCAGCTCCAACTGATAGGTCAGTGCCAGGACCTTGATGTCTGTGGCTGACAGACTGGGATAGTCCCCAGTCTTCTTGGAGAATTCAGTCACTAAAAGCCAAAACACACCGTTGGGTAAAGCCAGACACTTTCAAAGCCACGCCTGACTGTATAGTATTACCAGGCATCAAATGTGGAAGTGCTTTTTACCAAATCGGATGTGTTCAGGATGCGGTTCTTTGAAGTTGAGCTGATATGGTAGGAAAGACAGACTTCTCCTGGTGGGTCTATCTCTAATCTCTTCAACCACATCTTTGAGGGTGTAGATAGTCGTTCCGATTTCCTACAACAAATATCAACATAGGGTTCCTACAGTGTGGCTCCTGGTGCTATGCATAGAGGCGGTTACACAGCGCGAGTCTTGTTCCACCAACATTAGGTTAACAACCAACACTGATCTATTGGTAGTGGGTTAACCCTAACCCAGATCTACTAGTAGTGGGTTAACCCCAACACTGATCTACTAACAGTGGGTTAACCCTAACCCTGATCTACTATTAGTGGGTTGGTTAACCCTAACCCTGATCTCCTCGTAGTGATGGATGGATGGTGGATGCAACGTAGCGGTGAGCATAGCATGATGCGTGATCTACTTGTAGTGGGTTAACCTAACCCTAACCTATCAAATAGTTAGAGTCATAGTTAGGGTCATGATGTAGTGGGTAGTAGTGGGTTAACCTAACCCTGACCAATCAAGTAGCTAGGGTCATGATGTAGTCAGGGTAGTCGTAGGTTAACTTACCCCTGACGTATCAAATAGTTAGGGTCATGATGCGTGATCTACTAGTAGTGGGTTAACCTAACCCAGACCCATCAAGTAGTTAGGATTTGGGCATGGAAGTGGTGAGCACAGCATGATGTGTGATCTATTAATAGTGGGGTAACCTAACCCTGACCTATCAAGTAGTTGTCTAAGACTAACCCTAGGTATGGGATGCTTTCAATTCTAGTTGATCACAAATCAAGATAGCGAAACACTGACCTGAAGAGGTGCTTTCTTCAGAAACGCTCCTGCGTCAGCGACAACATGCTGCACTAAGGTAGCAGCCATCTTGGATCAGGGACTGTTCCGAGGAACCAATCAGAAGAGACGCCGTAGTGCACGTGTTCCATGTCACGTGTGTTGACATTGTGGAGGAAGATGGCGGCCCGCTGGAGCAGCGAGAATGTGGTGGTTGAATTTAGGGATGCACAGGTAGATATAGATATATAAAACACTGAAACTATATTTGATAACGGACACATGTTGTGCTCCTGGGTTGTACGGGATGTCATGAGCTGCTGCACAGCTCACAGCTGTAATACAGTTAGTACAGAGTTAGTAGTATAGGGTGAGGGTTAGGGTCAGACTATAATACAAGTCTTCTTGACAACGCAGTCTCTTGCAGAGCAATGCATGTTATCATAATAATAGACACCTTAAACTCAAACTGTTCAGTACACTACAGTACACTACAAACCCCATGTTAAGATACAGTAAACATTTCTCTTGTGTAGACATGAAATGGACACCATAGTTGTCAAACCCATGTTAAGATACACTAAACTTTTCTTTTTGTAGACTGTAGACTTCAAATGGATGAAATAAAAAAAAGCTGTAGATTTAATAAGTATGTAGGTCAAATATACACATTCCTTGGCAGTTCTATTGAAAATGTATTTGAAATATTTGTACTAAAAAATATTGTATTCGCCACTTTAACAGGCAACCGCCATGTCGGTGGATTGCTTGGGCCACCACGCCGTGCTGTCAGGGTAGGTTCACCTGTTTTAGCCAGTTGAGTCTGTTTTAGTTAGTTCAATCTGTATTATTCTGTTCACCTGTTTTAGTTAGTTAAATCTGTGTTAGTTAGTTACATCTATGATAGCCTGTTAAATATGTTTTAGTTAGTTAAATCTATGATGGTCAGTTAAATATGTTTTACTTACTTAAATATGTTTAAGTTAGTTAAATCTATGATAGTCTGTTAAATATGTTTTAGTTAGTTAAATCTGGTTTAGTTTGACATCTATTGAAGGTGCGACCTACTAGTGCTAGCTACTCATGGTAGATCAAATGACATAGTGTCCCATAACATAGACATACAGTGTTTTCGTAAACTTAGGCCTACTGTTACTCCCTCCCGCTTCCGGTGCGCCGAGTATGGCCGCACTGATGAGGGCTTGGCTCCAACTTCGTAGGTTTCTTTGTTGTAACTGTGTTATTTATTTAATTGGAAAGGCCCTAGTCCAACATATGTAATTGTACACTATGACTAAGTGATGCTGCACATAATAAACGAGTTGAACCTGAACTTGTGTTTTGTTTGTCACAGTCGGCGTTTCCTCTATGTGGTCAACTTGGAGAGCCCGTCCGAAGCCCCGCGCAAGACGGGGCGCCAGAGCAAGTGGGACGTGGGCACCGTGCTGTGGAGTCCTCACAGGGCTCAGGCCAGAGTGTTCGCCGCTTCTGTAAGGCTTGTACTATCATTCAAAAAACATGTCATGATTCACGTTATCACAGTCAGTGTGTGGAATCAACCGTCCCTACGCTGAGTCACGCTCCCTTCAGACGCTCTGCAGACGGCTCTGGTGTGGTGCTTAAAGGCCGTGCCTTACATACGTGTCTCCGTGTGGCAGAGTAACCAGCGTGTAGATCTTTACACGTGGAAGGATGGCTGCGGAGAGGTCCACGCGTCTCTGCAAGGACACACGCGAGTCATCAGGTAACCATCAAAAAATAAATCAACACCTGCAGAGCATTTGGACTGTCTTATGTATTTTGAAAATGATAAGGCAATTATTTCTACTTTGTCTTAATTTAGTGACCTTGACTGGTCCTGGTTTGAACCCGAGTACCTAGTTAGCAGCTCTGTGGACACCTATATCTACATCTGGGACACCAGGTAAACATATTCCATCTGACGGAGGTTAGATTATAACATTGGCTACACATGACTCGGGCAACCATTTTGTATTTTTATTAAACCCATCAATGTTTGATTTGACAGAGACCCACGGAAACCGGTGGTGGCGCTCTCTGCAGTTGGTGAGTTGAGTAGAGGAGGAGGATGCTTTCCCTAAAGATAAATCAACACTAAACATCAAACCACATGAAGATCATCAATCTGAAATAATCCCCAAACCTCCAACAAAATATAGCAAGCGCAATAACCAAGTTTCAACAGCAGATGGTGCCGTACCTGTGGTGCTTTCTGTTCTACTTTAGTGTGTGTGTTAATGCCTGAGCACCAGCCACCATCTCTTCTCTTGTAGCCGGAGCTTCTCAAGTCAAATGGAACAAAAAGAACCAGCATCTCCTGGCTTCCAGTCATGACGGAGATGTCCGAATATGGGACAGAAGAGTGGGTGATAATCTTTATTTATTTATTTATTTTTAAACCCAAAGAACCGTTCCAAGCAGTGTGTTTATAGGATGTCCTTCCTCCTAGAAACCTAACACAGCAGTGGAGTATGTAGCAGCCCATCTCTCCAAGATCCACGGACTGGACTGGCACCCGGACAATGAGTACATCCTGGCCACCTCCAGTCAGGACAACTCTGTCAGGGTGAGGAGAACAGGACCCTCCCAGACCGCAGTGTTTACATATTGTACAGCACATTTAGTCCTCACAATAAAACAACAACAACAACAGCAATCATTTCTATTCTGTTCCATGTCCCAAGTTTTGGGATTACAGACAACCAAGAAAGTGCCTCAACATCTTGTCCTGTCAGGTGCCCGTATGGAAGGCAAGATACACGGTGAGTAGGGCTGGATGATAACCTTGAAAGTCATCTAGTTATTGTTGAACTACCATCACTATGAGATGTATGTATGGTTGTATGGTTTGTTTTTTTCGAATTGAAACAAACCATAACACGACCCCCCCCTCGCTGTCCACCCCCTCCCTGCTGGCCAGCCGTTCTCCAATGGCCTGGTGACGGTCATGGTGCCCCAGCTACGCAGAGAGAACAGCCTGCTGCTGTGGAGCACCCTGGACCTGAACAGCCCCGTGCACGCCTTCGTGGGCCATGATGACGTGGTGCTGGAGTTCCAGTGGCGCCCACAGAAAGAGGGTGGGGATAATAATACATATGATGACTACCTACTTTTGAAAACACTCTTAGCGGCCTTACTGTACCCTTGGTAGTGCGTGAATATTTCTTTCTCCCAATTTGTTTCATTGTCACGTGATATGACAGGCTCCAAAGATTGCCAGCTGGTCACCTGGTCCAGAGACCAGACACTGAGAATATGGCGTGTTGATCCACAGCTGCAGAAGGTCAGTCCTTCAATTGGTGAACGCCCCCCCCCCCCCCCCCCGACACAACAGCCTCATGTCCTCATGTAAACTGTAGCTGCTGGAGGAGACATGCCTACAGATTACAGACAGATGTGAATAAAAAAGGTGTGCCGCTTTCGCAGCTGTGTGCCAACGACACTGTGGAGGACCTGCTGGAGGGCATGTCTTTCAGCATGGAGCCGGAGAGGATCGTGTCCTCCCAGGACCCCGAGCCCCTGCACAGCGCGGCCCTCTCCGACGCCGCCGCCCTGCAGGGTGAGACCAAGACGCCTCATGTCGAGGGCTCTGCAGGCCAACGTAGGGCTCTGCAGGCCAACGTAGGGCTCTGCAGGCCAACGTAGGGCTCTGCAGGCCAACGTAGGACTCTGCAGGCTTATGTAGGGCTCTGCAGGCTAACGTAGGACTCTGTAGGCTAACATAGGGCTCTGTAGGCTAACGTTGGGCTCTGTAGGGTAACGTAGGACTTTGTAGGCTAACATAGGGCTCTGTAGGCTAACGTTGGGCTCTGTAGGGTAACGTAGGACTTTGTAGGCTAACGTAGGGCTCTGTAGGCTTACGTAGGGCTCTGCAGGCTAACGTAGGACTCTGTAGGCTAACGTTGGGCTCTGTAGGCTAACGTTGGGCTGGACAGGGTTGTAGGCTGGGATGTTCCATTTCCAGCCGGAAGCCGCTGGGTTGCAGCCTACTGAGGTATCCGACAGCGTGATACCCCCCCCCCCCCACCTACCTACCCGCCTGCCTGATAATGTGAAGGCCGATCTGAATTTACTGGCTTAGGGTTCAAAAGCTCTAAATAACAAGCTGATGGTACTTAACCCCCCCCCCCCCACCAGACCCTGACGGGGAGCAGTCTGCGCTGGGCTCCAGCGGTCTGCCCCAGACCCTGCAGCAGGAGTTTTCCCTGGTCAACCTGCAAATCAGGAACGTCAACGTGGAGGTGGGTGTAAATGGTTAGCGGAGGGGTGGCGGTTCAGTGGTGAATCCACCACCACCCATCAACATGACAGTGGTGGTGGTGGTGTCCTCGGGTGGGCTTTATGGTTACTGGATCATGTTGTGTTTCCAATCCAGACAAAGCTTTCACACAAAGCAAAGACAAAGCAGTATGCATAAGTAAATCACATTGGACCAGTATGCATAAGTAAATCACATTCGACCAGCATGCACAAGTAAATCACATTTGACCAGTATGCATAAGTAAATCACAATCGACCAGTATGCATAAGTAAATCACATTGGACCAGTATGCATAAGTAAATCACATTCGACCAGCATGCACAAGTAAATCACATTTGACCAGTATGCATAAGTAAATCACAATCGACCAGTATGCATAAGTAAATCACATTGGACCAGTATGCATAAGTAAATCACATTCGACCAGCATGCACAAGTAAATCACATTTGACCAGTATGCATAAGTAAATCACAATCGACCAGTATGCATAAGTAAATCACATTGGACCAGTATGCATAAGTAAATCACATTGGACCAGTATGCATAAGTAAATCACATTGGACCATTATAACTAATGATGTGGTCCAGATGGATGCGGTCAACAGGAGCTGTGTGGTGTCAGCCCACCTGGGCAGCCACCAGGTGCGACTGGTGGTGAAGTTTCCCGCCCACTACCCCAACAACGCCGTGCCCAGCTTCCAGTTTGTCTCCCCCACCACCATCCCCTCCGCCATGAGGACCAAGATTCAGAAGGTAAAGCAAACACGGTGGTGCTGGTGATGATTAGAGGTGGAGGCGTCTGCTGATGGTTTGAACCCCTTGTTGCAGATTCTGACAGACACGTCGCTCCAGAAGGTGAAGAGAAACCAGAACTGTCTGGAGCCGTGTGTGCGACAGCTGATGTGTTGCCTAGAGTCGGACATGGTGAGGATGTGTGTACTGTATGTTCCTCTTAATTCCCACAGCATCATGTTGTGGTGTCGGACTACCAGATGCACACATGGTATATGCACGTGGTGTATATTTACCAGGTATGTTGTAGATTGGGCTCGAAAAAAAGACCATTGCTATTTTATTGTTCCCAATATTATATCACTTCATGGGCTAAACATCGCAATGGTCTGTTACAGGTGACTTTATTGAACCCAAACAAAATGATTTGTTACAGTATTTGTGTCAGGAAAGTAAGGTGTCCCAGGCACACTGCACAGGTCATAGGACATGACATAATTGACATAGGACATGACAGAATTAAACTAATATATGTTTCTTATTGTTGATGCAGTGTCTCCATGTGGCGTAGTAGTGTGTTAAGTACTACGCAATGTAGTAAAAGGGGACCTGTGGTGTGTTGGACTTCACCTGAACCCTAGTCCATCTGGTGCCTGCACACGATGAAGACCCAATCTTATACCGATTCATGGGGCTTTTTATTTTCTGGTTAATGGTGGTATTACATGTCCGGCTTCATTTGCAGGACGTAGTTATCATGTCATTGTATTTATCCTCACTATAAGTCAAAAGTCAAAGGCAAAGTAGCTTCACTGTCAATTCCTTCACATGACAAGACATACAATGGAATCGCGAGGATGCTTCTCACCCTCCCACGGTGAAACAGATAAAGTGCACAGGCACAACAGGCAGGACAAGACATTCCTAGTACTAAAAAGTAAACATACAATTCCAACAGATAAGATAAAAAAGATAAGACAATCAAAATAAATATGCAATGTCCGAATCTACTGTTGTATGAGGTAGGAGTAGCAGCATAAGGACCTGTAAATGTTAGTGCAAAAAGTATTGAGTATTGACAGTGCGAAAAAAAAAACAGAACAGTAAGGACAGTATAATAACAGTATTGTGACCTCGAGGAAGGACATTCCGAGAGTCATTAGGACATTCTCTTGTGAACGATGGAGTGTGGTTTGTTTGTGTCAGACGCAGGAGGAGGGCCCAGCGGCCAGCCCCTACGTCCTGTCCAACCCCGTGACCCCTGCCCTGCCGCCCTTCCCCAGGGTCACCAACACCTACGGATCCTACCAGGCAAGTGAGAGCTTAGGGTTGCTCTTCACTTCTTAAACCTCATTACTGGTATTTGTTACTTGGGTGTCAAACAGCTACCGGAGGTCTCGGGCCGAAAGTGTTTTTTTTCTGCTGTAGCTTACGCACAGATTTCTTATGTACAAACACAGTCATGGCAGAGTTTCTCATTGAAAGTGTATTTGATGAAGGTGAAGTCTCACACCTCAGTGCACACCACGTCCTCGAGTGTCCTGTTGTCTGTCACAGGACGCCAACATCCCCTTCCCCCGAACCTCTGGAGCACGCTTTTGCGGCACCGGCTGCTTGGTCTACTTCACGCGACCAATCGCCATGCACCGCTCTGTCCCGCCCACCGAACCCACCCCCAGGTGAGGGGAGCCCTGCGTTCCTACAGCCTATCAAAAGATACTTTACATTCTAAGAGCCAATCATGAGCTACTTTACATTCTGAGAGCCCATCATAGGATACTTTACATTCTGAGAGCCAATCATGAGCTACTTTACATTCTGAGAACCAATCATGAGCTACTTTACATTCTGAGAGCCCATCATGAGATACTTTACATTCTGAGAGCCCATCATAAGATACTTTACATGCTGAGAGCCCACCATGGGCTCCTTTACATTCTAAGAGCCCATCATAAGATACTTTACATGCTGAGAGCCCATCATAAGATACTTTACATGCTGAGAGCCCATCATAAGATACTTTACATTCTGAGAGCCCATCATAAGATACTTTACATTCTGAGAGCCCATCATAAGATACTTTACATGCTGAGAGCCCATCATAAGATACTTTACATTCTGAGAGCCCATCATGAGATACTTTGTCAGTCTCCCCCGCAGATAGTAAAATAGATCAAAACGTAAAACAATAAAACTGCAAAAGGGTCACAGAAAATGTCTGCATAATATAGAAGTAGTAAAAATGAAGATGAAAAATGTAAACATGAAAATCATTCGGCCT
Source organism: Urophycis tenuis (assembly GCA_036785325.1). Lineage (NCBI taxonomy): Eukaryota > Metazoa > Chordata > Actinopteri > Gadiformes > Phycidae > Urophycis > Urophycis tenuis. The sequence goes on along the minus strand of JAXIVH010000005.1, from coordinate 11,805,789 downwards.
CATTTAGACATCAGCATGATCATATTACCGATCAACTGAAGTTGTCATCATAATTAACATTTGTGTGCTTGTGTGTGTGTGTGTGTGTGCGCGCGCCCCAGGTCCCTCTCAGCCCTATCAGCGTACCACAGTGGGGTGCTGACCCCCATGAAGATGCGCAGCGAGTCCCAGAGCACCCTGAGGCTGTACAGCGGCAGCCCCACCCGCTCCGACAAGGACACCGTGTCCATCTCCTCCTTCTACTACAAGGAGCGGGTGAGGACACGCACACACACACACACACACACACACACACACACACACACACACATCCTAGTGTGGAAGATGCATGGGGTCACACTGAATCAGTCACTCCTGGGTTTTTTGTAGGTGATGTGCGTAGGTCCTGTGCATGCTAGTTGTTGAGTTGCATGTGAATGAGGTCATAGGTAGGCTGACCAGGTCAGCCTACGTCACTTCAGGTTCTCACGTGTCTTTGTGTCCTGGTGGTTTGTGTGTTCCATTGTACACTCCTCATCCTCTGTGTCTCTCTCCCGTGATTGGTCACCGCCCTTCCGAATGGCCAATCGCGTGTCTCTTTGTGGTGCCTTGGTCCACTTCTCCATCCCCGTTCTCCTCCAATCAGAAGCCCCCAATTTCCGCCCTCCGGCGCTGGTCTGTACAGACTGTTCATGACTACCCGGTACTGCGCTCCCTCTGCTGCCCTCTCCTGGCTTGGCGCTATTTCACGCTCTCTGACACCCCAATGTATTCTGGCCCGGTTTCTGCTCAGCCGAGTGTAACGGCAGCATGGTCCGTGATTTCCTGAACTAACGGTCACTTTCGCCGTAATCCACTAGAACACATAATAACAGCATTGAGGCCCGGTTGGTTTAATTTCCAGCGCAAAAGGACTTCAGCTTTCGCTACTGGCCGCACACGGCCCCCCGCACAAAGGGGCCGCGTTCCTCTTTCAGAAACCACTTTTAATCAAGTGGCGCCGTCGCCCCCCCAATCGCCTCTCCTTCGCTCTCCTCTCCGCTAGAAATCCCGGAGGTTCAAGACCAAGCGCGAGGGGAACGCCTGCAGCAGCCGGCCCCTGCAGCTGGCCGGGAAGGTGATCATCCAGGAGATCTCCTGCCTGCTGCCCGTCCACAAAGCGCTGGGAGAGAGCTACATGTAGGTGGTCTCCGTGCAGCCCCCTGCTGTTTGAGCCGGGGGATACTCGTTCTTTTTAGACACACGGACCCGGATTGATTAGTTATCGATTGATTCTGCGGACTGGTTTGTGCCCGGAGTCCAAATGTTGTCTTGACCTGATTCTGGGTTTAGTTTTTAGCATGCGGCTCCGCTGTTCACAAGATGGTACAAGGCTTTGACAGCATGCGTGTAGCAGGGTGGCCGTACAGAGATGGCTTGCAGTAAGATGTTGTTTTGCTCGCTCCTCCCTGGGTCTTAGATTGAACGTGAACGACATCCAGGACACGTGTCACAAGAACGCAGCAGCCGCGCTGGTCGTGGGCCGACGGGACGTGGCCAAGGTACTGCCTGTCACTGGACATCCCTCTAACCCTAACCCTGTTTCATTTGATTCATCATTGGAACAGGTTTTGGGAACGCTGTATATATTTCACAATGTCTTTTGTTACGGTCGTCATGTAGCTGTAAAGATGATGCCAAACATTCAGCCTGTCATGTCTGCGTGCTCCTGTCCACAGGTTTGGGCCCTGGCGTCTGCGGCCACCAGCCAGGACCTGGACCCGGACTCGGACCCTGACACGGACACTCCCTGGGCCCGACATCCCTTTGGCCGCCACCTGCTTGAGACGCTGTACGGCATGTTTTCATCTCTTTTTCGTCAGAGTCCCAAACGTTGCCAAACTTCGAACCACCCCAAATACATGCAATTACATTATGCAATAACTTTATGCAATAACATTATGCAATAACGTTATGCAATAACGTTATGCAATAACGACGCTTGACTATGTTGTTGCCGCTGTGGTTTATGTTTTAGTGTTTAGCTGCATTTTAATAACAACACGCACACGCACACACTCAATGCAATGGTCCCGGCGGCTCCTTCAGACTGTACTTCTGTGTCTCCAGACTGGACCACTACAGCCAGATGAGCGATGTGCAGACCCTGGCCATGTTGTGCAGTGTGTTCAAAGCCCAGGGACCTCCTCAGGACTCGCTCTCCCTCTCCGGACAGCCCCCCCCGCGCCCCTCCCTCCCCCACAACCACGTACGCTACGTAAGTCTCAGCACCGCCGCTGGCTAGCTGCTGTTACTCACTGGTCAGTTACTCACTGTCAGTTTCTCACTGTCAGTTTTTCACTGGTCAGTTTGTCACTGGTCATTTACACACTGGTCAGTTTCTCACTGGTCAGTTTCTCTCACCGGTCAGTTTCTCTCACTGGTCAGTTACTCACTGGTAAGTTTGTCACTGGTCAGTTACTCACTGTCAGTTTGTCACTGGTCATTTACACACTGGTCAGTTTCTCTCACTGGTCAGTTACTCACTGGTCAGTTTCTCGCTGGTCAGTTTCTCACTGGTCATTCACTCACTGGTCAGTTACTCACTGGTCACACCTGCTTGTGTTCATCATCCTCAGCCCAGCTTCACATCCAGCTCCCTCACCTCAGGCTCCTGCTCCAGTACGTCAGACTCCGTCCCCACCTCCAACTGGAATGCCGGTAGGACTTCCACATTCCTTCTTAGATGGCTTCCAGGGGTGACATTGAGATGCTGGTCTTTCATAGCCCCCCTGCCAGAGGATGGGGTTGGGGTTGCATTAGGGTAACCCTAATAAAGTTGGAGTTTCCAGTGGGGCCTCCCAAGAATTAATGAATTAGTAGGACTGAAAGATGTTTTGGACCGAGGGTCTACCGAATGGCTTATGATATGAGGTAACGCTATATGAAAGATCCTATTGTATTATGATTCGTATGAGACACTAATGACAGGCCGGGACTCGGAGCACGCGCCGCCGTGGGGCGAGTCTTCACCTGACGACTATCGCCACGGCAACCCGGCGTACGCGGACCCACGGGAACGAGAGCGGGAGCAGCACTGCATGAACAAGAGGTGACCGTCTCCTTAGAAAATAAGAAGATGGCGGCCAGAGCGAGGCCTCAGAAGGCGTCCGCCCCGTGTGCCGCTCCTGTAACGGTTCTGACCCCCCGCTAGACTCCTGGACCCGGCCAACACCCTGCAGTTTGATGACTTTAAGAAGTGCTACGGGGAGATCCTGCACCGCTGGGGGCTGAAGGAGAAGAGGGCCGATGTGCTCAAGTTTGCATCCTGCCCCCCTGAACCCCACAAGGGCATCGGTGAGTTTGTCCTTTTGAAGTGTGTGTGTGTGTGTGTGTGTGTGTGTGTGTGTGTGTGTGTGTGTGTGTGTGTGTGTGTGTGTGTGTGTGTGTGTGTGTGTGTGTGTGTGTGTGTGTGTGTGTGTGAGGGGTGTGTGTGTGTGTGTGTGTGTGTGTGTGTGTGTACACATATCCTGACCCTCCATTTGCCTTTTGTGTATTCCTCCAATATCACATCCCTGCCCGTGGCCACGCCCCCCTGCCAGAGTTCGGGGTGTACTGCTGCCACTGCCGCAGCCAGGCGCGGGGCACGCAGTGCGCAGTGTGCAGGAGGCTGACCTTCCAGTGTGCCGTGTGTCACGTGGCCGTGCGCGGCGCCTCCAACTTCTGCCTGAGCTGCGGCCACGGCGGCCACACGGGCCACATGATGGAGTGGTTCCGCCGGCAGGACGAGTGCCCTGCCGGCTGTGGCTGCCGCTGCCTCCAGCAGAGCACCTACTGACCCTTCTGACACAACCCTGACCCTAACCCTGCTAACCCGTCTGACACAACCCTTACCCTGCTAACCCGTCTGACACAACCCTGACCCTAACCCTGCTATCCCTTCTGACACAACCCTGACCCTTCTGACCCTAACTCTGCTAAACCTACTGACATAACCGTTACCCATCTGACCCTAATCCTTCTGACACAACCCTTACCCTTCTGACCCTAACTCTGCCAACCCTTACCCTTCTGACCCTAACTCTGCCAACCCTTACCCTTCTGACCCTAACTCTGCTTACCCTATCCCTTCTGACATAACCTTAACTTTATGACCCTAACCCTTAACTCACACCAGATAACTTTAAACTTTAAAAATTAGTTCCATCCCTGTGTCTAACATGGTGAAGTTATCATGTCGAGGAAATCATTTTGGTTTGTTTGTGGGGAGCTTTTTAATGAGGCAGATTGCCTTTCGGACTAACATGCTGTCATATTGGAAACAGAAGACTTCAGAAGATTGTAACTTAATTTTTTTGCACCATACACCATCACCCACAAATGAAACACTACAGTTGGGTTGTAGTAAATGGAAAAACATGTTCTGTAAAACATTGTTTATTGTATATGTATATGGAAATGATCTATATGTAAAAACAAATTCAGTTTTACCCCTGTCTTTTTCTCATGTTTTTTTGTATGCATTTATAGTATATCTTACTATATCTTATTTTTTTATCTTAGCGTGTCTGCTTCAGAAAAGAGGCTTATCACACCGAATTGAGTGGACGTCACAAGATAAGAGATACAAAGAGTTAAGATTAAAGTTGGAACAAAACACAGATACATGTATTTCTGTGCTGTCGTAAAGGAAATGGCAAACATTATTGCCTTCATTTTTATCATTCCATCCCCAAATAAGTTAAGTGGAGACACTTGGAGGCCATTAGAATAACAGACTGGAGCTCTGATCTGTAGTGACCATCAGAAAGGGTTCTCCAGGAGACCCTAACGCAAGGCTGCCACTGTAAACCAGTTGGCCCCCTTAGCATGTCAGCAACAAACAAAATGCCTTCAGCGAACATAGAGCACTGCATTTCTTTTATTATTGTTCCTATTTTTATTTGATTTAAGAACGTTAGTATGTCTGCTAGGATAACGAACCCAAACCATACCTAAAAACAGTAAACAGATCCATGATCATCAGTGGACTAAATACTAAAAAGTAAGTTCTGCAGTTCTGCACCTTTCCAAAGAAAATATTTTTTTGGGGTGCAAATTATTCCAGGTTACATGTAGGCAATTTGGGAGTTTGAGTTACACTTTATAATTAAACTATTTTTACTTTTCCATAATTAAATCCTCTGCTATAGAAGTGATATTGTTTTACCAAAATTTTACCACAAGTCAAAGGTCATAGTGAGCACGGTGTACTTACTAATGAAAGGCCAAGTTGACACAAGTAGGGACACTGGATTGTCACTGGTAGTGTTTAGTGGACGGATTCATCCTATACTTTATGACACTGGGTAAACAAGTTGTGAGGTTTGCACTACGAACTTAATAAAACAATCTTTAGTGCTTTGCTTCTGTCAGGCTATTGGGAAACTGTGGCAAAAAGAGTGTCCGCCATTAATGAAGCCCCAGAAATGTAAATGTAGCGTCCTACAACGCACACCAGCGGTGATGCCAAGTGCTCTCTGGCTCCACCCAGTGGTGTAAGCGACGAAGGTTTCAACCTCAACACCAATGAGCCAATGTCAAGTGACCCGCTTCAGGGAGCTGTTGTAAGTCATACGTTGAGAAATCAACAAAGAATATTGCTTGATATTTGACTTTTTATTTAACAACTTCAACCTTATTTTGTCATAAGTTTGCAGCTTGAATAAAGTGTGTCTTGTTTTCCACTGTTTAAATCCAGTGCAGAACCAAAGCAGTCTTAACAAGCAAATGGTCTCGAGACGTGCCACCAGGCGGCCATTACGTCAACTGATTTCTTGCTGAACCACATCACTTGAATACAGCCGCTGAAAAAGCGTACTGTTAAATCAGTTTCATCATATTATACACAATGTGATGTTTTGCATTTAAAACATATAGAAAGGAAAAAAAAACAAGTAAAAACAACCTACAAAGAAAACCAGTAAAAATCAAGCAGATATATAAACACATTCTAACAATGGCTGGAGAGTGATGAAACCATGGACCAAGTGAGTGTCTGGCTTTCTTGGGGTCTTCATCTCACAGGGCTCAGCTGAGTTGTGTTGTATCACGAATTATGTCTTGAAAATACTTTTTCGGGAGCTCCCCACAGAAAGTGAGGTGGAAACTTGGGTGGGGAGGCATTAGTTCAAGATGGGTGAACAGGCGGAGGCTGGAGGGCCCGAATGCAGACCGCAGGCGGTCCGAATCCTAGAAATAGGCCCACTTCTTCGCTGGCTTTGCCATGATTTTTGACATTTAGCGGAAGAAACGAAAACGTCCATTTTGTCACACGAAGTGTTTTCATGCGTTGGCTGTCACAAGTCACATCAGGGGGGGGAACAAACAAAATACTTAAACCTATGCTAATGAACTCATTTATAAACATATATGCAATGTATAAATGACCAGGTTTTACCAAGTGTCCACAGATAAATAAACAAAACCAAGCCCTGAAAACAAAACCTATCTTTTCACAAATCGCTTAATTTAGACCAGTTTTTGATTGCATCGGGAGAACTTCTTTAGGCCAATTTGTCTTAGGAACCACAAAACATGTTTATTCCCATGTGCAACTCCTACATATTCTCCCAAAGCAGGGTGTGTGGGTGTGTGTGTGTGTGCGTGTGTGCATGTCTGTATGTGTGTGCGTGTCTGTTTCTGTGTGTACGAGTGTGTGTGACCTCCCTACTGGTGGGCACACTGCACCCCCGGGCCGTGGTGGCCCCCCTCCTCGTCAGAGCTGTCGTTGTAGGCCTCGCGGCGGCCCCCGGCCGAGGACCCCTGGCTGGCGTCGTAGTCCTGCAGGTCCACCTCCTCCGTCTCCCCGCTGATGATGGGCTCCTCGGACCGCGACGGCAGCAGGTCCTCCAGCTCCTGCAGGGGCACGGAGGTCAGCGCTACATCTCTTACTAAACGTAGTAGAACGCACACACAGCTGGAGAGGGCCACTGAACATCTGACTAAACTAAACTAGAACATACGCAGCAGCGGCCATCTTAAGTTAATTTTGGACATTAATCAACAAATGAATATGGAGGCTGTTATCGTATACTCAACTAGGATTATATTATTAGTACGCTACACAGAACGCAGTACAATGCGTTCCTTGTGAAACTTTACCTTTCTATGAACATTCTCATTCTGTACATACTGCATATAGACTTGAGGACAGGGTCTCGTACCGTGAGTTTCTCAGGGCTGATCCAGTTGTTGCTGGGGAACTGGACATCAAACTTGATGTACAGGTCTCCCTTCTCGAAGGGGTTACGGTACTGCGGCATCCCCTCCCCCCGCACCACCCTCACGGAGCCTGAGGGGAACAGGGCAGGACTGTCACATTCTGCGCCCTGGCTGTTTGTTGCAGTAACACCCCCAGCGCCCGCCAGCAGGGGGGTTGTAGTCCAGTCAAGTACATCGTATTTAACATCTACATTCAGGCTATTTAGCAGACGCTTTTGTCCAAAGCGACTTACAATAAGTACATTTGACAGAAGAAGGTGAAACACTTCATTGCTGGTTAATACAGTAAGCAAGTCACCAGAACAAGTTTCAAGCACAAGTCAACATAAGTCACAAGTCGGTTGTTTCCCCCGTTAAGGGCACTCCTGAAGGGAATGTTTGGTCAAGACAGTGCAGAGCACACTGTCACGGGCCTCAGGGCATGTGACGCCCGGCCTCTGCAGAACGTCTAAAATAGAATGATTTCTCAAAGTCATGGCAGTCAGAAGCAAACGTTGACAAGACACTGCGTTTAGATCTGTTCATAAGAACTTACCTGGCTCAATGACTTTGCCGGCCGGGTACTTGACAACAATCTGTCTGGCGTCTAAGTGTTTGAGTGTGAACTGGAAGCCACAGAGCGCTTCCACCAGGCCGATCCTGTGCGTCATGTGCAGATCATTGGCTTCTCGTTTGTAGGTCTGCAGAGGGCAACATGAGACCACAGCTGAGAGCACATCAATTAAACCTCTCCGGAAAACAAACAAAGTGGGGACAAACCATCCTATCTGCACTTTGTGAGGCACTAACTCCTGATTGGTGGCTTAGTGTTAACCCTCTTCCTTGGGGGCATGGCGTGGGTTAGGGGTTAGGGGTAGCCTTGTGTTCTTCTCGCCCATTGTGGCCTTGTTAACGTTGGCCACGCCGCTGCCCAAGTGAACGCCGGACCTCTGAATTGTAGAAAACATTCAAATAAACCTTCGCCTGAGCAACAATAAGCACAAAGTGGGCTGCTGAGTGGCATCTCGTGCTTGAATAGAACCACTCGAGAACTTGAAGGGGAACCACTCATGATCCAAAATAAACCCCCTGAAGGTCTGGATGGGTGGTTGCTGGTTTAATCCTCTTGTTGCAATCAACCACAATAACCAGTGGCCAGAGAGACCATTCACCTCGCGGTGACCACTACTTAACATGCAGACTATCGCAGGGAGTCATTTCCTGTTCTCAGGCTTTGTTAGCCACGTAGCTGTACGGCCACGTAAAGGGGCCATTTAGCAGACGCTTTTGTCCAAAGCGACTTACAATCAGTACACTTGTGGGGTTCGACATGTGGACAGTTGGAGGAGGAGGGGGATCAAGGGGATCGAACCGCCGACCCTACGGTTAGTGGACGACCCGCTCTATCCACTGAGCTACTGCCGCCTCATGTCAGCACAACCTGTTGGTACTTCAACAAGAACCCCCACCAGCCTGGGCCTTCTGCTCGCCACAAACCAATACACTCAACCTTTGAGAACGATCAGAGTGTTTGTCGTGGGTATTGCAAGCAAGCTGAAGCCTTAACCCTGACCCAGCTCCACACTGACTTACCCTGACCCTCACCCTTAAAAAGTACAAGCAGCTCAAGAACAATGAATGATGAATGAACAAATAATGAACCAGCTCAGCAGGATAACATCTGTCAAAATGTTTGATCACTAAACTGACATTTAGCTTTCGCTTAACGTTTTCAATTGTTGCCCTTGAGCAAGCACATTTGACAACCATGTGAGCCAAAAGAAGGCTCTGTTGCTGAAAAACAAGCCATCAACTGAGAAAAATAGAATAAACAGACCACACTTAGTGGACCCTATTAGGCTTGTGCCAATCAATGGTCAGAACGTATATCAGGGTTCCTACAGGTTTCTTCAAGTCAAATTCAAGTGTTTTTAAGACCTTTTTAAGACCATTCATATCAAAACTTAATACCTATTTCACGGCCTATTTCCCAGACCTACCGGCAAAGAAAAACTTTTTTTTTTTTTTTTTTTTAATGTGTTCATTATGATTAATAACGTTATTATTTCTCAAACAAATGTGAAAATGTGGACTGTAAAGCCTTATGGAAGAATTATGTAACTTGCAGCACAGTAGTGAATACCGGTAGTGAGTACATTTTAGTGTTATTTAATCAAAGTAATAGTGGTTGACAAATTAAACTTTTTAAAAGAATGCGATATACGGAGAAGTTGCATACTAGGGCTGCTCGATTATGTCAAAAATGATCATCACGATTATTTTGATTGATATTGTAATTGCGATTATTAAAGACTGTTTTGATGTTTTTGATGGTGCGACTCAAACATAGGTCCGTTGTGGTGGCAAAATATAATATATAATTGACACTTCTCTTGCAACTTTTCCGCGACATTCGTCATAAAGGGCAGGCAGCGCAATTCTACTGAAATGGTGACGTGGTGGTAACACATACCGCTTGTCCAATGTGTTTATCAGTTTATTGAACGCCGGGTCGCTAACGGTGCTGATAGGGCACACGTCTTTGGCAATCATGTATGCGATTGCATCTGTTATTTCTTTATGCCTGCGGGAGCTGGCTAGATATGGGGTGGCATCGTATAGCGTCTCCTTAATTGAGGACTGTGTTGCGGTGGCAGGAGTGGAGGAGCTTTTAATTTTTTCCTTCATTGCTTGGTCATGTATTACTCTGTGTGCGGACTTTTAAGTGGTTAAATAGATTGGTCGTACTCGCTTGAGGTGCAGACACGGTCGCGTGACATATCTTGCAAGTTTTCAGGCGGGGGCGGGGCGCAGCGGAGTGCGCAGGCGGAGAAAGAAGGGTTCGCTCCATTTACCACACAAAACACGGCGGGTGGCAGAATGATCGTTTTATTACGATTATCTTGATTTAATGATCGAGGGAAGCCAAAATCGTAATCGAAATTGAAATTCAATTAATCGCCCAGCCCTATTACATACTGCACAAATTTGAGACCCAGGTATCAAAATTCAAGACTTTTTCAAGTCTTTTTAAGGTATTATTTCCAAATTAATAAATTCAATACTTTTAAGACTTTTTAAGGACCCGCGGGAACCCTGGTATATGAATGAAGTATTTGAAGGCTAAGGATAGGTTAGTTAGTACGCTAATGATGTAGTTGAAGGGTAGGGTTACTAATGAAGGGTTGGTATACTAATTAAGTAGTTTAATGGATGATCAACATTTTTTGAATGCTTGCTCTACAGTTGTGATGTTTGTCAGATAACCCAACTAGACTAGCTTGTCCAACTTGTTTGAGGAGCCATTTTGGGCCCTGTAGAGGGGGCGCCTATAAAAAAGGTAAAAGGCTTTGTTTACCGGGGGGGTAAACAAAGCCTTAGGGTAGTGAGCGGAGGTCCACTGACCTCGTGTTCCTTCTCCTGTAAGACCAGGACGATGTCCCCGGGCTCCACGCCGGGGGCCTGGTCCGCCTCCCCGCCGAAGGTGATCTTCTGGCCGTGCTTCATGCCCTTGTCCACGTGCACCTCCAGGATCTTGACCTCCTTCACCACCTTCTTGCCTTCGCACTTTTTACAGCGGTCCTTCTCGTTGATCACCTCGCCTGGGGAGACGGTTCGGCAGAGCGGAGACAGGCGGCGTCGGCGTCACTCGGGAGCCCTCGCCACTCAAAAACAAAGCCGCTCTGCGGTGAGGCACTCACCTTCGCCGTTACAGTCCGTGCAGACCGACTGCATCTGTTGGACCATCCCGGGGGCCAGTTGTCTGATCATGATGCGCATTCCACGCCCCCTGCAGGTCGCACACTTCTGAACGGCCCCCGTCTTGCCTCCTTGCCTGCGTGGCACACACAAGCAACACGCGCGGTGTGAGGCGGAATGTGTGTGTGCTGGGTTGGGGTCGGGGGGGGGGGGGGGGGCGTGAACGTGAATGTTCGTGGACTCACCCGTTGCAGCCGCTGCACAGCACGTTCTTGCTGAGCTGGAGCTTGGTGGTCTTCCCGTTATAGAGGTCCTCCAGCGTCACCCTGGGAAGACAAACACGCGGCGTCACTCGGACTGCCGCGCCCGGAAAAAAACAAAGGGACCGGCGGTGGGGAAAGCCTTCCCCCCCGTCTTACTTGAGCGGGTGCATCATGTCCTCCCCCCTCCGGCGGCCCCCGTTGCGGGAGCGGCCGCCCTGGCCCCCCATGAAGCCAAAGAGGCCGCCGCCGAAGATGTGGGAGAAGATGTCGTCCATCCCGGCGCCCCCGCCGCCTCCTTCCCGCAGCCCCTGCTCCCCATAGCGGTCGTACAGCTCCTTCTTCTCGGGGTTGGTGAGCACCTCGTACGCAAAGCTGATTTCTTTGAACTGGGAACGTGGAGAGGGGACACCGCTGAGTAATTTCCACTCATTTCTAAATATAGAACCAAACATAGAAACAAGAGCGCGGTGCATCGAGAGGTCGGGCTTCGTTTATCACGTGGACCGTTCAACGTTCCCGCTAGTGACAGCCCTGTGGAAAGTAAATTAGAAGCGCAATTTACAAGCGCGTCCATTGTCCATCCAATTGATGGTTCGCCAAGCACCTCCCTAGAACCCCCACTGATCCCACATTAGCAACCAAAACGTGGACAGGGGGGGTTAGAGTTAGGGTCAAGCTCGCTGAACAACAGAATGCCAAAACGGTGCACATATGGAACATGCAAGTCTGACCGCATATCCTGAAGGTTTGGGGAGGGGTTTCAGTTGAAGGACAGGTGTCAGATATTGAATAAGCAGTTTGGAGGACCTCACTCACTCAATCATGGATTAATGTGTGGATAAAAACACAAATGTGTGAACAATATCCGATATTTATTACCATTATTATTAATTTTAACGTCCTTCTCACAAAACTCACAAATAAGATTGTGGACATAGCTCAGAAATGGATATACAATAAGTGTATCCAATATATATATAGGAGACCTTTCGGTCCATCACTCTCTGATATTTGAGAACTATTTATGCCAGAAAATCGCAACCATTTCCTTGGAAAACCTCTCACTGATCTTGTTGAACAAGTCATACTGACAGGCCCAGGTGCTTTACAGCTTAGCAACAGGAACGGGAATTGTCAATTGCATGTCAAAATTTTAATGGTTTACTACTTGTCAATACAATAGAGTACCAAGCGGTTACTGCTTGACAGCAGAAAGAACAACGATCCTCATCATGACCACACCAGTAAACAGCAGTACAACATGTACATGTCTTGATTGGGAGTCAAGGATCAATACTCTGATGAGGAATGACACTCTCTGAAACTAAACAAGCCAAATAAATTATCAAGTAATGGAGAGGAAAAAAAGGTTTAAACAACATTGCTGGCATTAGATTAGCCTAATCTAATCTAATGAACAATGAGATTTGGGTTTTGGTAATAAAGCCGTGGCCCAGGTTTCCATTCCTGCTGCTGTAAATGAGAAAGCCTGACCATAATTACACCTGATCATCATTATTATTTATTTTCTTTATTTTCTACTCTAAACCTCACAATTCCATGTGTACGACTGAAAAGTAATGTTCAAACACAGGTGAAAATGACTGACCCCATCCCCATGTGGAATGACACATTTCTATTCCAGTTGAACTAAAACCACAAGTGGTTGATACCAACAGCTCAGGTTAGAAAATACAAATAGTAAAAGTGCACATCTAGCAATGATATATACGAGTTATATGAGAGAGAGAGAGAGAGAGAGAGAGAGAGAGAGAGAGAGAGAGAGAGAGAGAGAGAGAGCGTGAGAGCGAGAGAGTTACCTTATCTCCAGCATTGGGGTTCTTGTCTGGGTGGTACTCTTTTGCCAGTTTCCGATAAGCCTAGAATGCACCAAACAAGGACGAATCGACAAAAATTAGTAAAAGGAGTTACGTTCCTAGGGTTAGGGCTAACCCTACCCTATAATACAGGTGGTGTCTTACAACATATAACACTACGACACAATACAACACAGCGTGTTGATCCTCAGTGTATTAATCCTATAATACAGGTGGTGTATGACATAATACCATGACATGACAACATACATAACATGCACTAACACACAACACAGCGTATTAAATCCTAAATACAGGTGGTCATATATATAATATGACATCATATAACACTATGACATGACATAACATATCATGTGCTAACACACAACACAAGGTGTTGCTCCTCAGTGTATTTAATCCTATAACAGAGGTGGTGGGTGACATCATATCATATAACATAACTTAACGTAACATAACCTGTATAACATGTGCTAACATACAACACAGCGTGTTGCTCCTCGGCCCGGCAGCTAGGTGAGCTAACTTAAGGTGACTTGTGAAGCTAAAAGGAGCACATCGTACTAATCAATATATCGATCCCAAGACAAACCCATGACCTCAATTCAGCAACACCTGATTTCTTGAGTTACAGAAAATACCCAATCAATACATTTTACTGAGAGGAAACCCTTAGTATCGTGGTAATAATTTGAACCAATAGGCTAGCTAGCCCACGTCCTAGCTAACGCTAGCGGCTAACGTTAGCGGCTATCATTAGCTAGGCTCGCATAGCAACGCACTTCCTGGTTTCAAGCCGAACCTTAACACGGATGACTGTGAAGGTTTGGGCGTCCAGTGGTTTACCTTTTTCAGCTCGTTCTCGGTGGCCGTCGGGGTGACGCCGAGTATGTCGTACAGTTTAGTATCCACAACATTCGCCATAGTTTGACTCGAGACGTTCAACAGGGAGGCGGACGGTGAAAGAAAAGAGCCGGTGGAAACTCTTCTTCTGTTAATGGATGGATTCCGATTATTACTCAGGTTGAGGCTCGGCGCTGCCTCCTGCGGCGAGGGCTGGCAGGGCAGAACTGTGTAGAATGGTAGCTGTAATCGAATACAGTTAATCAAATCTATTAACTATAAATCTAAAAATCATGGCATGTAAATAGCAGATGTGAATATTCACAACTGCTATTTACATGCCATGATTTTCTTTGTCGCTTCTGTATCACCTTTATTATACAAATCCATGTGCAGCAGTAAACTACTTGTAATCAGGCACATTAATCAAATAATTCATTTATTGCATATCAAAATAATCATACAATGTGTGAAATGGAATGTAGTCTACACTATAAAGTGCAATAACTAGGCCCTATAACTAGGTCCTAAAAAAAAAAAAAAAGACAGAATAGCAACTTTGAACACAAGAACAACTTAAATAAATATGTTGTTACTATCATTATATTAATTTCATGTTATTTTTTCCTTGAAGGTGATGCTTAATGAACAACAAATCTCACACAAGGGAAATGGGGGTGAGTAATCTCTCATTTAATTCAACATGAAAAATTATACAACCAGTGATTGGAACCAATGATCATAAAGTTGGTGCCACCTACACGCTACACCTCAGTCTCATGTAGAGGAACAGATTGTGCTTGTTTGTACAAACGTAGCTCAGGGTGTATAAAGTCAGGGGAGGAGGGAAGTTTTGGATTGTTTATTTATTTTCTGGGTCCAAACGTCCCACAAAATCACGTGACATATTCTCATGAAGATCTTAGACCCACAAAGACAATCTGGAACTCATTTCACGGTCATTCCAAGTCAGTTTGAGTCCCACTGTTTTTTTTTCTTAATAAAATAATGCTCACAGCTGAAATATCTTATGTAAGTGTCATTGTGATTTTGACCTCTCATTTTTCATTCTCTCATTATTAATACTATTTTCAATGCCAGCAGCACACATGGAAACGTTTATCTGAGCAACCATCGAAAAGATCAACAAGTTAAAAGCCAAGCAACAGCATGAGGCAGGGTATACTCTGGTTTTAATTATACAACACACAGACAAAAATAAAAACTCAATAACTTATCATAAGACGCGTCATATATATTATATATATGTACGTATGTCATAAATCTCTGCATGACAGGTGAAAGTGTAAAAAAGAAAATCTCAACGGTGGCATCTTCCTGCTTTAGATGGCATGGTTGGTTTCCGAGGGCAACCAAACAAGGACCAGGGTCTACATGCGAGAACTTTCCCCTCTCATGTTACTATCATGGAAAGGGTGACGTGTGACACAACTCAGACGCAGAGGAGACTATCATGGAAAGAGTGACATAATGCGTGAAACACAAATCAGACGGGGAGACGAGATGTGCCCTCTGCTCTCTCTGAAAACCTCCACACCCAACCAACAGGACCGCAGGGCTCCCACACGTTGGGCCAATCACCCCTCAACGCTTCCACAGACCCCGCCCACCTAGAAGTCCATTGACATCGTACGCTGCTGGTCCACGACATTGGTGCTGTTGCGGGCACTGTTGCCACGGAGACTGAGGGTCCCACAGCCCCCAGCCATACCCCCTACCATACCCCCTCCCATGCCCCCTCCCATACCCCCTCCCATACCCCCCACCATTCCCCCTCCCATACCCCCCACCATACCCCCTCCCATACCCCCTCCCATGCCGCCTCCCATGCCGCCTCCCATGCCGCCTCCCATACCCCCACCCATGGCCCCTCCCATAACCCCACCCATGGCCCCTCCCATACTCCCTCCCATAGCCCCTCCCATACCCCCTCCCATGCCCCCCACCATGTTGCTTGCACTGGCCATGCTCACTCCTCCTGCCAGGCCTACTGCTCCTCCGATGCCCCCTCCTCCCGCCCCCATTCCAACACCTCCTCCCGTGGCCCCCCCGCCTCCACCTCCCACCCCGCCTCCGCGCACGTATATCTCACAGGGGATCTCCTCCATCACGCGGTCCTCCATGCCCTGCTGGTCACACTCGTGAGTCTGTGAGTGCTGCTTGTAGCCGTAGCAGCCCTTCTTGTAGCTGGAGGTGGAGTTGAAGGTCTTCATGGGCGGAGGCTTGGAGAAGTCATTGTGATACGACAGCTCCATGGAGCTCAGGGTGGTGCGGCTGTGCTTCATGCTGCCGCTGCTGCCGCCGCCTCCGCTGCCTCCACCCCCGCCGCCGCCGCCCCCAGCCCCGCCCCCAGCTCCACTCCCACTGCTGCCTCCACCTCCACCTCCACCACCACAGCCGCCCCCGGTGGTGACCGAAGCCTGCGAGCCGCAGTGGTGCTCATGGACGCAGCGGGACAGGGTGGAGGAGCGGCGCAGCTTCTGGAAGCTGTCCAGCTCCTCCGACAGGTCGGCCAGGTCCGAGGAGACCTCCTTGTCGCGCAGGGAGAAGAGCTCGTAGTGGGGCGGGTCGAACACCTCCTGGAAGCCCGCCTTGTTGAACACGCCTGGACGGCGAGCCACCACCTGGGGGGACACGACAACAACAACAGGCCCGGTTTACGGCTGAAGACGGAGCCGGCAGAACAGAACGGTGTCCGGGGGGGGGGGGGGGGGGGACATGGATAAGAAATGGCGACGTCAAGGTCACCTTTTTCCTGGGCTGCTTCATCTGGACCAGGATGGAGATGATGAGGAGGACGAGAACCACGCCCGAGGACACACCGATGACGGTGCCGTGGGTCCTGGTGATCTGGTGGAACAGCCCCTTGTAGCGCTTCTCTGGAGGCGGGAGGGGAGGCGGGGGAGGGGGGGACGGACAGGTGAGCGGACCAGGTAAACAAGAGGCAGGATGAAAAAATAACCAGAGTTCAGGAGGTGTCGCTGAATCTGAGAACGAGGAACAGTGGGCCTGCGGAGCCGCGGAACCGACGCTCACCTTTGCAGTGGTTCTCGTCCCAGGGGTAGACGCAGTTCTGAACCCCGTTGCACACCAGCGAGTTGTTGATGCACATGTTGCTGTGGCAGAAGAACGTGTTCGCCGAGCAGGGCGCTGGCGGCGGCGGGGGACCAGAGAATGAACACAGATTTTATCATGTTAGAAAATGCGGACAGGGGGGGAGGGGAGCAGTCGAGGAGGCACGGGGGAGGAGCCGTGAAGCTGTGTCTATGGGGGGGGGGGGGGGGGGGGGGGGCAGCCATGGGGAAAGGGTGACGTGGGGGAGGATCAGGGGGGAGGTGGTGCAGGAGAGGCACGTAGGGGGAATAGAGGACTGGATGATGGCAATGGGGCTCACACACACACACACACACACACACACACACACACGCACACGCACACGCACACGCAAACGCACACGCACACGCACACAAACACACACACACATGGATTATGGAAAGAAAACACATCACGCCACATCACGCCTCAACTCTACAACGCCGTGAAGGACACCGGTTTGGACGGCTGTTCAATGTGTTGTTAAGCATAAGTTATGCACAACGCTAGGGGGCTTACGGACCCATTACGTCCTTGCGGACCCCCCTTGCGTCCACCGCAAGGGCCTGACGTGCACCTCCCAAAAATCCTAGACGTAACACCAACGCAGCGGCACTGGCTGTGATTGGTCCGCCGATACGATATACGTCACCAGAGTCTCGGTCGGTCAGTCAGTCTTTACAAAAAAACAAAGCGCCCTCTACCGGTGTGGCATTGAATTATATTTCGACACGTAAACCCCACGCAGCACCATCACGGTCTCATGACTGCGTCCAAGCAACTGCATGGCCATTGCGTGATCACTACGTGATCACTATGCGGAACCATAACCGACGCTTTAGACGCTTTAACTAGTGCATTCAATAGTGCAATCAATAGTGCATGTGGTGGGGCTCCTCCTCTGGTATGAAGTAGGAACTGAACACACTCTCTAATGCGGAAAGTAGCGCATCAAAAGCCCACCAAAGCACGGCCTTTATGGCGTGAACTGTCTGAAATACAACAGAGTAATACGTTCTGACAGCCTACATGTCTTGTTTGATGTAGATTTGAACCCTTCTATGGCATTCATATTGTGGTTATTCTGCCAGGGTTCGTGGGTCTGATGGACCCGCTGCATTATGGGGTTTTTAATTCAACACTATCAAACAATTTTAACACGTTTCTATGACATTAAAAAAATGAGCACGGGTCCCACAGACCTGAACACCATACAAGGGTTAATGAACACATGAACTACAATGAGGCATAGTGGCCACCGTCCATACAGGCAATCATGCTTGCAACTGCACACGCACACAGGCAAGCACACACACACACACACACACACACACACACACACACACACACACACACACACACACACACACACACACACACAGTGAGTGAGTTTCAGTCCTAAGTCCACCTTCATCTGTCCTTCTAATGCACATCACCAGCAGGGATGATTAAACGCCTTGCAACATAACACCACAAACACCATCCAGTTGCACGGCAGACAGACAGACAGACAGACAGACAGTTAGACAGATACATAGATAGATAGACAGATATATTGCCCAAGAAGGAAGGATCCTGACATTTTGCAGAGGCGAAGAACTTACATTCCAGTATTTTAACAAAAGTACAGTGTGGTCACTATAAGATGCACACACACACACACACACACATGCACGCAAGCACACACACGCACGCATGCACACACACACACACACACACACACACACACACACACACACACACACACACACACACACACACACACACACACACACACACACACACACATACACACACACACACACACACACTGCCTAACTGTCGGCCTTGATCACAGCTCCAATCGACATTGCCCCTCGCCAAACGACGGCTTAAGTTTCAAATACGTTTTCATCAAAGGGGACATGGTGCGGGCGTGTGAGTGGGCGCGCTTGTTTTATGGGAGATAGTGTTCAGTGTGTCGGCGCACAGAGACACAGATACAGAGACACAGATGCACAGATACACAGAGACACACAGAGCCACAGAGACACAGAGGAGAAACAGACACAGACACAGAGTCACAGAGACACAGAGACACAGAGGAGAAACAGACACAGACACAGAGACACAGAGACACAGAGACACAGAGGAGAAACAGACACAGACACAGCCTCTCTGGGAGCGTCACTATGGGGACGTCTCCCATGGCCACTCACTCACTTCCAAACTGATTACGCGTCCCTCGCCTTCAAAAAACACCACCTTTCAGGGGGCGTCTCAGCATCTCCTTATCTCCCCCCCACGGTCCCTAAGGACCCCCTCCCTCCCACCCGTTCTCTCCTCCCGCCTCCTCCATGCCTCCCTAGCCCGAGTACTCAGCTCCCCACAGATTGAATTGACTCAGTGGGCTGCTTGTTGACATATCTCTTGTCTCTTGTCTGTCTGCATTGGAGATCCCAGCCTTGGTGCGTGTTTATGTGTGACCCGTGCTGAGGTATTTCTAGTCGGGCATGTGTGGAGGATCTAATAATGACTACGTTGCAGACATTATTAAGATGCTAACACCTCTCAATAGATAGCGTGAATGGATGAGCGGTGTTAAAAGGGAATAAACGGCAATGAAGACTAAAAACAACGCTGAGGGCATTTGATGATCAACGTGTTGAAAGACCTTTCCACATCTCTGCGTATCTGGCAACAAAATGTGAATAATAGCTTGACATTGGGCGGTTGGGTAAAACACATTACTCTTAAATGTCGCTTTTACTTCCATCCTGTTAGCAATATATTATTAGATATTATTATGCCATATTTAGTCTTTTCGCTTCACTGTAACCCCTGAGATAATCATCTGATCAACAGATCTGCGTACCAAAATGCCACTGCCCATCACTCCATCACTCATAACAACATGGTCGTGTTAGCAGTGGATTAGATTCCTCAAATGAAAGAGATGGCACTGACATAATATTACTATACATTATATATCTGTATATAATATTACTATAACAGTAATATTATATTATTACTGTTAACACAACCAGTTCCCTTCTAACCCTATCCTCCCACCGTGGAGGACAGAGTCTCATTCTTACTTCATTGAGGATCACTAAATGAACGAGCTTCCGACAGATCCACTCAGAGATGAACCAGCAGGCTTGACCCCCTGCTGTACGTGAGGGGGCGGGGCTCCAGGTGGCGTGCCCTTCAGCAGACGTGAAACAGGGCATGACGAGGGACTGCGGCTAGGAACGCTAGACCGCTGACACGCAACGGCTTCACGAGGGCACAACGAGGGAGCGCGGCTACGTCAGGACGATGAGGAGGAGGAAGGGGAGGAGGAGGGGGAGGAGGAAGAGGAGGTCACTCACGGTCCACGAAGGAGGTGAAGAGCATGCGGAAGCGGCTGAGGCGGCTCTTCTCGTCGGCCCACATGCGCACCACGCCCACCCCGTTGTCCAGCATGACGTCGTTGGCCACCGTGCTGCAGAACTTGGCCTTGAGGTTCTCGATGGCGCTGCTGCCGTCGTACACCGCCACAAAGTTCTTCTTGCACTCGTTGGAGTGCTCCATCTGGTACTCCATGAAGCGCAGGTAAATCTGGAACACAGAGAGGAACCCAACGTCACCGCCTGTGTGGAGGGGAAAGGTGTTGATGTTCTCCTCCTAACCCTAACCCTAACCTCCAACCCTGACCCTAACTCTAACCCAAACCCTCTGCATAGCCTCAGCACTGAATTTTAATGCCTATAATGCCTATAACGCCTATATTTGAGACTTGGGTCTTTAATCCATTTCCACAAGGGCATAATAAAATATGATGTATTATATTATATAGATATATTATTATATATTATAAATGTAATCCTGACACCAAGGTAGCTAAAGCTGAACTGTATTGAATTCCACACATGATGAATACAAACCTGATGTCTGCAATCTGATTGGATCTTTTAAGAGTCTTTCACAGGGTCTAGCCAATGAATGTCATGAATAATATATCATCTCTTTTCTTCTATATTCTCCTCTCCAACCTGTTCATTTCAGGGCCACAGAGACCAGTTCAGACCCAATATGTCTGTCCTTGGCCTGTGTGCAGTCAGCACACATATCCATCTGTACAGAGCTGAACCGCTGGGCTTAATACCACCTCACCCCATGGAGCTCAAATGAGGTCCTTCAGGAGGCTCTAACACACACACACACACACACACACACACACGCACACGCACGCACATACATGCACACACACACACGCACACACACACATACACAGTGTCCTAGGGAACACTCGAGTGTTTCAGCGCCTCCTTGTATGCCGGTCGTCAATGTGTGTGTGTGTGTGTGTGCGTGTGCATGAGCGTGCGTGTGTCCGCCAAGTCTTGACTACACACACACACTTGTATGCCGGTCGTCAATGTGTGTGTGTGTGTGTGTGTGTCTGTGTGTGCGTGTGTGCATGTGTGTGTGTGTGTGTGTGTGTGTATGTGTGCGTGTGTGCGTGTGTGTGTGTGTGTGTGTGTGTGCGTGTGCATGCGCGTGCGTGTGTGTGTGTCCGCCAAGTCCTGACTACACACACAGTGGAGGAGCTCCTAATAAGAACAGACCTGCTGTGCACCGTATTGATCAAACACTCATCAGATATGGAGTTAGTCAAACGTATAGGATTTCTCTCTCCGTGTACGTCGGTCTGCGCTCGCATTCTTCAGCTGAACACTGAATATTTCATAAAGAATAATAAACCCCACCTTAATATGGAAAAAAAAGCAGTAGTGGTTGTGCTTATCAGGATCTCCCCAGGACAGAGGATGACGACACAACATGGAAGTGATGGATAATGACAGCCCTCGGCAGCGAGAGGTAATTACTGGGATCACATATTCTGCTCAGCATGGCGGCGTCTCCCTGCAGAGCCGCAATGTTTCATCAAGATGGCGACCTTCACTTCACTTTGTTCTGAAACTTCGTCAGTTGGACCGTGTTACGGAATAGCTGGCTATTTTCTGTCCCTTTTCCCAGAGGGGACGTGAGAGGGGTAAGGGTGGCATTTTGATTGCTCCAGAATATTCTGTCCCTCTGGCCTTTTTTTTCCTCCAACCCTTCCAAGCTGAAGGAGAATATTAGGATCCTGGGCTACGTACAAAGAAAGCAGGATCACCCATCACGCTCAAAAACAAGTTGAGTACTCTTTAAATATCATAACAATAAATGAGGCCGGATAAAAAGTGAAGCCATTATAACAGAATCCTCTGAATATATGATATCTAAATAGGATATTTTGGTGAAAGGATAGAGCACACTGGTGTTCACTGGTCTCTTGAGGCCAGCAGAGCTGTAATCTCCTCATTCTATTAACGCCACCATGGGACTTTGTGCTCTGCATGGCCAGCCTGGTGTCTGAGATAGGGTTCAGCTCCTGGGATAGATGGTGGTGATATAGCACAACACCACGCTGTAGCACATACACATCCCTCATCATAATGCTCTGACAGCGACGATGCTGAAAAAGATCTGCAATGCTACCTTTATTTTATTGTATAGTGTTACTGTAAGTGATTTTGCACATTTGATAATAAACGACTTGAACTTGAACTTGAACTTGCTCATCGCCCCTGGCACTGACCCTCCCCCCTACAAGTCTTAGCCCTAAACACTTTTTGCTTGATGTGTTCTCTCTAGAGCTGTTTGTCCATTCTGGGCTACTGTAGAAGCATGGTGGTGCAACATGGTGCGTTCCGTGACCAGGACCCTCTCCCCATGTAGATATTCAGGGCTCCAGCTAGGTGACAAACACAGTGGTTCGTATTCTCGTGGGATTATACACTAATTACAACATATGTATAAATAGTATATTCCAATTCTGCCAAGTCTGGTCACTAGATGTCACTAAACTCTGCAGACTTTAAAGCCCTATTTTTCCTTCACAAATATGCTTTACAAATGTTGTCAAAGACGGTATGAGATAGTTATATAGGATTAGGGATAGGCTGGACTTCTCTAATTACAAACTGTGAACAACAGTCATACACAGTGCTTTTCAATATTTCATTGATATATTTCTCCTCCACCCCTCTAAAGACGTGTTTCCTTGGCATCCTGTCAAGGCATTACTAAATCTGTGCCTACAGTCTCGTGTGGAGCAGCATGTGGAAGCGGTCCCTGTGGGGCTGACCTTGGACTGGGGAGGAGCTCTGATGATCCAGATACAGTCCAGAGCCTCCGCTGGCTTCACCTTCTCTTGTTCCTCCACCTGGCTGGAACGGATAACACCATCCCAACCAGCCATCTCAAACTGACACTCTGTAGGAGGGGAGAGGGAGAGAGACAGAGGGGCAGAGATGGGAGTGAGAGAGATGTGGATTGAGGTGAGAGTGTGTGTGTGTGTGTGTGGTTTGGGGGGGGAGGGAGGCAGAGAAAGAGTGAAAGACAGACAGAAAAAGAGAAAGAGAGACAGAAAGGAGAAAGAATGAGAGGGATACAGATGGGAGGGAGGCAAGATAAAGATATAAAGAGATAAAGAGAAGAAGAGATGAAGAGATAAAGAGATGAAGAGATGAAGCGATAAAGAGATGAAGAGATGAGGAGATAAAGAGATAAAGAGATAAAGAGATGAAGAGATGAAGAGATGAAGAGATTAAGGGAGAAAGAGATAAAGAGATAAAGAGCAAGCAAACATTTCAGAAAAAGACAGGAGGGGAGGGGAGCAGGGAAAAGGAGTGGGAAATATGACAGACAAGCAGGCAGACAGACAGACAGACAGACAGACAGACAGACAGACAGACAAGCAGGCAGACAAGCAGGCAGACAGACAGACAGACAGACAGACAGATAGATGGAGGTAGAAGGGAACAGGGGAGAAATGGAGACTTTCCAAGCATGGAGCATCAAGGATAATAGCATAATAAAGGATAGAGCGGTGCAGTGGAGCGCTTGATGGAGGGAGAGAGAAACTCCAGAAGAAAGGGGATGGACCAGACCGTGAGGGGGCGGATGAAGACAGAGAGATGAAGGATTTCACTTGAAGGGGTCAGCGAATGTGGTCAAACTAAAGTGAGCAAAGGAGAATCGAGACTCAAACAAAAGCAACAGAAACGTAGAACAGTTTTTGTTGCACCATTTCGTCATATCTTATTTTTTTTTTTCATGCTGTTGTACATGTGTGTCATGTGATCTCTCCTTCCCCGGGACCCCCACTAAGTCCTCTGCGCTCAGCGGGGGGCCATCCGGAGGGGCGGGGCTGAACATCAGGCAGCTTACCTGGGATTGGGTTGAGTAGGCCCCCGACGTGCAGATGGAAGTCTGGGTCTGGAACGATTAGGAGGAAGAACATTATTTCTCGATCCAAACAGGCGTGCGGAGAACGCGATAAGATCCGATGAAGTCAGGCAAGAGGAAGATAGAAGATAGAAGACAGAGGATAGGCGATAGAAGATACAGAGGAAGATAGAAGACAGAAGATACAGATGAAGGGCTGAGTCTCCTGACGGTGAATCTGTTTTCCTCTCAAATGAGGGGAAAGAAACAGCAAGGGGAAGGTGAGACCAGGAACATGATGGGAGATGTTTCTGGCTGGGGAGCAGCTCGCCAGACAAATTACAGCCCCAATAATGGACGGTTGTAATGGTGTAATGGTATAATGGTTTATTCTCAACACAGAACACATTGTAAACATCCTGTAACGAAACCGAAAGCTAGAGGAGCTGCTATATAGGCCTGTTGTGTGTGCTTTACTGGTAATGAATACACTGCAATACACCTGCATGACCACATGCATCCAATATCAACCCAGACTCCCACCGTCACGGTGAGGCTTTGAGATCAATACTACAGACAAAGAAGCACCAGAAACAAAGTCTTCTGGGGGCAAAGCGCTCTCTCTACCTGCGATGAAGGTGTACGTGCTCCGGAAGCCCAGGCCCTCCAGCTCCTCGTCGCTGGTGAACTTGATCCACATGAAGCGGCCCGTGGAGGTCACCAGGCCCGGGTTCTTCCCGCCGCAGAAGCGGCTGATGAGCGGGGAGAAGCCGAAGGGTCCGTCGCGGATCTCCACGTGGTCGAAGCGGCACTCGAAGGACGGCTCGATGAAGTAGTTCTTATCGAACGCCAGCTGGACACGCTGCCTGGGGAGCGCTGGATAGTAACACAGAATAATATGTAATATGTAATATGTAATATAAAGACAAGATCCCAGCTGGATGGGCTGCCTGGGGAGCACTGGATAATAACACAGAATAATATGTAATATGTAATATGTAATATAAAGACACGATCACAGCTGGACACGCTGCCTGGGGAGCGCTGGATAGTAACACAGAATAATATGTAATATGTAATATGTAATTTAAAGACAAGATCCCAGCTGGATGGGCTGCCTGGGGAGCGCTGGATAGTAACACAGAATAATATGTAATATGTAATATGTAATATGTAATATAAAGACACGATCCCAGCTGGACACGCTGCCTGGGGAACGCTGGATAGTAACACAGAATAATATGTAATATGTAATATGTAATATGTAATATAAAGACAAGATCCCAGCTGGACGGGCTGCCTGGGGAGCACTGGTTAATAACACAGAATAATATGTAATATGTAATATAAAGACAAGATCCCA
Source organism: Urophycis tenuis (assembly GCA_036785325.1). NCBI lineage: Eukaryota > Metazoa > Chordata > Actinopteri > Gadiformes > Phycidae > Urophycis > Urophycis tenuis. The sequence goes on along the minus strand of JAXIVH010000005.1, from coordinate 11,780,236 downwards.
GCTGGACATGCTGCCTAGGGAACACTGGATAATAACATGGTAAAATGTAATATGTAATATAAAGACATCATCCCAGCTGGACACGCTGCCCAGGAGCGCTGGATAATAACACATAAATACAAATAACACACACTGATATATAATATATCATATTAAAACTAAATCACGGCTGGACATGCTGCGTGGGCAGCACTGTGTGTGTGTGTGTGTGTGTGTGTGTGTGTGTGTGTGTGAGTGTGTGTGTGCATGCGTACGTGTGAGTGTGTGCATGAGTGTGCGTGTGAGTGTGTGTGTGTACGTGTGTGTGTACGTGTGTGTGTGTGTGAGTGTGTGTGAGTGTGTGTGTGTGCGTGTGTGCGTGTGTGCGAGTGTGTGTGCGTGTGTGTGTGCGTGTGTGTGTGTGTGTGTGTGTGTGTGTGTGTGTGTGTGTGTGTGTGTGTGTGCATGTGTGTGTGTGTGTGCGTGTGTGTGTGTCGTGTGCGTGTGCGTGCGCGTGCGTGGTGCGTGTGCGTGTGTGTGTGTGTGTGTGTGTGTGTGTGTGTGTGTGTGTGTGTGTCTGTGTGTGTCTGTGTGTGTTGAAGTACAGGACATCACAGGGTTAGGTGTGAAATCAAAGCAGAAGGACCCCAAGTTCCATCTACTGATGATGGACCTGCATGATGTGTTCTTCTGCCCTCCATCTCCATCAGCTTGATTTCCCCTCTCTGTTGCACTCAAACAGAAACACACTGAGTGGTGTTCTGTCTCTCTGGCCATGTGTGTTCCCCGGTAACACGTGAGGCACAACGGTAGTAAGAGTAATTCCTTTTGCACATGAAAACACTCACACACACTGTGTTACCATCACACACACCACACACACGCACACACACACACACACACACACACACACACACACACACACACACACACACACACACACACACACACACACACACACACACACACACCGTCTTCTCACAAATGTACTCTTTGTATGTCGCTTTGGATAAAAACGTCTGCTAAATGCCCTAAGTGTAAATGTAACAGAATACAAAGAACATTCAGTGAAGCTCTATCGTGGAAGCCTGCGTGGCGCTGACGCCAGGGCTGACACGTCGGCACCACTCGTCCACCGGGGGGAGCCCTCGAGCCGCACGTCCGCCACACGGAGCTGCTGGCTCGTTATGGTCTGCCACCTGCACCTTTAATTCCTCCCCCTCCACGTGCACACCCTTGCATGACAAACTGTTCTGTGTGCGGTAAATGTCACCAGGATCCC